>OZ004707.1:46700157-46782657 GCA_963924515.1 Vespertilio murinus
TAGAGTTTGTTATATACTCGCCGTATAAGACTACCCCCCACTTGGAGGCATATTTTTCAGGGCCAAAAAATCGTCTTATACGCCGGCAAATACGGTGTATATATATATATATATATATATATATATACACACATATATATACATATATATACATATATATACATATATATGTATATATGTATATATACACATATATGTATATATACACATATATACATGTATATATACATATATATGTATATATATATGGTATATATATATATATATATATATATATAGAGAGAGAGAGAGAGAGAGAGAGAGAGAGGTTATATATATGTATACATACATGTATATATGGAAAGGTTGAAACAACCACATATATGCACATACACATATTAAGTTTTAAATGTTCAAATGCCTTCTATTTGGTGGGCTATTTTTAATGTCTCAATATGTCTTTCCATGAACAAAAGCTTTATTTTTAATAGTTATATTTATAAATATTTTCTATTATGGTTTATGATTTTTTATTATTATTGGATGTTTTACTTTCCTTATGATGGTTTATGATTTGTATATTGTTTTAAACATCCTGCCCAACTCCAAATAAGTTCAGGATAATATTAGTTATGTTAACTGCTTAAAAACATATTTTTTCTATTCAGTTATATCTTTAATAAACCTGGAATTAATTTTTGGAAATTATAGTGTAGGACATAAATTTCATCTTTATGTTGATATGAAATTGTACTTATCCCCAGTTATTGAAATGTCTATCTTTTCCTCATTTATCTATCATGACATATTTTTCACATATTAAGTGACCATACAAGTATGAATCTAACAAGGGCTCTGTTTTCTAACGTCTTTTTTTCCCCCCATTGCCTGTAACAATTAATTACACATTGTGTTTATCACTTAAACTGTATGAAGAATTATGATAATTTATAAATAAAATCCTTCAACTTTTTTCTTCAGAAATACCTTACCCATTTTAGTCTTTTAAAATACATATTCAAATTAGATGGGTATATTATTTATACTACATATGAATAAATGTTTCAAGTTTAACAAAAATATTTTATGATATGATTGGGATTACATTGAGTGTACATGTTAATTAATGAAAAATTAATAGTTTTATGAGATAAAATTGTTAAGAATCATGAAGGTTCTGAAATTTTATTTTACAATAAAATATCAAGGCAGCCTTCCAGTTTCACAAATGCCAGTGTGCAACACATTTATCTTAGTGAACAATAAGCCCAACTAGCCTTTGCTCAGGAGGGAGATACTATCTTCATTACACTGGGCAGTAAACAAACCTTCCCTCTGCTCAGGAGAGAGATACTCCATCTCCGTCTTCTAAGGCTGCTTATGATACCAACATCCCAGAAAGGCTATTGCAGAGTCAAGGTGTGACTTCACATGAAAAATATACAGAAACATAAGATATCAATGAAGAGTTATACTCCAAAGGAATCTCCCTATCCATGATCATGGCATATTTCAATTTTCATTTATTTCTACTTTAATGTATCTAGATTTAGAATAAATATTAACACTAGGAGAAAAGAAGAGGATTTCTATGTATGCGCTCTTCTGAGGGACTTCCTGGCACAGGCAATATTTTATAACTTGGTCTTCATGACATTTACATGGGGCTTTTCTTTATAATTGGTCCTTAAATTATACATATGTGTTTTAAAATGCATAGTTTTACCTTAAATTATACATATGGGTTTTATTAGTACCTCATATTTTGTGTTAAAATAAATGTTTAAAAATATCCTTAATAATATAATATGGTTAACTCACCCAATAGGAGACAAGACCAATATGGATTTGAACTAACTCCTGCCTCTATTGCATTTTTTGTTAGCCTTGGTTTATCTCTGTTTTTTTCTCCACTCTTAGTGTTCCCCAGGAGTCCAAGCTGAGGCTCTGGAACATGAGGAATCAATCACAGATAATTAGTAACTGCATTCCATTTGTAAGCCTGATGGAGGAAGAAATACGGCAAATCATTATGCTTAATCTTTTATAAGGATGAATTTAAGACATGGATAACATTGTTAGATTGATAAATATTTTAGACACTGTTTCTTTGGTGAAAAAAAGGTGTATATTTAAATATATATATATATATATATATATATATATATATATATATACATTTTCTTATGTCTAATTTTAAAATATATGTAGATCTGAAGAACATCCATAGATCAACTGTGCAGCTAGGGCTTTAAGGTTTCTTATTGAGAGCCAGTGTTTGCCAGTGCTTTAAATTTTCAAACTACTTGAAGATGCAAAACATGCAATTAACAACACTTAACAACAATAACATGCAATGCATGCAATGCACCAGATGGATGGTAGAACCAGTAATGACTTCAGTGGCTTCAAGAAATGAAAGATTAAAAAAATCTTGGACATTGAGGAATGGTTTTATGGAGGAGATGAGACCTGCATGACAATTGAGATGGAGGAAAGTACAAAGAATGGATATACCTTCCAAATCAGTGGCTCTCAACCTTTCTAATGCCTACACTGTTTAATACAGTTCCTCATATTGTGATGACCCCAACCATAAAATTATTTTTGTTGCTACTTCATAACTGTAATTTTGCTACTGTTATGAATCGTAATGCAAATATCTGTGTTTTCCGATGGTCTTAGGCAACCCTGCTAGAGGTTCTCCACAGGTTGAAAACCACTGCTGTAGAGCTTAAGACCATCAGAAAACACAGATATTTACATTACAATTCATAACAGTAGCAAAATTACAGTTATGAAGTAGCAACCAAAATAATTTTATGGTTGGGGATCACCACAACATTAGGAACTGTACTAAAGGGTCATGGCATTAGAAAGGTGTTCTAAATAAAACCACTGTTCTAAATAAAAACAGCAGGCAGAGGAAAGGCAGGAAAAAAAAAAGCCTGAATATTTTAGGTAGTTATGATGAAACTCAGAGGAAGTCAATATTTAAGTATCTGGTAATATGGAAGGACTAATCATATACACTAATAAAAGAGAAATATGCAAATTGACCATACCTCCACAATGCCCACCAGCCAATTAGGAGTGGATATGCAAATTAACCCAGCAAATATAGTGGGTTAATTTGCATAAACAGGCATGGATCAAAGACTGAAGGCTCCTCCCGAGTAAAGACTGAAGATTGAAGGCTCTGCTGCTGGCCAGGTCCTGAGTTCTGGAGGAAAACCAGTGCCTGCAGCCAGGGGAAGGAAGACCTATTGCAGGAATCTTCAAGCAACAGGCCTCTAGTATAAGGATAATAGCACTGCAGAAAAATATTCAATGTACTCAGGAAAGTATACTAAAGAGAAAGTCAAGAACATTTTTAGTTGAAAAGGTGGTATCTACATTAAGTCTTGCAGTAGAAGTCTGGAAGATAAAGACAAACAAATAAAGCACTGTAGGAACAGAGTGCACCAGGGTAGCTTGAATTCTCCATGTGTGGAAATGTAAACTTATTATAAGGTGTCTAACAAATAGCAATGCTGAGATCACTGTAAATTTCAATTACCTTATTGATTTTTGATTTCTTCTTTGATAGTGGACATAATATTTTGGCAATTATTAGAATAATTAACAACAATGACAACTATCTGACATACTTTACCCAGAATATTTTTATTCAAGTTACAAGGGTACGGTTTGAAAAGAAGACTTACAGCAGCAACCAGCCAGCTGAAGAGAAAGAATATCTGAAGATCTCATTATATTTTTTGTATAAGGATGCTTGCTTTGGGGGCCGTTGGATACACACATGGCTGCTACTCTCCTTTATTATAGCCATAAAGAGGATCTGAGCTCATAAAAAGTATCTGGCAGATTTGTAAAAGATATAATAGCTTGTCACAGAGGTTTCTACAGAGCCATCGAAGGAAAAACATCCCTTCCAAAGCATAGCTAGGAACTATTTATGTTAGAAATGCCTACTTTGTCACAGTGAGCTGAGTGTTCCTCCTATCGTCTGGGTGTCAAATGGGGACCTGTTTTATTTGACTTCTCACTGAGCATCAGTCAGCAGTGTATGCATGGAGTATGAGAATTTAATACTTGTAGAGTAAGAGCATGTGTTCCTGAGGTAAAAGTCAAGAATTTTCACAAGATATTTAACATTGCAAAGTTACTAATTTTTACCTATCGTATAGCAGTTCTAGACTTACGCATGGCAGAAGAGAAAGCTACCTCCATGTTGAATTTTGAGAGGTGTTTAACTCTCTTTGCTACTAATATGACCCACTTTGCCTGAAACATTCATACTATTTAATTTGACCTTTAAATTTAATGAACAGAAGAACCATTTAAATGTTATAATGTTATCTAGGAGCTTATATATATAACACCAGCTGATAATAAATTCACTAAAATTGGCTTTTTAAATTAGTTTCCAAGGCATGAATTAACCCTCCGAGGGACATAAAGTGGTAAAAAGAATTGTTGAGAGTTGTTTTCAAAAATTTCCAGATGATTCATTCAAGCACGAAGTCTTGGAAGAAAGGGTTCAGAAAATGTAGAAGGGATAAAGAACACCTTGAGACTGTGTATGAAGGTTAAAGAACTCTGAAATAGAAGAGAGGAAGAGGCAAGGAGAGGAAGAGAGAGGCAGTCACGGAGAAGGATTGGAGAGCTTAGAAAGGGAGCTTACTTGGGAGAAAATGCTGTAACTGCCCAAATGCCCTAGAAGCATTACATGGTGGTTTAAAATATATGGCTGTATCTCTTGTAAAATGTCACAAGGTCAGTGGTCAATTCAGCGAAGACCTACGTCTCTTCAAGCTCTCCCACATGTCATTGGCGTGGGTCATAATGGCACCTGGACCTGGGACTGACTACCCCTGTAACACCTCAAAAATACAGCTGGGCCTCCTGGCCACATGAAGAGTTCTAAGGATAATCCTCTGAAAGTCCATCAGTAAAGAGAAAAAAACTAAAACAGCGTACCCTCTCCCGAGAATTTTTCCCAGAACCTGCACCATTCCGATTTTTCATGTATCCCTTTTACTAGAACCTGTTTATATGGCTATGACTAAATATTCAGTTATTGTAACTCAGCTTAGCTTCAAGAGTTTTAAGAAGTTTTATATCCTATTACACTAGATTATGTAAATGTATTCATTTTTTGTTGTTGTTATTGTTAAGGAACATTGTTTCCTAGGTCATTAAAGCAGTTCAGATAATTGCTATGTCAGCATTTTTCTGTTATAAGAGATTTAATTTAATAAACCTGTCTTAAACAAAAAGATGCTTTAGAAATGAATAAACTCCAATAAATACCTTCTTAAGCTTTACATAAAGAGCAAAGCAGGGCTGAAATCGGCTTGGCTCAGTGGATAGAGCGTCGGCCTGTACACTGAAAGGTCCCGGGTTTGATTCCGCTCAAGGGCATGTACCTTGGTTGCGGGCACATCCCCAGCTGGTCGATGATTCTTTCTCATCAATGTTTCTAACTCTATATCCCTCTCTCTTCCTCTCTGTAAAATATCAATAATATATATATATTTTTAAAAAATAAAATTTAAAAAAAAAGAGCAAAGCAGGTATGGTCCCATAGTATTATTTTAGTTTCCATAAGCCATAATCACTTCATGTATAAAATATGAGTAACACACAAGCTGAAATTTTTAGTTTCCTCAAAAGGGTGATGAATTAAATAATGTTGACAACTGATTTCTCAAAACAAAATTTTTATATTTTCCACATGACCAATCCAAATTCATAGGCGTTATTACAGCTAAAAAAAAAAAACAAACTAAACATTGATACCTCAAGCACAAAACGACGTCTACCTGTACAACACATCTAAAATGAACTTAAGGCCATGGGGCCACATGAAAATGTTTAGAAAGCAAGTACCATCACTAACGGTTGGGCATGCTGAGAAGGTTTTAGTCTCCCTTTGCTAGTTATTTTTATTTTTATTTTGTCCTTCATAATGGGGAATTTAATACAACTCTCTAGCCTGAAAGACTTAGGCACACTAAGCAAAATATTAAAATAAGATTTTGGTAGTATTTTGGAAAAACCAGTAAGCCTCAGTGATGTACTCTGAACTAAAATAAAAAAGATTAGGTTCATAAATAGCATTGGAAGGCCAGTGCTGGTCACACTGACGTTCAAATCCCACCCAATGCCAACGATTCATTAAAATCCTCATGTTGCCCTCAAGAGGCAGGACCCACTCTGATATCCTTTTTGTGGGGGATTTATTTTATTATTAATTTTATCATATTAATATTATTAGCTTAGTGCTCTATACAGTCAGAATCAACATTGTAAAATCATTATCACTATTTTTATCCTAATTATTTGAACCCTTAATTCTTAATTTTAAATACCAAGCAGATTTGATAGATTAGTCTCAAGCTCATGGGTATTTAAAAAAAATACCCAAAACTTTTTTTTTTTAATGAAAATCATAAGTAGGAGAGAGACATTTTCTCTAAAAACTATGACTAATACTTTAAGTGCAATCATATATCTTTTCAGGGCACTAAAATGTTATGGACTGTTAATATTATTTTATTTAGGTAAGAAATGATTATAAAATTTTAAAACCCATGTGAATATATATTCTATTAGTTAAACCTTTTCTTGCTTTTTTACTTTTCACTAGCTACACAGTTCAGATCATTTGTTACCTTAAAGTGGAAGGCTCCAGAGAGAGCGTCTTATGAATACTTCTTGAAAGATCTTTGAGGTCAAGAAAGTGATTTAACCTCAGAAGCAGCCTCAAATTCTGTGGGGTGCAGAAAAAGAAAAATATAATTTAATTTCTAGGACATTGAGCAGCTGGGGATTTCAGCAGCTATAGGCCAACACATGATTTGTGTTGTAATAACCAGCCATGACAGCCAAATATTTTTTGAACTATGTTTAAGAGAACTTCATACAATATTTTAAAATATCCTCGGTAGCTTCTTTGTAGCAATTATGACATACACACATACAACATATACAAGTACTCAAATAAAGTATGATTCCAAATTTAAAGAAAAAAATGACATATGGTTATATGGATGTCCAGTCAATGGATTATCCAGTTGGTATAGTGAGAAATCACAGTTATAGTTACACAGTTCTTACTAATTCTTACTACTGATCATATCTAGATGTTACCTCTCATTAACAGGATAAACATTATTTTAGTGCAAACAGATAGTTTACATTGCATATATAGTCAAGGACCATATCTTAATAATGTACACTTCAGTGCTGCACCGAGAAATTTTCAATTTGCTTTCAAATAGTAAAAATGAAAAATGTATTTGCTTTAGTGAATATATATCTTGTTTATTAGCAACAATTATGTACATAAATACTTTGATTTTATATGCATAAAATTAAGCTTGAAATAAAATTATTTCTTCAAAAAATTAAACATATTGGCTTGCTGGGAGCTAGATAGTATGTCAATATTCAATTTGCTGTGCATATGAATATTAATACTCATCCTTTTATTATTATTGTGGCCACATGTTGAGGCAAAATTTCTGCTACTGAGTGGCTATAAATGAGACAACAGCTGATGATTTATGAAGCCCTGGAGTCCTCAAGTTTCTCAACAGTAAAATAGGAAAATCAGAAGGTATCAAAGGGCTTACTACCCAGTGGTTAAACTAAAAGGTCTTGCCTCAGTAGCTACCTTAATTGGAACTACCTACGTTTAAAATACCTTTGCACTAGGGCACCATGAAACAATTTGTAAAACAGCGGATTAGGTGATTTTGAAGATCCTTTCAAGTTCAAACTGCATTTTGTGTATTATTTATGAATCACATACATTTTTAATAGGTTAATGTTGATAATAATCATCAAAGATGTTTTAACCAATATTTATATGCAAACAAGAATAAACATTTAAAAATATGCTAACTACCACAGTTGTTGTCAGTTTATATGAAAAACAATACAAATAGTTATTCAATACAGGATAAAAGAAACCCGTGCAATACAAGGTACAAGTCCCCTGACATTAAGTATAATAAATGTGAATAAAAAAAAAATGAAAACAAAGCTGGGAGTGACAGGAAAGACAGAAGAAAGGAAAGGCAGATGCTGAAGCACACCAAGGTCCAAATTACATCATTATGCTTGTGCTGTAAATTCCCTCCAACTGCCTGCCAAGGACTGCATGCTTATTTGTTAAATGAAAGTTTAGCAATCTAAAACCAGGCAAAATATGAGCAAGAAATTAAATTTAAAAAGAGAAGGTCTTCATGGCATACAATGCGATGAGCATCAGATTAGATAAAATAGAATGGTCTCCTTTGTAGCATGGCCATTAGTACTAAACAAAACTCCAGATACTTCTAATATGAAACTTATTTATTATTATTATTTCAAACACATCTTTATTGTATAAAGTATTACAGATGTCTCCTTTTTCCCACTGACCCCCTCCACTCCACACCTGCTTCTCTCCCAGGCCTTCACCACACTATTATTTGTTTCCAAGGGATATATATATATATAAAAGCCAAGAGACTGGAAGGATGAAACGACTAGAAAGACCGGAATGACCAGTTGCTATGATGTGCATTGCAGCAGCCAACTGGCTGGATCGGGGCCAATCGGTACATATTCTGTGGCCCCTTCCCCTGGACAACCCCTACCCTATTTGCCCTCCCATCTGGGGTGGGGCAGGCCGCCAACCTCCCATGGCACCTCCCTCTGGTTGGCCCGGCCCCCATGGCCTGCCCCCATCAAGGGCAGGGCCAGTGGGCCAACCTCCCCCATCTGCTTCCCTCGCCAGCCAGCCTAGCCTTGAAGGGCCCCCATTGGGGCAGGCCAGCTGATCCTACACACACACACACACACACACACTCGTGCACTCAGCCTCTAGTACATTCATAAAATAAGGTGAAATTTAATCTAATGCATGACTTATTAAATGTCTCATCCCATATAATAAGAGATGAATATGCCAATTTGCCCAGACACCCTCATGGGTAATGTCTGGCAGGAGCAGATTGTCATGGCTACATGCCTCAGAAGGCGGGGCACATGAGGCTGCATCAAATAAATAAAATGTCTTCACATGCCCGTAGACGACAGGGTTCCAGCTTCGTTTCTCACACCCAGCTAGGAGGACTCCCTGGGGTGTCTCTCCCCTCTGAGCCCCAAGCAGGAGGGGTGCTGGGCTCCAGCCCGGGATCCCCAAAGGGAGGCAGAGCAAAGTGCTTTCTCTCCAGATCCCGCTCTCCTTGCGAACCCAGAAGTCCACCTCCGGGGTTGATTGTACAGCAGCCAGGCCTGGCCAGCCCCAGAGAGGGCGACCTACCCAGAGGCCATGCAGCTGCCATCTTTGAAGTTTTCCTCCATGGAGGAGCAGGGGTAGTGGGGGTCAGAGTTGGCCATGTCAGCAATGGAGCCCCACTTCCCTGCCAATGACTGGAGCACAGGGACCTCCCGAAACCTGAGTAAGTGCCCTGGCAGAATGGAACCCACACCTGTGCTGTGGAGAGGACCTCCGGCCACAGCAGGGCCAGGGGACCCAGAGGGTTTTGTTGGGGGGCCTGACGGGCAGCCCGCAGCGCAGTGGGTTAGAGCCTCCTCCTGATACAGCAAGGTTGTGGGCTGGATCCCTGGTCAGGGCACAGGCAAGAAGCAACCAAAGAGAGCATCATAAGTGGAACAACACACTGGTGTTTCTCCCGTTCCCTTCCTCTCTCTAAAGTAATCAATCAATACAAATTAAAATAAAAAATAAATCCTCTGGCTCTAACCGGTTTGGCTCAGTGGCTAGAACGTTGGCCTGTGGACTGAGGGGTCCCAGGTTTGATTCCGGTCAAGGGCATGTACCTTGATTGCGGGCACATCCCCAGTGGGGGGTGGGGGAGTGGGGGGTGTGCAGGAGGCAGCTGATGGATGTTTCTCTTTCACTAATGTTTCTAACTCTCTATCCCTCTCCCTCTCTGTAAAAAAAAATCAATAAAATATATTTTAAAAAATAAAAATAAACCCTCTGGCTTGCAGAGTTGCTAAAACAGTTAGAAAGCAAAGTCCCATCCTTTCCTGCTCATTCAACAAATACTTCATATGCTCCTTCAATAATCACACTGGGAATGGGTGTTTGTTTGTTTGTTTGTTTGTTTTGGTTAAGCCTCAACTGAGGACAGTTTTGCATTGATTTTTTTTTTTTTTTTTTAGAGAGAGAGACTGGAAGGGAGGGATAAAGACAGAAACTAGTGTGATAGACATCAGTTGGTTGCCTCTTGCTGAATATCTGACCAGGGCCCTGGATTGAGCCTGCGACCAGGTACGTGCACTTGATTGGAATCCAACCTGGTACCCTTCAGTCCCCTGCAGAAGCACTATCCACTGAATCAAATAGGCATTTTTTTAGGTCCTCCTCTAAGGATATGATTTTCATTGATTCGAGAGAGAGAGGAAAGGAGAGGGAAAGAGAAAGGGAAACATTGATCAGTGGCCCAAGCTGATGGAATTCAGGGATGGAATTCACAACCTGTGTATGTGCCCTCACCTGGAATCGAACCCATGACCCGTTGGTGTGTGGGAGAACACTCTAACTACTGATCCACACCTACCAGGGCCTGGATGTACATTAAAAAAAAAATTCTGCTCTTCTCTGGCCAGGTGATTCAATTGGTTGGAGTCTCAATCTGTACATGAAAGGATTTCCTGTTGGATTCTAGGTTAGGGTATATACTTAGGTTAAGTTAGATCTGGGTGGGTCAGCAGGTGCAGAAACAGCCTACTGGTATTTCTATGTCACATGGATGTTTCTCTCTCTAAAAATCAATTTTAAAAACATCATCAGGTGAGAAATATATATTAAAAATTTTCAGATCTAAAATATTATTATTTTTTTTAATTTTATTTTTCATTTATAGTTCACATTCAATATCCTATCCTATATAATAAAACCCTAATATGGAAATCAATTGAACGGTGGAATGACTGGTCACTATGAACTGACCGCCAGGGGGCAGATACTCAGTGGTCAGTGTGCTCCCACAGGGGAGTGTTGCTCAGCCAGAAGCCAGGCTCATGGCCAGTGAGTGCAGTGGAGGTGGCAGGAACCTCTGTGGCATCACTAAGGAGCAGTTAGCCAAGTGGTAGGGAACAGCAAGCAGGTGGGTGGTAAAGAGCAAGGGGTCCTAGTCTGTGGGAGGGCACAGGCCGAGCTGAGGGACCCCCACTCCCACCACTGGTACACAAGTTTTGTGCACCAGACCTCTAGTGATCATATAATAAGAGATCCACACAAGGTGCCTAAGTATGGGTTTGTAAGCAGCTACCAATACGTCAAGTTTTGTTTTCTTTTTTTAATTTTGTTTTTTATTTTTGTTTTAGCCTCAGAAAAAGTTTTGTAAATAACACTTTAGTTTTCTCACCAAACTATTGCATGTAAAGTTTGTAAGCATGCATAATCACAAAATCTTGGTACAATAAGCAGTGACAGGTAGACAATTTTGGAGTGAAGGCAACAGATCTCCATAATAAAGATAAACACTTCGTATTGCACATACCAAAATAGTGTTAGGATATATTGAGGCGAGCTTCCCCTACCAATCCACCCTACTCTGGATGCTTTTCTGCAATGATCCCACTAAAAGCATGGACAAGCTCTGTGTGTCCAGTCAAAATTTTCAAAATGAAATGCTTAAAGATGAGTTATTTAAAATATTTAAATATACAGAATAACTTTGTAACCATTATATATATATATATATATATATATATACACACACACATATATATATACATATATATCCACATGTGTATGACATGTACACACATATACACACATGTATATGTTCATATATACATATATTAATATTCATGTAATAATTGAAGAAAATCACAGCCAGGAGACAAGTAAATTGGTGACAGTAGTTTGCATATAGTTCACATTAATTCCATCTCTAAATATCTCCTAATTTTTCTATTAGCTTATTAAACCACTTCTTTTGAAGTGTTCCATTATTTTTTTAAACATGCTTTATTGATTTCAGAGAGAGGGAGACAGAGAGAAGCGTTGGTGAGAGGAAAACATAGATAGGCCTCCTGCTGCACACCCCCTACTGATTGAGCCCAAAACCTGGGCATATGTCCCAACCTGGATTGAGCCAGTGACCTCCTGGTGCATAGGATGATGTTCAACCAACTGAGACACACAGGCCAGACCAAACTTCCATTCTTGAGGATTGCCTACATAGTCTAAATTTCTCAAATATTTGAAGAAATTGGAGAAAAGTTCTGATGAACATTAAAAGTTTTGTGCGAATCAAAATACTAGAAAACAGTTTTAAAGCTTTAAAATATTAAAAATGAAACAATGTTTTCAAAAGTATAATATAAAACTACCATGTGTGTTTTCTATATCAAAGGGGGCATCTGAATAAAAATATAAGTAAAAGAGAACCCAAAATCATGAAAATAATTAAAATACTTTTTGATAGATAAATAGAGATAGATGGATCGATACAGATATAAGTGTAGATATAGGTGTATTTTCTCTAAAATAGACAATTCTATTGGGACCACGTTGGATAACATGAAATAGGCTTCAATGAAGTAAAAACTTTAATGAGAGTTTCCATTTTAAATCCTGTAATTCTATTTCACAAAAACTTTTTTCATTTTAATTGTCACTTTTTCCCATATTTAGGTAACTAAAAGTTCATTTCATTTTTTCTTAATCTGGTTAATATTTTGGCTCATTTAAATATTTTAAGGGTAATAAAAAGGGATGAACAGAGACAATAGTGTGATATGTGGGGGGCCGGGGAGCAGGTGCAAGGTGGAGAGGGAACAGATGCAAGGTGGAGGGGCTCAATGGGGGAAGAGAGGGACATCTGTAATACTTCCAACAATAAAGATCAGTGCAATAAAAAAATAAAAAATATATATCAGCAGAATTTATACTTTTTTTAAGAGTGGGGGGAAGAAGAATAACATGATTGTTTCTATCGTGTGGAAAAAAAACCCCACTGAGTTATAACTATAGTCTCTATCTCAGAACAAAGAAATATCAATAAAGTTTGTTTTGCCTTTGATCTCATGCAGGTATACCAACACTAACTTTTCATCATCTTAATATGAAATGTGTGGGTTTTTTTTTAAGGATAGCGAAATCTTTAGAGATAATATATGTTCTCCTTAGCAGATATATAATTTTCTTTCTAATGCTTAACATTGTTTTATTTTTTAAAACTATAAAATTTCACAGGGCAATTCAATTCAGGATTGATCTGTGAGTTCTCTGAAAAATATATTTTTCTTTGTGAATACTTATTAGATGAAAACTGATGGTTATAGATAGATACCCTTGCTTTATGTTCAAAAGCAGTGTGACATGTCTTGACAGGCAATGGAGAGTTAGGATGATAGGTAATGCATTACCAACTCCTGGAAAATTAATGCAATTTAAAACTAGGTGTGGTGCCTTACTGCTGACTTGAAAAGATTCAAAAAGCATTAGCAAGACTTAAAAATTATTTTGAGCCTCCAAATTTATTTTTTATTGCCTACTTTTTGAAATCTCTTTTTTATTATTTTTATTAAGGTATTATATGTGTACATATCTTATCATTGCGCCCCCCCCCACTCTCATACATGCCCTCACCCCCAATGTTTTGCATCCATTGGTTATTCCTTATGTGCATGCATATAAGTCTTTCAGTTGATCTCTTATCTCTCCCATCTCTCCCTTATCTCCCCCATCTCTCCCTAACCTTCCCACTGTAATTTGACATTAAAATCTCTTTTAAAGTACAGTTTTTATACATTGTATGGCATTCCCTTAATACCTTTAATACCTTTGGTTGTTTAAGAGATTCTATATAGAAGTGTCCTTCCCTTTGAGAAAAGTATATGATCCATGCCAATAAATTAGTGTGAACAATGTGCAAATACTAGTCCTGAATTTTATAATCTCGTCTCATATTGCCTATTATCTCAATGCTTTGCAATATCTATATTTAAATTACTGCTTGACTTTTAATTTTACTTTACAGTTTCAAAATCACTTCTCCTTTGAATCTCATTTTGTTTTATATAATGAGTAATCTTTGAAAACTGATAAGTCAGTTATTACCATTCCTATTTTTAAAATGAAAGTAGTTATCTACTACCATGTGTAAACCATTGTTGAGCGAGTGTTAGAAACATGAATCAGCTAATAAATATTTATGTAACCTTAGGAAGAGGCAGAAATTAGATTCAATTAATCAAATTTTATACAGCATATTCCCTCCATAAGACTTTGAGTAATATGATGGGGGGTGGGGAGAAATCTTAGGAAGGTAAGGCAGGCAGGGTGTGGCTGTGTTGAAAACAGGACTAGATGCTCTTGGCCATGGTGTACAAGGATAAATGCTCTGAATCTGAGTCCTTTCCCATAGAAACTAAGATGACTAAGGGCTTCTCAAATGCTTTGGGTACCTTTACATCAGCGAGGCCAAACACGAATTCATTCATGTTATCCACATCCATTCTCACAGAGGCACACTCATTTCATACATCTATCACTCTATAGCCTGCTAAATAACTCATCGTATTTATAGTCTGCAAATCATTGTCAAGTATAAAACATTGACTATTTAAATGGTTTCATTGCTCTTGAGCAGCACTTCTTGCCAAATCTAAACCATACCTTATCACTATGAGGACAGGTCTCCTAGTTAACAATGCTTCCAATTTGTATAAATGATATATGTTTTTGAAAAACAATAAACTTTTATTCATGTATAATGAAATAATGATATATCTCTAAATTGTAGAATTTAATAAGTTTTGATGTATGTATACATCCATGAAAACATTACCACAATCAAGATTATGAAAACTGCCATCAGTTTGGGTATGTTTGGGCATGAGGAAATTGCTCCAAGCTTTGGCAAAGTAACGGCAGAATTGAAATTCTCTCAGCTTGACCGTCAGACCTAGAGAGGCCAAGAAATTCCTTTCATTACATGAAAATAACTTGCATATGTTGTTCAGTGATAACAGGATGGAAAGACAAATAGGATCTAAAAAAAAAACCAGTTGACTTTCAATTAGAACATATGTAAGAAATTGATATTTTGAACAAAAAATAATAAATTATTACTACCATTATATAGGAAACTCCAAGTGAATTACAAAAACCTTCTAGAATTAATAGATTAAAAAGCAATAATTATTCTAATTAGTTCATATATTGAAGAAGAACATGGGACTTTTCAATCTTACTGACGGCTGTGAAAAATCAAATGGGAAAAGATCTTGAAACAGAGAATGAAATTGTTTAGTTGGAGATCATAATAAAGACAGTAGAATTAGTATATAGATGCTATAGACCTATAGGCCTATAAATAAACCTATTGTGAAGGAAAATCAAATCCAATGAAGAAGAGACAATTACATCATAAGTAACAAAATTATTTATCTTATTTTATGCAGGATTGATTAGGCAAGGCATGCTGATAAAGATTATATAGCAAATGTTAAAACAACCATGAAGAAAGAAGTTACTGCTGAAACCAGTTTGGCTCAATGGATAGAGCATCGGCCTGTGGATTGAAAGGTCTCAAGTTCGAATCCGGTCAAGGGCATGAACTTTGGTTGTGTGCACATTCCCAGTGAGGGATATGCAGGAGGCAGCTGATTGGTGTTTCTCTCTCATCAATGTTTCCCTCTCTCTTCCTCTCTGTAAAAAATCAATAAAATATATATATTTTTTAAAAGAAAGAAGTGCCGAAACCGGTTTGGCTTAGTGGGTAGAGCGTCGGCCTTTGGACTCAAGGGTCCCAGGTTCAATTCCGGTCAGGGGCATGTACATTGGTTGCAGGCACATCCCCGGTAGGGGGTGTGCAGGAGGCAGCTTGCCGATGTTTCTCTCTCGATGTTTCCAGCTTTCCATTCTTCTCCCTTCCTCCCTGTAAAAAATCAATAAAATATAAATTAAATAAAAAAGTAAGAAGTTACCTAAATAATCTACTGAATAAAAGAGTAACATGTTAATTGACCGTACCTTCACAGTCAATCAGGAGTGAGTATGCAAACTAACCCAACAAAGATGGTGGGTTAATTTGCATACGCAGACACTGAGTGGCCAGGAGCAGGGTGGGACACTTGTGTCATTGCCATGGCGATGACGCAGGCATTCAACACCACCTCAACCACTCTGGGCCTCTGGGCAATGTAGGAAGGTGGAAAGGCAGCTTCGGGCCAGAGTGGAAAGGCGGCTCCAGCCAGAGTGAAGGCAGTGCCGGCAGCCCGGGGAAGGAAGGCCCATTCTTGCACGAATCTTTGTGCATCAGGCCTCCAGTAATAATAACAGATCAGACTGTCATTGGATATGTCAGTGGCATGCCTGAAGCTAAAGGTCAGGGCGAAGGCATGTGTAGAGAAAAGAACTGCAAATCAGTAATTCCATATTTACTCATAATTTAATTGACAAGTAAAAAGAAAGAGGGATATTTTCATACTTCCAAAATCCAGTGATATTTTACACCTTTACCTTAAGTGACAAAAATATTTTAGATATGATTGAAACCAAATGAAAATCCCAGGATCGAAACCTAAAGAAGGGATACCAGAAAAAACACAAACAAAAGAACAATTTTGAAATAATTTTATAATTAATCTGAGTGAAAGATGATAGAATGGAAATATGTGATGTAAATTCCAAATAGAAGTCTTGAAAATAAAGAGATATAGTTTTGGGAAAATTCTATTACTAATAGGAACGTAAGCCAATTAATCCTGCCCAATGTTTGTTTTTATAAACAAAGCCATGGCCAATAATTTATTCATTATTGATGACTGTTCTTGCATTGCTGCAGGAAACGTAAGTATTCCTGACAGAGAAAGTATATATATATCCCCAAAACCTTAAAAAATTTACTATTTGGCTATTTACAGAAGAAAAGAAATTAACTACAGACAACAACTAAAACAAAACAAAACAAACCAAATATTTTCAGCAAAACCTTACAACTTTGAGGTAGAAAATAATATGCAAAATTATTTCAACATTGCATTTATGGGAAGAGGATGAGAGTCGAGAAGTACAAATATTCCAAAGGCAACATTTTAAATGCCCCTCATATCAAAGGAGATAGAAAATCCTATAGAGCTCAGCCAGTGTGGCTTAGTGGATTAAGCATAGTCCCATGCACCAAGAGGTCACCTGTTCAATTTCTGGTCAGGACACATGACCAGGTTTCAGGCTCAATTCCAGGAGGGCCATGCAGGAGGCAACTGATGGAAGTTTCTCTCTCATTGATGTTTTTATCTCTTTCTCTTTCTCCCTTCCTCTCTCTTTAAAAATCAATACAAACATTTTTTTTGAAAAGAATGAAAATTCTATAGAGATGGACACAATATATCTTGAAAATAATAGTATTATTTTTCAAATATTATTAGAATATTAAATATTGACATCATACACACACTATTGAGACTTCTGTCATATCAGACAGCTTAACAAGAGAAAACTAAACAGACATTCATTAACATGTATTCCTTATGTGTATATGGGAGAGAACCAGGGGAAAATGAATTAACTGTCTGAAGTGGCAGAGAATTCAAGCTTAAATATCAGCTTACTCAAAAAGGGGAGGAAGGCTAAAGACCTTTTCGAGGAGCATGGATGATTTTTAGGAAAGTTGAAAGGTTCCTTAGAAGAATGGATGGGAGGTAGGATGGATTGTGACAAAGTTTGTCTGGGTGTGGTGTGAACTTCTGTTCTTCTCTCCTCTTCCCTGGTGAAGAAACTCCTGAGGAGGGGTATGTATGACAATTGGATTCTTCTTGGAGGACATGTTTTTATGCAGATAAGGGGAACTCATAGAAAGCTTCTTCCTACATGTGTTGTTTTTCAAGTGCCTACAACTCAAAATAATCATTGTATCAAAGTGACATGTTTTAAGATGGCATGTCCCGAAGTTCTACATTTGTATTTTAGAATGGCATATTCTGCCACTCTTTAATACAGAGAAAGGTAGACATTGGTGTCATGGAAAATAGGAAGGCATTACATATTAGAAAATAACTTTAATGAATGGAGAATTGAAGAAATAAAAAATAAATAAGGAGAAGAATAATACATAGGAAATTCAGAATACATCATGTGATGAGTTTAAATGATCAATTATAATTTTTTATCAAATGTAGACATAAACATAATATCTCTCTAAAAGATACTCTCAGAGTAAATTAAACAAGAAAATGCTACCACTAAACTATTAAGGAGAAAAGTAACTCAAATTAGTAAATTGATGCTAAAAAAAAATAGGAATGACAAATAAACGGCAGGAAAAGGAAGATAAAAGAATAGACAACATTGTGGTAATAAGCTGATCCACACCTTGCAATGGTGTAACACAATAGGTCATACTGACATACTATTTCTTAACTGGCAGATGTTGCTCTAAGGGAACGAGAGAGGTCAAAGATGCCTGTCAGGTAACATTGCAGACAAAAAGTAACTAACAAAAGAAAAAGTAAAAAAGATTGTTAGATATAAAGCACAGGGGAAAATAATGAAAGAAAATTATAAGCCAAAAATGTGTTTAGTAGCCTTTCTTTTTAAAAAAATATATATGTATTTTTACTGATTTTTTTAAAGACAGGAAGAGAGAGGGATAGAGAGTTAGAAACATCCATGAGAGAGAAACATCAATAAGCTGCCTCTTGCACACCCCCTACTGGGGATGTGCCCGCAACCAAGGTACCTGCCCTTGACCAGAATCGAACCTGGGACCTTTCAGTCCGCAGACCGACGCTCTATCCACTGAGCCAAACCGGTTTTGGCTAGTAGCCTGTCTTAAAAATAGAATGAAGGCTTTAAAAGAACAGGTGATCTAATCTGTTATACAGGTTTTACAATGGAATTTAATGATGATTAAGTCCGTTACCTAGTCTATAACTCTATTTTATTGATTTGCAGTTCAATAAAATGCCTTTGTCTTCTAGTCTTCAGAAAAGACAAAATCTTGACCTATAAGTGCAATTGTAAGAGAAAATATGAAAATGAATGTGTTTCTTTAAGTAAATTCTATGCGGAGATTGATAATGTAAGGGCAGATAGATTTGAGGATTTTATATGTAAATTTTCAAAATGACTTCTCAAATGTGGACTTGAATCTCAACACCTAAGCAGATTACATTCTCACACCTTTCCAAGAGAGCATTTCGATTCAATTCAGAAATCTGTTTTTGCTGGAGCTGTGGGCACAAATCAAAAACCCTCAGCTTATACAACTCTCCCCAAACAGCATAGCCTAAGGTTTTTTAAGCAGAATAATTTAGAGAGCTAACATACCTTTGTTTATTATGCATAAACCTTCCTAAGTCAAGCATTATGCTTGCTTATTGGACACAAAAGTTCTAAAGCATAGCTCTGGCTCTCAGGAAGAAACTCAGTGTACCTCTCAGAGACATAAGCAATCACATTTCAGTGAAAAGTGGTCATTATGATATTTTTTTAAGTTTGTTCAAAAGTCTAACCTAGTATGTAACAGCTAAATATATCTTCAAAAAAAAAAAGCTTTAGGTGGACATAAACTTTTACTGTTAAAATTTTTAAATTATAACTTATAAAATATGTGCACTCAAATTTGATTAGATTTTCATACAAGATACACAAAATTTGGAGAAGAGAAGAATAATTGATACAGGTTGCACTTTGGATGGGGTCCACTCAATGATGTCAATTTTCCCTGTGTGCTAAATTATTCAAAACATGTTTCATTCATTAAATTACTTGCACTCTGTTTAGAGTAAGACATTTTTTATACCTTGATACAAAGTTGGTCCAAGTCCACATGTGCATCATTTAGAGTTGCCACAAAACTCACAGAAAACAATTATTCATTATGCCCTAAAACTAGGACATTTTTTTTTTCATCTTTGATTCTACTCTTGTTTGTGCTTACAAAAGCAATAACCACCTGAGATTCAAAATATACCCATTATTACAATACATAATGTCCCATTGAAATAGCATTTTTCACAATGTGGAAAAGATTAAAAAAATCATATTTTATTTAATATATGTCATGGGAAAAGATTTTAAAAAATCATGTTTTATTTAATATATGTCATGGGGATATGGAAACACTACGAATCATTCACTTAATAAAAACAAATTTCAGGATTTGAATGTAAAGGCATACAGATTTTTTAAAAAATGGTAAGAGTTCCACAGAAATATCTTGAAAAAGGAATGTAGTGGAAAGCACAGAATTGGGAATGAAGGCTACATTGTGTTTAAAAAATCATGGCAAACATAACATTTCTCAAACATACAGCCATTGCAAGAGAAAAGTATAAACACATTTTTTCGGAAGATGTGCCAATGTGCACTGAATATCAAATAGTGATAGGCTGAGTGATATTATATAATACTAGAGGCCCAGGCACAAAATCTGTGCACTAGGGCGGGGGTCTCTCAGCCTGGCCTGTGCCCTCTCATAATCCAGGAGCCCTCGGGGGTTTTCAGACTGACAGCTTAGGCCTGCTCCCCATGGAGGACATCCTTAGTGCACTTAAAATTATGGAGGTGAGAGAGGCTCCTGCCACCCCCGCTGCTTCTCTCTCCAACCATGAGCTCCACTTCTAGCTGCGCGGTGCTCCCCCTGAGGTAGTGCACTGACCACCAGGGAGCAGCTCCTGTCTTGAGGGTCTGCCTCTCGTGGTCAGTGTGCGTAACGACGACCAGTCATTCTGCTGTTCGGTCGATTTGCATATTAGCCTTTTATTATATAGGACTAATGTATTTGTATTTAATTACATTGAGTAACTATCCTGGTTTACATTCGCATAATTTTAATAATCCTCACTTTCAATCTCAAACTTGACCTAGAATGAAGGATAAAACATATGATCACCTGTATGTAATGTACCATTTTGCACAATATTGAAAGTTTTAGGGAAAAGATAAGCAGGTTTAGGGAGCTTTGGGATATAAAGAGGATCTATGTGGAAGGAAGGCATAGGTGAAGGCTTGGCGCTGCCAAAAGGCACACGTTCACAGAGAGGATAAAAGGGGGTACCATAGGATAAGGGGAGAGGAAGACATCCATTCACAGAAGACAGACAGGGACAAGCCACAGGGTAGGGGGAGAAAGAGGAAACAAACTTTCACAGAGGATAGAGAAGTGCTGACAAATGGGAGAAAGAGGAAAAGAGATTTTCACAGGAGATAGAGAATTCTCCCACTAAAAGGGGAGAGGAAGAGGAGAGCCCTACCTGGGGTCTGGGCTTTGAAGCTGATATTCTGCAAAGGGTGACCCATCAGAAGGGAATCCCCCTTGGGATCCCCTCCCAGGGGGATTCTTTATTTGCTTCCAATAACTTTCCACCCTTTTCACCTACCATCTTTTTTCTGTGGCTGTGGCTTCATTGTTCAAATCCATCTGGACAAAAACCCAGGAAAGAAATCACCCTTGCATCCTGCCTAGGAAAACAACTCAACTCAATATTAGGAGAAAACAAAAAAGAAACCATGGTTTGCCTTTGTTTATTCTCTAATAAACAGCGTGGAGATTCTTTAAAGCACCAATGCCAATTAAGTTTCATTTAATATATAAACTCCAAATAACTAATGGTGAATTAAAATAGACACTCCTTTTAAAAATTAACCTTTCTTTTTAAAAAAATATTTTTTATTGATATTTATACAGAGAGAAAGGGAGAGAGATATAGAGCAAGAAACGTCAATGAGCGAGAAACATCGACCAGCTGCCTCTTGCACACCCCCTACCTGAGATGTGCCCGCAACCAATGTACATACCCCTGACAGGAATCGAACCTGGGACCTTTCAGTCCGCAGACCAACGCTCTACCACTGAGCCAATCCGGTTTTGGCAAAAATTAACCTTTCTTAAATCCAAGCTATAAAAATAGAAAAATTTTAGTTTCTATTAATAATAATAATAATTTACTATGAGTTAAACTATACTGTTTTTAAAGTTATTTAAATAAATTTTACTTAAGTGTAGCAGAAAGTAATACAGCTATTAAATATCAACAGTAAGATTTAAATCTAAAATCTGATTCCAGGGACTGTATTACTAGTCACTATGTCAAAAATGCCAACTGACTATTTTTGCAAATTCTTCTTGTTTATATAGAAAAAATAATGGTCCCTAAATATGTCTACAATAATCCCCATATTTACCTTACATGGCCAAAAGGACAATGCAGATGTGATTAATAAACAAGTTAAGTATGATGAGATGGGAAGATTATTCTGAACTACATGGGTGAGCCTCATGGAATCTCAGAATCCTTTTAAAAGAGAAAGAGGAACTTGAGAGACAGAGATAGAAATCCAACTACTGAAGCTAAGTTGATGAGGGAAGACAAAGAGAAAGCCAGAGATAATCTGAAATTAAATTTAGCAAATTGTTTTGCTGATAATTTTGTAGTGATAAGATTTTAAAAATATTTCTTTTATAATTTTGAGGGCTACATTTTGGTAAATCAGAAATTCTGTTTCATGAACATTTATTTTTCAAATAAAACAAATTATTTTTTAAGATGGAGAGCTATTTCTATTAGGTTCTTTATTAGGAGGATATGGTAATTAAAATTAACTGTAATTATTATTGAGAAGTATGATAGGATAATACTCAACCACTCTAAAACTTCAACATTCTTGTGTTTATAACATTCTGGTTCTCTGTAGAAATATTTCCACTTTCCTTGTTACAATTTTCACAATTAATAAACAAACTAAAACTATTTTATTTTTTTCCTCAGCTCCTAAAGTGTGATCATTAAATCAATTTTATAAATTTATTTATAACTTTGAAACATTCATACTCATTACCCCCAAATTTGCATTTCTACAAAATAGATACAGATAGGCAGAAGGATTTATTTGATAAAAATGCCAATTTATCTCAGGATGTATCACTAAAGAATATTATCACAGTAAACATTAACTGTTCAAAAATGTTTATTATCATGATAATTTGAAATACAAATATGTATTATATGTACCTGAATACACTTATTTAAAAATATATATCAATGTATACATATGAATGCACACCAAAATATTAAGGACTAGCCGAAACCAGTTTGGCTCAGTGGATGGAGCCTCAGCCTGTGGACTGAATGGTCCCGGGTTCGATTCTAGTCAAGGGCATGTACCTTGGTTGCAGTCACATCCCCAGTAGGGGGTGTGCAAGAGTCAGCTGATCGATGTTTCTGACTCTCTATCCCTCTCTCTTCCTCTCTGTAATAAATAAATAAAATATATCAAAAAGAATATTGTTTTACTTCTTTCTTTATTTTATTTATAAGATTGTTTGTTTTACTTCTTTCTTTATTTTATTTTATTTGTTTTATTTCATATATATATATAGGACTAGAGGCCTGGTGCACAAAATTTGTACATGAGGGAGAGAGTGTTCTTCAGCTCAGCCTCCACTCTCTCCAATCTGGGACCCCTCCAGGATGTCCGACTGCCTATTTAGGCCAGATCCTACTGGGTTTGGGCCTAAATGGACAGTCAGACATCTCTCTCACAATCCAGGACTGCTGGCTCCCAACTGCTCCCCTGCCTGTCTTCCTTATTGCCCCTAACCACTTATGCCTGCCAACCTGATCACCCCCTATCCATTCCCTGCCAGCCTGATTGCCCCTAATTGCCCTCCTGTGCAGACCTGGTCACCCCCAACTGCTCTCCCCTGCGGGCCTACATTCCCCCTCAAATGCCCTTTCCTGCAGGCCCAGTTGCCCCCAACTCCCCTCCTCTGTCACCCTGGTCACCCCTCACTGCCCTCCCCTGCAGGCTTGATTGCTCCCAACTGCCCTCTCTTGCTGGCCATCTTGTGTTCACATGGGGGCTGCCATCTTTGACCACACGGGGGCAGCCGCCTTATGTGTTGGAGTGATGATCAATTTACATATTACTCTTTTGTTTAGATAGGATGATTATGTGATGTCTCTATTGTCTAAATGCTTTTTTAAAAAATATGGGTTATTTTTAATTTGAAGATAGTTACTTCCATTTTAAAACTAGAAGCCCAATTTAGGATGTTTAATAAAGAGGTAATGCAGATACAGGACATTTTTTCTTAGTACTTTTTAGATTGTAAGTTGTTTTTAGTGTGCATTTTTGTTGTAGTACTGACAGTGACCTCTGTGGGAGGCCTTATTAATAGCATGGAGGGAATCTCCTGTTGCCTCAAGTCTCATGTACTCTTTAGGGAAGCTCAGTTTACAACCCTTGGCTTCTGGATCCTGCACATCTGGTGCCATGTTTAGCAAGACTTCTGTAAACCACAGAGAATTTTCTCCAGCTTGGTCCAGAAATCAAAGTTGGAGAGATCCCAATGATAATGAGCCACTTGCAAGGACCAGAAAGAGGCACCCAGGAGCGGAGAGGGTAACTCTCCTCGCCCCAGCAACCAGCCAGCAGGACAATGGGGATTTTAGTAATGTTCCCTCAACGAACTGGATGCTGCCAACAGTCTGAGTGAATTTGAAATCAGGTCTAGCTTATGTGAGATATGAAATTCCATTTTTTTTCTATTCAAAGTATTCATAATCTCAGTGGGAAGTGAGAATATACTGCCATGACTTTCTTCACAAGCACAGGGATTCTGTGTAATTGCTATGCAAGGTACATGCTGACCGAGCCACTTATGACAAGGTGTTAAAAGGCTGTCATGACAGTGGAGAAGTAGGGTTGAAGGAGAGTACATGGAATTTCTTGAGCGGAATAGTTTTCCACTGAGAGTTGCACTCGGATCAGCCTTGTTGAGAAGAGCATTCTAGTACAGGATACCCTGTTCTGACAAAGCTCCTCAAATGTGTCAACTAGCCCAAAATAGAGTAAGAAAAAATTTGTTTTCTTTGCATCAAAAGGATGACAAGTCAGACCTGGTAAATAAATCTACAACTCAGCTAGCGAGATTCCATATCAACCTTACTGATACCAGCCAGAAATTTGGTTGCTAATCTAAGAACCAGCCCAGTGTTGGTGAATACCTCTGTACCAGGCTGCATAGAATAGGAAAAGGGAAAGGCATAGTCATTCATCCCAAGGAATTCTCTTCTTTCTCCACTCTTCTTTCTCAATTCTAAAATTTTTATTAAAAATAAAGTGAGTATAAACTGAGTATTAAAAAAAGATGAGTATAATTTGAAGTCAGAGAGTGTGATACCTCCAGCTTTGTTCATTTTTCTCAGGATTGCTTTGGCTAATTGGAATCTCCCATGGTTCTATACAAATCTTAAGATTGTTTTACTTCTTTCTTTATTTTATTTTATTTGTTTTATTTCTTTAAAAAATTGCGGTAGTGATTTTGATGAGAATTGCATTAAATTTCTGTATTGCTTTGGGCAATATGGCCATTTTATCTAAACTATTTTTCCAATCTATGAACACAAATTATTGTCCCTTTCTTTATGTCTTCTTCAACTTCTTTCTTAAAAATATATTTTTATTGATTTCAGGGAAGAAGGGAGAAGGGGAGAGAGATAGAAACATTAATGATAAGAGATAGGCTTAGAGTCTGCAACTGGGGCATGTGCCCTGACCAGGAATTGAACTGTATAGGTTGACACTCAACTATTGAGCCATGCTTCTTCAACTTCTTTTAATAACGTCTTATAGTTTCTAGTGTACAGGTCCTTCACATACTTTGGTAAGTTTATTTATAGATATTTTATTTTATTTTTTGCAATTTCAAAAAGAATAAATGGGACTATATCAAGCTAAAAAGAGTATGCACAGCAAAATAAAATGTCAACAAAAGAAAAAGTCAGCCTGGCCAGTGTTTCTCAATAGTTTGTTGTCCTGCACACCAGAGCATTCCAGGTTTGATTCCTGGTCAAGGGCACATACCTGCTTTGCAGGTTTAATCCCTGGTCCCAGGAGGGTACATAGGGGAGGCAATAGATTGACGTGCACCTCTCACATAGATTTTCTTTCTCTCCCTTTCTCTCCCCCCCCAACTCCTCCTTTGTACTCTCTCTCTAAAAATAAATAAATAAATAAATAAATAAATAAATAGAAAAAATATATATCCTTGGGTTAAGGATCAACAAAAACAACAACAATGTCAACCAGCCAAATGGAAAAAGATATTTTTAAATGACAGCTCTGCAGAAGGGTTAATGTAAAAATATATAAAGAACTCATGCAACACCAAACAAACATACAATCCAATTAAAATATGGACAGAGGACTTGAATCGACACTTCTCCCAAGAAGACATACAAATTCCCAACAGATATATGAAAAGATACTCAATTTCACTGGCTATTAGGAAAATGCAAATCAAAACTATAATTAGATACCACCATTTAACCTATTAAAATGATTATCAACAAGAAAAATAATAAATGTTGGAGAGGTTATGGAGAAAAAGAACTTTCATTCACTGCTGGTGGGGATGTAAACTGATACAACCACTATGGAAAAGAGTATGGAGGTTCCTCAAAATTTTCAGAATAGAGTTACTATATGACCCAGCAATCCCTCTTCTGGGTATCTGCCCCCCAAATTTGAAAACATTTATTCATCAATATATATTCAACCTATGTTTATTGCAGCATTATTCACACTAGCTAAGACAAGAAAACAATGGAATTGTCCTTCAATAGATAATTGATTGAAGATGTGGTACATATATACAATGAAATACTACTCAGCCATAAGAAAAGATAAAATACTGCCATTTGTGACAATCTGGGTGAATCTTTAGAATAGCATACTAAGCAAAATAAGTCCAATGGAAAAAGTTAAAGCCATATGATTTTACTCATATGAGGAATATAAAACTGAAAGCAACAAATAAACAAACAAAAACTCCTAGGTATAAACAACAGTGTGGTGGTTACTGGAGAAAAAGCAGGGTGAGAGGGAGATCGTAAAGGATAAAAGATGTTAAATATATGTTTGAAGGAATGAGCTTTTACTTTGAGTTGTAAACATATCATGCAATACACAGATGATGTATCATTGAATTGTACATTTGAAATCTATATAATTTGATTAATATATGTTATCCCAATAAATTTAATAAAAATTTTAAAGATCCATTCTTAGTCTGTAAAATTTTAAAAAATATTGCATATTTCAAAAGTACTAGAAAATATACAAGATAAATACATAGACAAAACCGGTTTGGCTTAGTGGATAGAGCGTCGGCCTGCGGACTGAAAGGTCCCAGGTTTGTTTTCTGTCAAGAGCACGTACCTTGGTTGCAGCTGATCGATGATACTCTCTCATCGATGTTTCTAACTATCCCTCTCTCTTCCTCTCTGTAAAAAAATCAATAAAATATATATTTTTAAAAGTTTTAAGATGAATACATATGCCAATCCTATCCAGACACTTTTCTTTAAATGTGAACCAACAGTAACTTGCACTTTAATGGGACTTTTAACATGCATTTGCAAAGCCAAAAGAGAAAATACAGAATATGAGAGATCATAATTGTATACTTAGATCATAATTGTATATTAAGCTTAGAGCACTAGTTAAGTATACAATTTTACCTATATGTTCCCCAAAATTCTAGTTTAGCACTTCTTAGTTGGAATTCGGGAACCTGTATTTTAACAACTCCACCAGGTGATTCTCATCATGAGAAAAGTTTGGGAAACACTGATCTACAGCAAACATGTCAAACTCAAAGGCTAACACAGGCCAAATAAATGAGGCATGTGGCCTGCGGGATTCGAGTTTGACATGCTTAAAGAGGATAAGGTTCTTCAGATCCAAAGGGATGGCAGGGAAGGGCCTACCATCTATAGAAGAAAACAAGTCCTAGGAAGCCACAGTTTGACCCAATATGAGGTCTATATCCACTCAGTGCTGACACTTCCTTTTGGTGGGCACACAACTTGAGTGGTAGGGAGTGTAATCCAGTATGAATGTAAGTTTCCATCTCTTACAGAAAAGAACTGAATCTGTTATACATTTGGAATTAACATTAAGCATTAAAAAAGAGGACAAGGAAGGTGCATTTTGTCTTCTAAAAATGTTCCAGTCTTTTCTGTTTTTTGTGGCGTGAGGAAACATGAGCAACAACATCTCTGACGACACCCTCTATGAGGTGCTGCAGGAAGTCCTGCATGGTAACTAGGGCAAGTTTTTGGAGCTGCAGATCAGCTGGAAGGATTATGACACTCAAAAGGACAAACACTTTTTGAGCACCATCTGCCTTAAATCTACAAATCTACTCCCTGCCCCAAGTTCTCCATATGTGTTCTGGGGGGTTCCAGCAGCACTGTGACCTGAGGCCAAGGCCATGGATATCCTCCACATGGACAGCAGGTACCGAAGGAACTTAACAATAATAAGAAACTGGTCAAGAAGCTGGCCAAGAAATATGATGCCTTTTTGGCCTTAGAGTCTCTGATCAAGCAGATTCCAGGCATCCTGGACACAGGCCTGGATAAGAGCTGGCAAATTCCCTTTTGTGCTGATCCACAAGGCAGGCGTGGTGGCCAAAGTCTATGAAGTGAAATCCACAAGCAAGTTCCAGATGAAGACTGTGCCCTGTCTGGCAGTAGCTGCTGGCCACTTGAAGATGATAGATAATGAGCTTGTATACAACATCCACATAACTTTCAATTTCCTAGTGTCATTGCTCAAAAAGAACTGGCAGAATGTACGGGTTTTATACATCAAGAGCACAATGGGCAAGCTCCAGTGCCTATGCTAAGGCACAGATTAATAAACCATATTGCTGCTAAAAAAATAGCAACCAAATAAAAACATTCAAATTTCACACCCCTTACGCTAGCTAGGGTAGAGTTGGAATAATTTGTATAACTTACAAATAGCTGAAAATAAACCCTATCAAAACCCTCTTCATAGATACTGGCATAGCTGACAAATAGGACAGATTTTGTAGTTCTTTTGTCATATTATCATTAGTGCAATGCTTTTCAGCATAAATCCACCAACCAATGGTAGAGATGATGAGTACCTGTACATATTCACTACACTTTTCTTTAAATGAGAATGCTCTCTGTTTGAGAGTACGGGAGAGATAAGAGATAAATATGGAGAGTATCAGCTAGAGCTTGAAAGTAAGTTATATATATAGTAGGGGCCTCGTGAACTGGTGAGGGGTCCCTCATTCCACCCTGTCCCTCCTCACAGACTCGGCGCCCTCAGGGGATGTCCTACTGATGGTTTAGGCCGGCTCCCCATTGGGAGAGGGGCTAAGCCACAGTCTGGCCTCCCTTTGTGGGAGGTAGCTGGGCTCAACATGGGAAGGAAACAGCCCCATCACCCTGTTGCTGCAGCTGCCAAGGTATTGTCTTCAACACGGACTACAATCCCTTTACCATAAAAAAAAATGACAACATTTTTTAGGCATTTTCAAGATGTGTCTTTCATAGGATATGACTATTTTTTATCCTCACCTGAGGATATGTTTACATTAATTTTTCCCCCTTTCCTCCGATCCCAGGCTCGGCCCATGCCCAAGCCTGAAGCCTCCGCCCCAGCCGGCTGGGAGTGACCTGGGTGCCAAGGAGGTTTCCAGGACCCAGGTATGAATGTAAATTAACTGCCATCTTTTTGGGGTTAATTTGCATACTCACTCTGATTGGCTATGGGTGTAGTGGAGGTACAATCAAGTTACATGTTTCTCTATTATTAGGTAAGGTCGTATCACTATATATTCAGGCATTAATATCTTGGTGGTCCAGTGGCCTCATTATAGAGCTAAAACCATGATTAGTGAAGATCCATGAGTCTATTTTCAGTTTCTCTCAAAATGTCAAACTTCAAGATGGCATATCCAAGAGTCAGATCTGGATTTCAGCCCAACATGAAGAATACCCAGTGCTATGTATAATCAGACCCTTATTGACATTATGGTAAGTTGAGATACCATTGTACTAGATATTCCATTGAAAGTGGGTTTTCTCAATGAATTATGCTTTCTTATCAGGTGACAAGTTTCACAGGCAGGATTCTTTGGTACCAGTAGTTTAGATAATATGTGAATGATACTTGTTCTGTGGTTTATGAGGGTGTTGCCACCTCTCCTTGAAATTGACCAAGGAACTGGGTTGCCGCTAGTAGGATGTCCCATTTTTCACTTCACAATAAAAGACATTAAAGCATCAGGCCTCTGAATTCCCTCCTGATTTGAGGCCCAGCCATCTTTAATCACTGCTATGTGAGCAATTTCCTCAGTGGGAGTCACAATCATAATGTCCTCAAATGCAAAGGGACATTTCAATACCTACCAGCGGGTCATAGTGTGTTAAAGCATGTCTGACCCACTGGTGAAATATTGCAGGATAATTCAAATAGCTTTGTGAAAAGAGTGAAAAAGGCCTTACTTACTACATGGAAGCCAATTGATCCTGATCTTTTTCTGGAAGAACACACACAAAAAATGTTAGCAATTCTAAGGCTTCATACCAGGAACCATAATGGCAGCAGTTTGTTCAGTCCCGGTGATGACATCAGCCCTTGGCTGTGCATTAGTGCTTTTCTTGTTTCAACTTTGATATTCCACAGAAGGGGTTCAAGTATAAGTGATGTCCACTTGTCAGTGGAATAGTTTCACGCAGGGTCCCTGCCTTTATTACATATTTTCTGAGAAGACCATATTTTGAGTAGTTTTTTCTCCTCTTTATCTAAGTATAGCGGGTACCTGGCAATGCACTACAAATATAATTATGGAATCTGTCAGCAGGTGTTATCAGATTGTGTCCAACTAGCAGTCTGCATGTTTGCACTGGGTCTACATAACCTAAAATGTTTATATCAAATACAGTACTTACCAAATGATCATCAATCACAATCCATTCAAAGAACCCAAAATCCACCAAATAATTGGAGTCACTATCTCTTGGCCAAAAATAATGCCATTTCAAAATGCTGAAAGGGGAATTTGTTTATCAAGGTACTACCAAACCTGTTAGGAATAACAGGTATCTGAGCTTCTATAAAAGCAAGCCCAGAATTGCCTGGCAAAGCCATCCGTGGTTTTTTTGTTTGTTTGTTTTGTGTTTCTGGGGTACATAAGATGGAGACCATAGTAAGCGATCTGGCTCGGGGTAACAGGGAAACAGACTTTATCTTCATTTTACTTACATGGTTTCATTGCATGCATGAAAATATTCCATACAGAACAAAGGCACAAGTGGGGCCCACTCAGCTTTTTCTTTCTGAAAGGATAGCCCGGGTTGCAATTCCAGGGTGTCCGCTGCGCTGAGGCCTAGAGTAGAGGTTTCTCTTTCTCTTCTTAGAATTTAGAACTTTTACAAAAACGATGAGAAGAATGCAGCAGATGAAGATTTAAGCAAGCATGCCACCCTTGATGGCCCTCTGAACTAGATTTCTGTTACTGCTCTAAGAAATCACCACCAGCTTAATGGCTTTAAACAGCATTCATTCATCATCTCATAGATTTTGTGAGCCAGAAGGCCAGACTCAGAGTGGTTCACCTAGCTCCGCTGCTTTGGGTCTTACAGGATCCAAAAGTGTCCAGAGGGCTGCAGCTTCCAGGATTTCAGGTTAATTGGTGGATTCAGTCCTGGCGTTTTTGCTGGCAGCCCGTGCATGACTGCTCCTAGTGGTTTAACCCCATGTGGGCAGATCCACCCCTCGCTTTAGAGCTACTTCTCCTTCATCTGAGCCGGGGTAATTCAATTTAGCCAAATGGCCTGCCATAGCCCAAGGCAGTGGGTAGGCCTAGAGGAGCACCATGTAAAAACATTTCCACTCCAAATAGCTGTAATATTGAGACTGCTGCATGGAACGCTCTCCGGTGATGCGTCCTCCTGTAAGCACATGCGCAGAAAATTAAGCTATTTCCTTTCACCTCCAAATCCACTCTTTTAAATGCTCCTTTGTGATGCCGAACAGGAACTCTCAAGATAGATTGTATTGGTTGATTGATTGATGGCTCTCTGTCGGATGTGAAGTAGCAGCAACAGACAGTGACTGGTAGAGAGGAGGAGGTGAAAGGGAGGTCTCCCCTTTTTTAGTTTTGTGTTTCTGTCAGTGTTGCCATAGCAATAACTTTCTAGCTTAGGAGTAGCATTTGACTCCAAGCTCCAGCTTCCTGCTGCCCTTCCAGAACCATCCTCATCACCTCCCTTCAGAGGTACCAGCTAGTGTCCTCTCATCAACAGTCTGGGTCCCAGACACAGGATCACAGGCCCCTGCTGCTACACTTCTGGATCTGGAGATGCCAGCCTGCCTCCTTGGCTTCCCCCAGCCCTAGGGTTACCGGGAACCACTCCAGTGCTCCTTTTCTTCCTCTCAGTCCTCTGACATGTCCAACCAATTGCCAACACAATAAAGAATTAATTTATCTTTGTTTAGTAATTAATGCGTTCCTGTTTTTCTATTTAATCCCCTTTAACTTGCAGTAGAGTGGTGAGACGGCATTGCTGTGCTGGAACTCCTGCTGCCTTCCATAAGCAGGGTAAGTACAGGGCGTGATGCAGAGAGTGGGCCTGGCCATCCACCTAAGGTTTCTCTTTCTTTTATCACAAGTGTTGTAAGGCCGGGGAAGGACCCCCTTCCCCTTCTTAACTGACTTTTCCAGTAAGCCCTGGTTAACTGACCTTTCCAGCAGACTCTGGTTTGGTCACCGTATAGGTATTTTATCTGTTCCTGAAATGAGCCTGAGGGATCAGCCTGCTAAGACAGACCATCCTGCCTCCCTAACCGCAGGGCCATAGCTATATTATCTGTTTCTGGACTATAGCTGTATTTTATCTGTTTCTGGAATTGACCTGCAAAAACAGACCATCCGGCCTCCTCGGGAAATGAGTCAACTGTCAACTATTATGAGCCAAATATTATCTGTTAACATAGTTCCCTGATTTACAGACCACCTGCGTGTGGTTTTAGCCTTTATAAACTCATGTCCTGCAATTACTCGGCGCTCCCAGCCAGCCAGCCCTGATGCTGTCTGCCTGAGAAGCCCCTGCGCTGCGCTTGTACTAATAAAACCTCATGCTTTTTGCATCAAGTTTCGGTCTCGGCGTTTGACATGGGGTCTTCGCCCCCTCCGTTGGACTCACCGGGGGTCTTGGGACCTTACAGTGTGATCACTGCTTGCCTACAGCAAATGCATTTGTGTTTTTACTTTGCTTTTCCCATCACCAATAATTTGTTCTATGCTCTCTTCTATCTCCACACCCAACCACAGACATCCATGATTTCTCTCCTTTTTTAGTTCAATCCCTCTACACCCAAAAACCTTCCTCTCCCTGCCCCCCCCCCCTGGAGTTGTGGGGTCAATCTGCTCTCTATCTATGAGTATGCCTCAATTTTGCTTGGTAGTTCATTTTGCTTATTAAATTCTACATGAGTTAAATTATATGGTTTTGTATTTCTCTGACTGGCTTATTTCACTTAGCACAGTGTTCTCCAGGTCCATCCATGCTGTCCCAATGGGTATATTTTTATTCTTTTTTTTACACAAGAGAATAAATTTGTGCTTTAATGAGCATCATGATACCCACAAAATCAATTGTGCTGCAGATTTTTGACATATCCCAGAATAACACAAAAACAATATACTTCATAATTAATAGTTTTGGGTACTGTATTAAGTATCATTTCCATTATAAATAGATGAATTGGCAAATGACAAATTTATACTTCATTAAAATGGAGTCATCATATACATTGTTTACATAATTGAAGAGTTTTAGATGTTCATCTCTTTGCTGATAAATAATTTTACATTTTAAATATATTCAGATACAACATGAATGAAGTAAAATGTTTTAAAAGAAAAAAAGAGCAAGGTTATTTTTTTCGGTACTATGCAAATTTACATACAAAAGTTGCATTTATTGTTAGAGACTTACTTTTCCAAGTCTTTTATATCTCACTGAGTAAATGGTTTGCTATTACATAAAGTAATTTATCTGTTAAAATGCCACTTACTGACATTGTCTATTTCTAAAGTAATCATACAAGTAGTTTTGAATAAAAGCACTTCCAAGGGCAATTATTAATACCGAACATTTATCCATTTGGAATGACATTTTATTTTAAAGCATTGTATAGAATGCAAGCCTGGCCTTGCAGCTATTATTAAGCATGTTGTAAATTACAAGCAATAAAGTTTAATTATATCATATTTATGCAAATTAAAGCAAGCGAATATACATATAAATATCTTCATATTGTAAAAGAAAATCAGTCATTTAGAGCAATCTGAATTTCTCTTTATCTCATGAGATGTTAAAAATAAGAATGGAAATTTAAATTGTTTCTTTAGCATGCAAGGAAGATTTGAAAGTAATTATAATTGGGTGTATTGCAACTTTGAATTTTTTTTTTACTTATAACAAAATAAATATTGCATGCATATGCGCACACACACAGAGAGAAATAAAAATTCACTTTCCTCCTCAATAATATCTCCTGTCATACATTTGATTGCAAATCTCAAGAGAACTCACTCACCCAGCACTATTATGAATAAGAAGAACTATGGATTAACTTCTTACTGGCTGAGGAAAGAAACACACACACAAGCTCAGGTCCTTCACAAAGATATCCCTGTGTCTTAAAACTGAGGAGAGGCTCGTTTAACTTTTTTTTAAAAAATTATATACATTTAACAGAGAGGAAAAAAAAAGTGTAATCACAAGTGTTATAAAATAAATAAGAAAATGGAGGTAGAGAGAGAATGGGTTGAGGGGGAATCTCCTATTTCCAAATGAGAGAATTGTTTTTCTTTTTCTTTTTGTATTTTTCTCTCACAGTATCAGCATCAAGGCCCTGAGTGGCTTATCCAAAAGCAAAGGGTGAATGATCAGATCCTCAAAGATTTCCAGTTTGTGAGTATTCAGGAAAAGAACTGTGTTTTCCATAAGCTTAGGTAATAAAGATTAATATGCAAATAGACCAAACGACAGAACTGAACAACCCAACAACCAGTTGCTATGATGTGTGCTGACCACTAGAGGGTGCATGGGGACATGGCGAGCATTAGCAGCAGATGGCAGAGTGTGGAACACTATTCCACTTGTTGGCTTCAATGGGATAGTGGAGCAGGTGAGCAGGGGTGTCGGACCAAAGCAGGGTGCTGGTCGCTGTCATGGGCGAACCTCTGGTGGTTACTGAAACTTCTTTGCTCCCACACACTCCCACAGTCCTGTCCAATGCTCACACCCACAGTCAGTGCTCAGCACTGGCTCCAATTGCTCTGTGCTCTCAGTGGGTGTGAGAGGTGGCTACTGGCCCCGATTGCCTCTGAGAGCTTCTCCACCTCCCCCTGTTCCTGAGGAGTGACGAGGGCAGCAGCCACTGCTTGCACCTCCTGACAGTGCTGGTCCCTCTTGCACCTGGTGCTGCTGCTGGCCCCAATTGCTCCATGCCATCAGCAGGTGCGACCAGAGTGTGTGGGAGCTGCTGCAGTGTGAGCTGGGCTGTCGGCAGAGAAGGAATGGGGAGCCACGTGAGAGGGACTGGGCTGGGCAGGAACACAAAGGATAGGTTGAGACCCGCCCCTGTGCCCAACGCAGCCTTGTGACCCACAGTTCCTTTCAAGGATTTCGTGCACTGGGCCCCTAGTTAACTAATAATTATCTAATGGTAAAGTCAAAGGTATGGCAATGATCTTCTGGCTCTTACAGAATATTGTGTAAAGTTCCATTGTAAACATCTAACTTGGAGGATGAAAAAGGACAGTAGAAGCTTAGAGAATTTTCCTAAATAACACTTAACAATTTCCCCTCTTATAAAAAAGTGAAAACCACATTATCTTACTGTAAGGATCAGTTGGGCAAGACACTTTATTTTCAAGTGAGTTGGATGCACATAACGTTATATTGGTTGGGATGATCTGTCTAAGAAAATATTGATTTATGTATTATTAAATTTTAAATCTCCAAGAAAGAGAGGTTTCTTGATCCAGAATAACTTTAGGTCTCTCATTTCTCTGACTGGCCATAGGACTAATTGGACACCAGTGAAAAAGAAGGCCCTACTTTATAGGAAAGAGTTATAGAGTTATTTAATAAAAGTTCTGATGCTTAAGAAAACAGATGCTGGGGGTGATTTTTAAAACAGGGGGCAAATATAATATGTTTGGTGCTTGCTTAATTTATAAGTAGCGAATAAGGGAGGTCCAGCAACAGCCCAAATGACTTCATGGTTTTTATCTCCTGCTCTCCCGAAAACTCTCTTCTCTTGCACATTGGGCATTTTTTCCTGTACCTATTTTATTCTAAGTTTGTTTCCACCTCAGGGCCTAGGTACATTATGTTCCCAGCAAGTAATGCTCCCACTCACATCATTTAGCCCTTTGCTCAAGTATTAGCTCCTCACCCTTGCTGACTGAGTAGCTTTTCCACCATCACACAACACAGTGCTTGCCCTGTGTTTTTCTCCACGGCACTTATTCTGGCCAGAACCCCCATTTTAAAACTTATTTTCTCTTTCCAATTAAATTATGAGATGCATAATAACATAAACTTTGTATTTCTTGTTCATAATGTTCCTGGGAAATATTTCCCAGAATAGATGTAGGGAAATAAAAAGCACCCCCCAAAAAAAACATTTTGAAAGCATAGGTAGAAAATATGAATCCTGAGAACCGGGTGGAGGGAGTGCAGGGGAATTATAGACGGGATCAAAATTGTTGATTTCAGTATTTTAATGGTGCCCACATGTGAAAACTGGGCCTTTAAAAACATCTTTCAATACCTATTGTCCTAGAGTGCGTAACATAATTGAATCGCGTAGGCAAGATAAGAGACTAGAAACAAGCTCTCAGAATCTGTTCTACCATATCTATTCTGCTCTTTGTTGAATTTTGAAGGTAGGATTATATGATATTGATACTGTGGCATATGTGATCAGATAATAAGAATTGTCAGTTAGTTGACCAAAATAATCTGTATTAGTGTTTAAATTGCATATGTTACTATTTAATGTTTTGATATTCTTATCTTTTTGTTTTAACTATTTAGAATCATGTAATCTTTCCCTAAGAATTAAGAATAGTGTCAGCCAAGTAATAAGTGTTAAGTAAGGACTTGTCACGATAGTGAATGCATAAGTGAATGAATGAATAATGTTTTTTTTGCTATAATAAATCCAAGTTTGCACAAGGCCAAAACAAATACTGACTTGATGCAAATTGGTATTAGCAATAGATTTTAATATCTAAATAGGCTAACAGGTAGACAAAATAATAAAAATGTGAATGGTTGGTTGCTGCACCTTCGCTGCCGGGTCCAGGATCTGAAGGAGGGGCTGATGCACAAATAAAAATGCTATACAATAAATATGAGTTTAGAAGGAATGAGGGGGGGGAGTGTCAGGTGGAGACCTATTTCTTGAAGAGGCACACCAACCTCTGGCCTGGTCTACTGTTTATTTACTTGAATACACATTTCCCTTTAGCAATGCATACAGTCATATTAAAGATAAAGTTTGGTTAAATAGTAAAAGGATTCTCAGGTTAGAGAAATGCCTTGAGCCATTTAAGCCCACAGCAGGGCAATATTATACTGATTTCCAGTCCTGCTGAATATCAAAATCCATTGGCTTTCCAATCATCCTTTCTGGATTAATATGCTAATTACTGTAGGCTTTAGCCTCCAGCAGTTGGTTGACCTTTTTAGTTTTTATTTACATGAAAACATGTGTTAGATCAATCTGTGAGTTAATCAGTCAACAGGTGTTCAATGAGCAACTACTAATAATCAAATTATCCTCTGTGTACTGGCTATACATTAGTAATCAAGAGAGAGTAAGACATAGCTCAACAGAAAGACATACATGTTTTCCAAGCTCCACGGACAGTGGCAATTCTAGATTCCTACTTCTGATTAAGGAGACATACATTACAATATTTCAGACCAAACAACTGTTGTTTTAATCCAACACATTTTAAATCTCTTTTTAACACACTTAGAGCTTTTAATGAAAATAGAAAACTAGGCAGTCCTTTTCACTCTCTGAATTACACACATCTATCAATCCTATAATTTGTTCCCAAATGTTGATAAATATAGTAAGCAGCTGTAGAGAAAGACTTGAGTATATGAAAGTGGGTAAAAAAAGATAAAGTGTAATAAAATCCTTTTATCTGTAATTAGATGTTTAAATTCCTAATGGTGCTTCTTAGTAAAGATTTCAGAAGAAAACGAATGTATTGTGCTACTCAATATCTTAAAACGTTCTTGGAATAATTTAGACTAGGGAGCATTATTTCTTGAAGCCACATTTTAAGGTTATAGCAGCAATCAAAAACCTATCTCAGGAACAATCTGATGGTCATTGCAAATCGCCTGGCAGAGTGAATCATTGCTATCGTAAGCACAATCTTGTGTTATAATTGATCAGAGAAATGGAATTAATTAAGAAAGCTGCAGGAATTAGGTCTTTATTATGCAACATACTTTCTTTTTCATGTTTTCTGTCACCTCTTAGACATCTTTTATAAACCGATAGAGCTATTTGAGATTAAAACATGAAATTTTCCTTTAGGGACCAATATTGTGATGACATTAATGTGTTAAACTGACTTCAGCCAGGATAGATTCTAGCCTCAGCAAAATGAGGATATTTACATCTAAATGATACCAGTAGCTGCAGGAGAAGGAGCAACGTCTATACTATATTCTATCATGTGCTGTGAATTTGAATATATAATAAGACAAGGCACAGATACAGAAAATATCACTGTAAAAGCGATAAGGGATTATAAATTTATTAGATCATCTGGAGACCAAATAAGCTGGTTCCCAAAATGGCACCAACACCCAGGGGTGGGGAGTTAGAGGTTTAAAAGACTCTAGACGGGCTTTTTTTGGCTGGGAAACCTCTGTGTGGGTCTGGATCCTGGGAAAGGCCAGAGGAAAAAGATGATGGTCATAACAAGAGGAATCTGATCTTAGCAAGTAGAATGTGGTCTAAGCAAAAGGGAATGTCAATTGTGAAGTGTTCTAAAAGTCATTTCCCAGGGGAAAGAGTATCAATTTAATTATTTGATCAGACCTAACAATTTCAGCATGAGATTTTGACATTATGTATTTTTCAATCGTTATAGTCTTCTATAAATTCATCGGTAATGCAAACTAAATAATACTTAGTACATGTTCAACATTTGCTATTTATTAATCACTGTGCTAAGCCCTTTGGATGCATTATCGCAACTATGGAGGCAGGCCTGTAACAATATTTATTACCACCTCCCCCCTTTTGTTTTTACTTTAAGCAATGAATGCTTAGAGAGTTAAAAGTACTTGCAGGTCATCTGTTTGTGTAATGGTCTACTTACTCTGATAAACTCAGCATTAAAACAGTCAATGTCCACTGGCCTATGTGTCCACAATTTCAGCTTTGTGTTTGTCATTGTGTCAGCTCATTCAAACAATTAAAAATTAACATGCGCAATTGATATTAACGTGATTACATCACTGTATTCGGCATTGGGGAAATAAAGATTAATGAGTCTTAATTACTCTCTTCAATTAATTCTCACACTGGGGTAAACACACTTGTAAGCAAGTTATTATATTAGACTGTAGTGATCATAGAGACATAGTTAAAGAGTTATATAAGCAACAAATGAACAGTATGCAACTTCCTCAGGCTCAGCAGGCTTTGATAGACAAATGGTTTATGGCGAATAATTGAACATCCAGTCAATGGCTACAAACACATTAACCTGGATGGACATATTAAAAGGGATACTGACGATTCCTTGCCAGATCCACTTTGGCCAAGGTATCCACCCCTAGTTGCTGCAGATGTTGGCTAATAGAAACACAATGCTGCCATTTTCTCCAGTGAGTTGCCCCTGTGCCTTGCCAAATGTTTTCCTCTGGAAACTATACCCACCCTGACTGCTGGAGGTAGACCTCCTCAGCCGATGGCTTAGTGACACACAGGATACACATTGCCCTGCCTCGTTTCAAGGGGGAGCTTATCTGTGGTACAAATTGTGCTCCATAGTTTTCAGAAGGTTTAAGCTAATTATGTCCTGGTTAAGAACTCGTTCTTACTTAGCTTTTCTTCCCCTGCTCTATCCTGTTTCATTCTCTCCCCTTCTTCTGAAAGTGTCCCTCTAATTCATTTGAACTTTCATTTCAGTCTCTGCTTTTATATAAACCAACTAAAGCCATACCCAAACAGTACAGAGAGTTTGGATTTCAGGGTATGTTCAGGGTAGTAGCAGAAAGATGAAAAGGTGAGATAGTTGAATAAAAGAGGGAGGCAAGTAACACCCATGTGTGTGTGTTGTGTGTGTGATCATAAGAGTCTTGAAAGTAAGCATCTTATCTTCTTCAACCTTATAACTCTTCCTGTTATATCCCTTCAGGTTAAATTGGTGCCACATGGATCATGTGTATCACACCTGGAGCCATGTACTTTACATAGTGGAGATTATAAGAATGTTTGAATAAATGAACAAAAATGTGGGATTCTAAATGTGACAATGATCCTGTCAAATTTTACTTATCAACCCCGTGTTTGACAAAATATTTTATGTAAACATTTTTTTATCAATTTCCCCTGATATGTTTAAACACATTCAAGGATAAGTGTCATAACAAACAATTATGCTATTTGGACATGCTATTATTTGAATAGAAGGTGGCAAATATAATAGTGCATTTGTCACAAAATCCAACTCAAATTGATTTAAGCAAAAAAGGGGAATTATCATAAATAACGGGAACCTAAGAATTGTCATTTTATCAGTTCTGTCTTAATTCGGGTGTCAAACACTGTCACCAGAAATAGTCCTTTCTCTTTATCTCATGCTTCTATTCATATTAACTGTCTCCAGCATCAAAAAAAGTGTTGCCATGTCTTCATTCTAAACCTTCCTAAGCATCCAGCCAGCAAAGCAAGAAATATTTTAGAATATTTTCATTATTTACTTTGCTTAAAACGTGGATGGCTAGTCGTGAAACAATCAATCATGGTGATCAGGACCTAGTTCTATACAAATTTCCGAAGATTGTGTCATCTGGTGCTCCACTAATAAAACAACCCTGTGGCTAGAGGACTAGTTCTTGGCTTGGCTAAATGTGGTCACAAATAGCTGGTACCAGGGACAGAAACCCTTTTCATTCATACAGACTATGAGAGTAGGAATACAGGAGACATTTCCAAAAAGGAATTAAGGAAGAAAGGTAGGACCAAATCAAAATATGCTGTCATAGAAATGGTACTTATGGTGAATAATTTAATAGCCAGTCAATGCATAAAAAGTAGGACTAGAAATAATGCTAAATTACATAAAAGAGCTAAATTAACAGTTAAGAATAAAAGTAAACTTTAAAAATGTATACGTGCAAATGAAGGTTTTTAAAAAATATTTAATGGAGAACTCGCTAACAAAACTTAAATAATTAGAGTGATAAAACAGCTCTAACATTGAAATTATATAAAGACATAAAATATCTTCTATGGTAAGTCAGTTTTGAATTAATTTATGGGTTTATTGTATATAATCATGATAGTAATTTATGCTTTGGTATTAACTTTTTTAAATTAATAAAAGTTGCAGAAAAAACTCTGCAAAATAAAATACTGTTTAATGGATTTCTATGACGTGAGTACTATCCTAACCAAGGCCAGTTCAAGAAATAACACTTTGCCAACCACCCCTGAAGAGCATCCCTATATCTCATCTTGTCCCAATATCCTTCCCTTTCTATATAACTAACCAGCACCCTGTCCTTTTTAGTCATCCTTTGATTTTCTTAAATATTTTTCTTAGAGTCTATTTATTGGTAACCATTTACCTATGTACATTTCTTTTGACAGTCAATTTAGTTAAATATAAACTCCTTGGACTATATTATTTTCTTTTATTTTCTTAAATATCATACTTAGTCTTCTCCTGCTCTATATATTCAAAAGCATTACATTGAAATGTTTTCGATCATCTAGTTTCTTTCCATTTTCATTCTTGAAATATAATTTTTGTATATTTTTGTTTCCCTTGCTTTTGTTTTCATCTTTAAGAAGTCCTAACACTTATGGATAGGATCATCTTTGGATTTACTAAATATTTGTTGTTTTTCTTTTACTTGGTTTTTTTTTTTTTGTATTCATTTTTCTTTTTTAAATGTATATCTTCAAAAATAGTTATAGAGTAACAGAAAAGTTGCAAAGGTGGTACAAAAAAAGCTTCTATATATCCATTCCTCTAGTATTCCCTAATATTAACAACTTTCATAATTATATTACATTTGTCAAAATTTTAAATTAACATAAGTATAATAACTAAACTATATAATAAATAATTATAGTAACTATAAGATATCCTTATTCAAAGCACTAATGTTATTTTTCCCCCAGGATTCAATCTAGGAGAATACATTTTATTTAACCGCAGACAGGTTTTTTAAGTAAAATTTTAATTTAAGAACAGTTTTAGATTTACAGAAAAGTTGTAAGAGAATACAGAGTGTTCCTATATATTCCATACCCAATTTTCCTTATATAAACATCTTACAGTAATATGGCATATTTGTCATAACTAATGAACACAATTTGATACCCAGCATGGGGCAAAAGTAGGTTTACAGTGTTGAGTATGTGAAACACAAACGTTCATTCTTGCAATATTTCTTAATTGTCATATTATTTTCCATACAAACAACTGCAAACCTCCCTTTGCCCCACCCTGCATTATTATTATTATTATTGGGAAAGGCAGTCCCCTCCACGCAGTTTTTCAACTTCCACTTGACCTCGGAAGGAAGGGCTGAGCCCTGGGGATCTCCTTCCTGAGAGACAAAGAGGAGCCCACATGGTCCTCGCTGGGCTTACAGCCTTGTATGGGAACATTTTTTCCTGCTTCATGAATATGATATTCACAGGCACAATGAATATCTTCTAGGGTAAGTCATGTTTTAATTAGAACTCCTTTGTTCTGCTTAAGCGGGAATGTCAATGGGCCTCAGCCATGCCTCCAGCTTCCACTATTTCAGACTCCACGGGGGTGGCACAGGGTCCTTCGATGGCAACAAGAGAGGGTTGCACATAGGCCAACTGTCCTGGGCTGCTGAGAGAGGTCTGCTAGGCACAGATGGGGCAGCTATGCCCTATGAAAACTGAGCTTTTCCTGTCTCTTCTTTGTGTCAGTAAAGTGTTGTTCCACCCAGTGCTTTGTTGGGCTGTGTTTTTCTTGGGGACACTGAGACCCAGGTATGATGGGTAGGCATGTTTGGACTTCATTTCCCCAGGGGTTGGCAATGTGATAATCTTTTCTGTTCTCCATGTGGAGTCCCCTCTTAGAATCAAAACCTGATGCACAGCACCCTACTTGATAATGATGAACTAAACTCTATTTTTAAAACGTTTTTTTTTTTAAATATTTTATAATGTGTTTTTGCTGTGCCTGGATTCCAGAATGCACCAAATTACATTTAGGCAAACATGTCGTCCTAGACTGCTCTTAGCTGTGACAGTGTCTGAAGCTTCCTTTGTTTTTGAGGACTTTGACAACTTGATGAGTATTGGACAGGTAGTTTGTAGATTGCAGCTGAAACGGGATTAGTTTAATGCTTTCCTCATGATTAAACTGCGGCGACGGGGGGAAAACCGCAGAGGTAAAGTGCCTTTCCTGTTGCATTAAGTCAGGGGCACACGCGATCCACAGGACTTACTGCTGCCAATGATAATCTTGATTAGCTGACTGAATGCATTTGGCTTCTCCTTCCTGAAGTTACTCTTTCTCTCTCTTTTCATAAAGTACATTTTCGAAAGAAGTCACTACGTGTAGCCAGCCTTAACGAGTGGGAATCTAAAAGCCACATGCCATGATTTTTTTGAAATTGTTCTGCACGTGAGATTTGTGTATTCTCCCACATTTGTTTATTTATGTACTCAATTATTTACGTATGTCTGTGTAGATTAATGGATACTATTTATTTTATATCTTAGATTGGAATCCAATTCCACTCTATTTTGTTGCTAAAATTTTCCAGCTTCAGCCATTTGCAGCTCTTTCACTGGTTTCTTTGTCTCATTAATATTAATTAATTAATCACTTTGATAATTAATTTCTCACTTTCTGTCACTAAAAGGTACTATATATATACTATATATTCCAGATATATACTATATATTCCATGCCCCAGTCCTAGAATCAATACTTTTTCTAGAAACACTGGTTTCTTTCCATAGAAAATTATATTCAAAACAGAAATGTATGCACTGGATGTATTTTTGCTGCTGGGTTGTTATTCTCTACTTTCTATCCTAGAACATATGTACATGTATACTAACCTGTGTATAGACACATATCCATAAACATGTTATAATATCCATCTGCATGTATAGTAACACAAGTTTATACTGATATCTCCAGCACTAATCTATTACCATTGATCATTCAAGCTTACCTGTAATCTCTCACTGCAACAATGAGAAACCTGATTCTAGTTAATCATGTTTATCTTTCATATATTTTGGTTATAAGAATATGCATTGTTCACATCATTATATTACAGTGTGTGGATATGTTATTCACCCTTAATGGATTGATTGAACAGTTTTAGTTCTGTGACTTAATTTAATTTTGCAGATTCTGTGATACTTTTTTTTCTTTTTAAGATAGTAGCTACCTAATTAATGTTTACTGGATTTTCCTTAAGTGAGATAGTTACCCATTTAAATAGAATGTATGGCCAAAACAATTTATAAAAATATGCTTAATTTAAAGTTGAATTATCAGGTAATGATATTCATGAGTTTTCTGCAAATGAGCTAAATTTACCTAATACAAATATGATCATATTATATGCCTTGAAAAGATAACTCTGGATTTTTGATAACTATAATTTACTGAAGCTTGAAACTTGAAGTGACATTCAATTGTAATATCTTATTAACTATGCAAATATATCTTAAATAGTATGATACTTTAATATCACCTGATTTTTTTGTGAATTGAGAAAGCTTGGCATTATTTGATATAGTAATGTAATATGCCAACAATTACATTCTTGTGACTATTCCAAGTTTCACTGCTGATTATTTGCTTTTACTACAGTTGACATAAATGTTCTATCACTGCCTCTCAGGTAATCTGAGTCTGTAGGTAGCTTGAATCTCTCTAAATGATTTTGATAAAAAGCAGATTTCAGAAAGTTATTTTTTCTTTCTAATTCTTTTCAGCAGATGCTTCTGAAATAAATATACTCCCTGGAGATAATTAATCATAGTGAGCTTTTAAGACATAATTATTTGAAGACATATAACATGTTATTTAAATGCTTACTTAGATTGTTACTTAGATCATTTAAAAAGTTATTCTTAGATTAGATTTTATGATTTTGCATATAAACCTATAAGATCTACTACACAAAGAACATGTACTGAACTCAAATAGTTTTAAAAAATGAATTTGAGAAAATGGTTAGCAATACTAAATAGGTATTTTTTTTAGTCTACAGTGTTTACATAATCTTTTATCATCAAATGTACTTAAATATGTATGTAGTTGTTTACTTAATTTACTTTCTTTACTTGTGATATTTAAAGGATATCTTCTTATCAGAGCAGAATATTATGAGCTAATAAACACAGAAGAAAAAATCAAATTAGCAAAATCACCATTTTGCAAAAACCAATGGAATAGTCAAGGAGAATAATATGAATGTGTGCTAAAAATTTAGGACAAATATTAGTGAGAAAAATCACTCTTCATATTAGGTTAAAGTTCACTCAAAGATTATTTGCTGGTCATAGGGACAAAGCAACTTCACCAAGCAGTAATCCAGTTTTTAGCAACTGAAACCATGAATGACTTTCTGAATCATGCTACAACCAGACATGTTACACCTTCTGATTGATGTAACATGAAGTACACCTTATATGAATATTTTTTAAACAAATTGAAAATAATGAGTAAGTATTTACTGCTAATTTTCAGCTTATGAAACAGGTGAGGGGAGAGGAACATGCTCTACAGCAAGACGGGACACAACAATTCAGAAAGCAGGGCATTTTATAAGACAACTGGATGCAGATTTTCAACAAGTCAATGATGGGGGGGAATGGGTAGAGGCAATGCTTCAAATTAAAATAGATTTAAGAGATATAACCTCTAAATGTATTGTGTATACTTTAGTTAGAATATATAAAAATTAAATATATTGTGTGTGGAGGAAAATCAGGGAAAAAATTGAATATGACCTGGATAATAGATGTGATTATTAAACTATTACTGCTAATTTAGTTAGAGTTAATGATGGTATTTTGATTATGTAAAATAATGTCTATATTTTAGAGAGGCATAATGGAGTATTGAAGGGTAAGTATTATGATAGCAGAGACATGTTTTATATAACTTCATCAAAAAAAGAAAGAAATAAGCAAGTATGGCAAGATTAAGCAAGTATGGCAAAATGTTCAATTATTCTATGAAGGGAATAGATATATTAGGATTAATTATCATGTTCTCTATAATTTACATATGCTTATTTAAAAATAAAATGTGAAAAAGAAAACAAAATGAAAAAAAATATCAACATTATTTTCCTGTAATTGGATCCGATGAAGCTTATTTTATGCCCACTTTAATCAATTTTACTCTGAAGGCTGATTTTATAAAACAACAACAACACAGCATATAATCTTAATGGCAAAGAAAAAAGCTTACCTTTGTCTAATTAGATGGTTTCAATAAAGTCAGAACCAAAGAATATAATTATGGGCATGCCTCCTAAAGAAACTAGACTCCCATTGGTACAAAGAGCAGAGTTTAGCTATTTGAACTAGCTAATAGATACATTGAAAGCAAAATAGAATAAATCTGTGATTCAATTGTTAACCTTTTAAAACTGGAAAATTGCTGTATATGCCTTACTTGTTGATTGTAAAGAATAAATAAATTGATAAATGTAAAGAACATTTAACAATGCTTGATACAGAATGGACTATAAACAGGATATTAGCTGGCATTACTTTATTATTATCCATATTTATTATCCACATAGATAGTGTTATATAGGAAGTGAAGAAGCAGAAATAATTCACAGTTATGAATTAGCTAAAACTTTATTTTGCAAACTGGAAAAACAAAAAGAGGGAGGCCATGAACTAAGTAATAAAACAAAAGTCTTCTTGGTTGTCTAGTCAAACAACTGCTAGATAAAAATGAGCAGAGAATAAATAGATATGTAAATAACTGTGCTACTAGTCAATGATTAAATATTTTGATTTTCCAGAATTTTCTTGATTTTCTGGAAATCTTGTTTGGTTATTAACATACTAGAAAAAATACTAAAATGTGTTCTTCAAATGATATTAAAATTTTCTAAATATTTAAATAAAATAATTTTAGTTTTAATTAATATTTGTATTAAGTTGTTTCCTCTTAGTTTTAATTTTTATTTATTTATTTTTTATTGTTTTTATTTTATTTTATTTTTTTAAATTTATTAAGGTATTATATGTGTACATAGCTTACCATTGTCCCCCTCTCCCATACATGCCCTTCCTCCCCAGAGTTTTGTGTCCATTGGTTGTACTTATATGCATGCATACCAACCAGCCCTTTGGTTGATCTCTTATCTCCCCCAGATCTCCCTACCCCCCTCCCCTGCTGTCATTTGACAGTCTGCTTGTTGTTTTAAATATAAGATTATCTGAAACCCACATAAAATTTCATATTTATAAAATATGTATTGTGGTTCCTTTATTTTTCCTGTAGCTTTCTAAGTAATCTTGCAGTCCCAGTATCTCTATTCTGTATTTACAATCTTGGCAAATTAATCCTATATAATTAAAGCCTAATATGCAAATCTACTGAATGGTGGCATAAACTGCAGAACCACCAGTTGCTATGATGTGCACTGACCACCAGGGGGCAGACGCTCAACACAGGAGCTGCCTCCAACTGGCAGGGTGTGAAGCCACAAAGTGGGCGGCACCAGGCTGCCAGCCAAGGGATATGCCAATAGGGGCCCACCAATCGCTCCTCCTGCCAGTCACTCTGCAGATGGCACTAATCGCCATCGTGTGAATGAATCAAAATGATAGCAAATTTTTTATGTAGATTAGCAAAAATATGTTATACTTTTGGTGTGCCACAGAATGTTCATAATTAGTTTGTGTCGCCATGAGATTAAAAAGGGGTTGAATAATGCAGCCCTATATAGTAGCACTTCCTGAACAGGTATAATTTTAAGTTCATCCAAGAGTTAGAGGATGGATGTTAATTTTTCCTTTTCACATTTCTACAGGAGAGGCTTCAGAGGTCTACACTCTTCTCATCGAGAGTATCCACAGGGTAACCATGTTTTCCCTTTGCCTCTTCCACTTTCACTTCCCCTAGGTAAGAGAAACATACAATTTAATTAATGACAGTTTACCATTTTAAGAAATATTTCCCACAGTGTGTTTTTTTTTTTCTGCTTCCTTTAAAATTTTATGCAGGAAGTGCTCTCGTCCTATTACCCCTCCCTCCTGGAAGATTCTTCTTGAGATACTTTGGGGGACCCGCCATTGTCTTACTTATCTATCTACAGTTAGGCATGTATTTGATTTTGAAGTGAAAGTAATAGCTCTAACTTCATTCCTGAAATCTGTTCTTGCTAGATGGCTACTGATTAAACGGATATGTTAATGCTGGTTTGACTTTTAAGTGTCCTTTCACAATCAGAACCCAGAAGGTAAAAACTGTGTTTAGCAGGATTATGTTTTATGGATTTGCATCTTCTACAGGAAATTTTAATCACATTTGTCTCCTCTGCCTCCATACTTACCATGTAGTAGTGTTAGATAAGCATGAGGTGTTAGTACAAATAGATTCTGTTTTTTCATCATAGGAATCCTGTAACTCTGTATGCATTTAAATGTTTAATCTGTCAGTTACATTATACAGGGATGGAATATTTTTATTATAGTATAGGCTTTGGGGGTCAGTTTTCTCTGGTTTATTTATGATCCTATTTCTTATTATATATAAACTAGAGGTCTGGTGCACGAAATTCGTGCATGGAGGGGGGGAAGTGCTGTATCTCAGCCCAGCCTGCATCCTCTCCAATCTGGGACTCCTAGAGGGATGTCTGACTGCCTGTTTAGGCCCAATCCTACAGTCCAATCCAGGACTGCTGGCTCCTAACTGCTCACCTGCCTGCCTTTCTGATTGCCCCTAACCACTTCTGCCTGCCAGCCTGATCACCCCCTAATCACGCCCCTGTCAGCTTGATTGATGCCTAACTGCTCCCCTGGCAGCCTTGTTTGCCCCCAACTCCCCTCCTCTGCCAGCCTGGTAACTGCTAACTTCCCTCCCTTGCAGGCTTAGGTATCCCCCAACTGCCCTCACTTGCAGGCCTGGTTTCTCCCAACTTCCCTTCCCTGCTGGCCATCTTGTGGTGGTTATCTTGTGTCCACATGGGGGCAGCCATTTTTGACCACATGGGGTAGCCATCGTGTGTGTTGGAGTGATGGCCAATTTGCATATTACTCTTTTATTAGATAAGACTAGAAGTTTCAGAGAAGATTAACATTTTACATCATTTTTGCATCCATTCTTGGTAATTACTAGTAAATTTGATATTGGCAGGAAACACACTAATCCACAAAAATACATTATATTCCAAATGTATTCCCATGCAATTCTAAGTAATCATATCACATTACAGTTTCCAATTAAATCACAGGCACGCAATATTGTGTTGATTTCATTGTCAAACTAGATGCATATCTTTATCACTAGGAAGCAAGGTTTTAGTTAATTTGAATCATGTCTCCAGAGATAATGTTAAACAGGTCACAACTTAGGAAGTCAAGAAAATGGAATTGCTGTTGAGAGAAATTTTAAATGCATGCTCACATAGCTTCACAACACTATAAAACTGACCAAACTTTTTAACTTGCATGCTATTCCTTATTCTCAGAAAACATTTTAGAGACGAGTATTCAAGTGAGGAAGAATTAAATTCACTGAATTTACTTACTGATAAGTGTGAGGGTAGGTAACAGATGGAATGTAAAGGCAGTTCTGCTAATGGCTCTATTGACTGGTAGAAGCCCAGTTAAGTTACTAAGAACACAATCAATTTTGCAAACCCAAGGATTAAGATAAAAGCTTCTAATCATAACTATATTTTAAGAAGAGATCCAGGGGCTAATAAAGAGGTAAAACCATGGTGTTGGTTCAGTCTATAGTTTGGTTCACTTTATTTTAAAGATCCTCCAAATTTGTATATTGGCGGTAAGGCAAATAAATCAAATATGTAGGTATAGACTATTAAATCTAATTTTCTTGTGAGTTATTTACCAAAAGGGGGAGGGGGAGACAAGTAAAGTATTCATTACTGTGTGAACAGTACCTTCAAATGTTGAATGCAATATATTAAAGTAAGTATAAAATAACTATCTACATAATATGTATATCAAAGTTATTCATTCTACTGTTGAAAGGTGATTTTAAAAAAAGGCTCTTAAGTATAGTAATCTCTGGAAGATATGTTGCAAGTAGATATGTTACAATCTGAGCACAATTTGTAAAGCAGTATTTAGCTATGCACTATTCCACTTTGGATTTTTTCTCCCCACAAAACCAAGCACTTCCTGTGATGAGACTTTAAAAACCCACAGCTGAGTTTTTAAATGGAGTAAGCAAAAAACACTGTGTGTGTGTGTGTGTGTGTGTGTGTGTGTGTGTGTGTGTGTGTGTGTAGGTGGTTAATGGGTTTAAAATGTAAGAAGGTAATCCTATCTAATAAAGAGAGAATATGCTAATTGACTGTCACACCCTCACAAAGGTGGTGGTGTTCACAGCCCACAAGGAGGGAATATGCTAATTGGTTGCCACGCCCGCAAAGATGGCAGCGCCCATGCCCACAAGATGGTGTCACCCAATCGCCTCAATCTTGCCTGCACCTTGGGCTGGCCCTGGGCAATTGGGGGACTGAAAAGACTAGGATGCTCTAGAGGCAGATGCCTAGAGAGGCTGGGTCTGCCACGGGCCGGCCTTGCTGCACACTTGCTGCCCTAGCAGGGCTGAAGGGACTGGATGCTGCCATCTTGTGCCTGAGGGCACCACCATCTTTGCAATGGCGTGAGGATCAATTAGTATATTCCCTACTTATTAGGTAGGATAGTTTATGTGAGTCCTTCATAAATGATTAATAAAGAAACACATTTTTAAAACTGGTTCAAAGAAAGTACATAAATAATTTCAAGTATTTGTAGATTTAGAACAGAAAATCATTTACTGACCATTTTGAATAATTTTATAACAATTTATTAAATAGTTTGAACTTTGGGCTAGACACAAATGCAAAAGTATTTTTATTTTTCTCAACAGGTACATTTCTGTAGAATGAGGGAGCTGGGAACAGCAAAAAGCCTATATTTACAAAATGAAGGTAAGGAAGCCCTTCATCCAGAAGGAGAAGAAGAAAGCCCAAAGGTAATAGAAAAACAATTGAACTTCCCATGTGAAGTTCAATCTTTGAACCCAAGAGTTACTATAGTAACCTGTCTAAGGGAATAGTGGTCAATCAGAGGGGATATCAAGGCACCAAGATCTGCAGCCTTTATAAGCCACAGGGAAGAGGAACTCAGTGGGACCCTTTCCCCCTCCTCATGTGGGAGTCTGTACTTATTCTTCAATAAATTTCTACCTTTGCTATACCATTTTCTGTCCGTGGATTCATCCTTGGACTCTGATGGACAAAGAATCCGGGTTCCAGTCCAAAAACTCCTTTTCACATTGTCTGTTTCTGGGATATACCCCTCCTCCCTCTTCATTGCCTAGGTTAACTTGGTTCAGACAAAAAAGTGAAGAAAAAAGGATAAGAGCCTATTGGTTACCCAATACTTTCTCTGTTCTTTCTCTATTGGTTGTGTTATTTCTGTCACTTTCATTTGTGCAGAGACTAGGAATGCTAAATATTTTGAAGGAAGTATGTGAATGATTTGGGAGTTTCCTAGTAAAGCCTTTAAAATTGTGTTTCTTTTGTTGCTATGTAGATTCTGACTCCATCCTATCTCTCTCTGCCTCAGCTTCACTTTCGCATCACACCTAAGACTCTTATTCTCATCTTGAATAGATATAAGCAATATATACAATGTCAAAAATCTTAGGATTTGATAATGCTATTGAGCAAGAGTACCCAGAATATAGAAGAATGTCCCTATAAATATTTACTTCAGAATTTAAAAATCAAATTTTCAGTAATAGGAAAAAAATGCAAGATTGTTGCCATGGCCTAAAAACACAACTTTCTTGATTATTTAAAAAACAAACAAACAAACAAACAAACACCACTCTCTCCTGAGGGGGAAAATTGTTATTTTAGCCTTTAAGTTAATTTTCAATTTAAAATAATCCTCTTGCCGAAACCGGTTTGGCTCAGTGGTAGAGCATCGGTCTGCGGACTGAAGGGTCCCAGGTTCGATTCCAGTCAAGGGCATGTACCTTGGCTGTGGGCACATCCCCAGTAGGGGGTGTGCAAGGGGCAGCTGGTCGATGTTTCTCTCTCATCGATGTTTCTAGCTCTCTATCTCTCTCCCTTCCTCTCTGTAAAATATCAATAAAAATATTTTAAAATAATCCTCTTATAACTATTTAATCATTAAAAACTGTCATCACCATCATAACTTATTTTTCCTGAGTGACCAATTATCCATATTTGTGGAAAGATTTAATGGGTGGAAAGGAAGCTGAACCTTGGTGTAATTATAGCTCCTGTACAATTCTTTCGTCTTCATTTATACAAGTGAAACTGGAAATCTGACCACTAAGAATGCATTTCTCTTTCTTTATGGTTTAGAACTTAACTGCATTATTACTACTCATTATCAGTGACTGAATTATATATTTATTTGCTTCCCATAATATTGGACATAGTATAGAGCACATTGTGAGCCTCCATTAATTAATTGGTTGTTTGACTATGATAATCTACTAGTAGAAATCCTTTGGGGATTTTACACTATATTATAACCATGGGTAGAACTTCTATACTTAGGCAAACGGACATGGAGCTAGTGGAAATGAGGGAGTTTGGCTCTAAAAGCATCAGCATTTACCTCAGAAGATTTAGGAAGGATTTCTTGAGGTGATTAATGCACATTTGATGTCTAAATCACATTTCTTTTAGAAAACCCTTTGCTTTTTATAATATCTCCAGTATATGAATTTATAGCTATCTCTCATATTAACCAATCAACCAATCTTCTATCCATCTTTCATCCATATAATTAAAACAGATCTTCCCCTGATGCTGAGGTAGATGGAGAGATGAGACAGTCAGAATCCGTATATTAAGGAAACATTTTAATTCCTGTAAAAAAAAAACAACAAAGGAAAAATGTCCAATACATTCTTTCTTATTTGCCACAATCAGGATTCCCACTGGAGAATGTCAAACAGTGAATTTTGCACTTGGCTGAGAAGAAACTAAGCTGAAATCTTGGGACTAAAGAAAATCTGAGCAAAACTAAACAGTGAAGTATCTCATGTATTTCACAAGGCAGGGGATAACAAGGCCCAGTTCTTGGCTTTTTTTTTTTTTTCAGAGAGTCTAACTCTTTGGAAATTTATTTACCTTCTGTACTTAATACAAAAGAATAGTGCACATGTGAAATGAGAAAATGATACACTTCCTTCCATGTATACTATGAACCCTCTTGAGTTATGCGAATTACAAGGCTTGAATTTCACCATGTAATTTTCAATTGAACTTTGAAGCCATTTTGCTCTTGAAGGATGATGTCTTAAGAAATATTTTAAACTGTATTTATTAAGGAAAAGATATCTTATTTTTGTTATTAAAGAAAATTATGTTACTTTAATGACCAAAAAAACACTTTGCTTTGGTATTATCCAAACACATTTACTATGCAAAGATATTCAGAAAGCCTGCTAGCAGTACAGATTACCATAAATTAGTAGATTTGAAAGAAGAAACACATTGATTTGATGCTTGCAAGGATGAATAGATTTATAGGAACTGAGTAATTTCACACTTATGTTTGTATGTTCTCTGTGCCTTATCATTCCAAGCAGCTATTTTGCTGGTATCATATAACAAGTATACATAATTATCTTTTCTACTGTGATGATTTTGGCTTTTCAATACTATTAAAATGCAGTAGATCCATCTTTTTATGGTAGTAACAACACAATAACTAGTACAAATATGACAATATTTTAAGTTGCATTCACTGCATGATAAACCACAAGCCTACATTTTTTCCCTATTACTACCATGAATAGTATAAGTCACATGCACCTTAAATCAGTATTAGGTTGGAAGATTAGAAACAAGAAAATATGGAAAGCAGATATACAATTCACTTATTTTGTTAAGTTTACATACAACAACATTACAAAGTTGAAAAACCCTAAACAAAACAAAACAAAACAAACAAACAAAAAAATGGATAAAGGCACTGTGTTCTGTTAATAATTAGGTTTGTGACTTCTATAAAGTAAATCATTTTTCCTAAAGCTCAGTTTATTCAAGTGTAAAAAGTTAGCCTAAGGTTGAAATAAATAAACATTCCTGGTGTTTTTAGAAATAAAATATAATATGTAATAATTTCATGAAGTGTTGGCAATGCAACCACAATCAACCCTTAACTTTTATTCCCCTTCATTTTCCCATCCCTTTATCATATATATATATTTTCTCCCTTCTCCTAGCTGTTTCATAATCCTTAGACAGGAACATTTGATCTCAGGCTTTTCCATTTCCAACACTATTGAGCAGAATTTTGTTGACTTTTTTTGACATATGGTAGTTCAAATTATTGAAATTAAAACTCAATATAAATTACAGATATCCAAATAAATATATGAAAACAAAATACCTTTATTATTTTTTTCATGGATCACATTTCTATCAAAGCTCTATTCATTTCAGAAATATTTTGGGGATACACTCTACTTCTATTGTTATTTAGAAAATTAAATAGTGTTTTATAGCAAATTATATATGAAATCTTGAAGTAGACAACACTGCATAATTGAGTACTAATTTGATGAACATGGAGGATTATGAGAGATTAGTGAGAACAACAATTACTAATCATTGAAGTCAATAAGCAATACAGAGCAATCAGAATATTATCTTAATAATCTAAACACATAAAGAGAATATAGTAGTAAAAAAATAAGTTATTTGCTTTTCTGTGTGGTTCTTTGTTTATCAGGAATCAAAGCTTACTAAAATGAGATTAAGGCAAATAGAAAATGTATTGGACAATTACCAAAGCATTGTAAAGAATTCAAGAGCAGTAATTCAGCCTTGTTTTATGACGTAGTTAGTCAGGACTTTGTAAACTTCAGGAAATAAAATTAGTATTCTCTCACTGCTGTCTCTCATTCTCTAAGGCCCCTTGACCTGTCTTTCTTATTAATCTACCTCTTTCCTATCTCTATAATGGTCATATCCTTGCAATGTCACTTAGAGTCTATGCTATCAATGGTAGTTTTTGTGTTCTTACTCTTAACTCCTGGAACATGTATTTCTGTTGTGTCTATTTTGAGTTAAACACCCATACCTACGTTAAACAGTTTTTGTTTTTGTTACGCAATTGTGTTAAGTTGCCCATGGCCTTCTCAGGAAGATTATGAAACTGGGGTTTAGAGAAGAGGCATTGTGGAAGATAAAATGTAATAGATTTTGCTAATTAAAAAAAATATATAAAGGATTTCCTCGAAGTAGATAATATGTTGGATGCTATGATATTTTTTTACCTAATTAGGATGTATGCATATAAGTATATATCCAATGTACAAATTAGTATTAACCACTGTATGAGTTCTGTACATATTGACTGAATAATTTATGTTAATCTGAATTGAATTGAATTGCACTGAGTTACATTGAACTAGAAAGTTTCATTTCACTTTGCTTATTTCATTTGTTGTTTTAATCAGTGAGAATTTAGTTTGAAATGTCACCTGGCTTTTGGGCCCTGATCCAAGTTGTTCCCAAATGGTAACTAAAATAGATATGAAGATGAAAACAGATGAACTTGTATAGCAGTACTGGAAATTAAATCTGGTAATCAACTTATTGTCAAAATCTGGAAGAAATTTTTATTGCTTACCAGCATTAATTACCTGGATTGGCATATGCTGTGATTTTCTCTGCTACAACATACAGGGTGGCTAGGAAGCACAAGTATTAATTATTAACTCATATCATCTCTTAACAATTAAGAGATGTTAAGTCAGTGCTGAACTGACAATTATCCTATACTAGAGGCCCGGTGCACTAATTCGTGCATGGGTGGGGTCCAGCCAGCCTGGCCCAAATCAAGAGGAGATGGTGGAAGTTTGGCCGGTTGGCTTGCCCAGATTGGGTCAAGTCGGGAGCAGGAGTCGCCACCTCTAAAGTGCAAAGGCTGCCTGGGAAAGGCCAGTTACCACTGGGAGCTTCTCTGAATCATGTCAGTCAGTCCAGTACCCTGTACAGTGCGGCACCCCTCCACTGAGGTGGCACCGCCCCTCAACGCCCCTCTCAGGGCTGTGGGTCCTTGCTCCTCTGCTGGGGCATCCTTCCATGCCCCGTGATCCCTGGTTGGGGCCACTGCAAAACCTCTCTCTCTGCAGGCGAGGCAGATCCCTGCCCCAGCCCGACCCCCTCTGGTGCATCCTGTCTTGCCAGGTTTTTGCCTTTGACCTGTGGCATTGGTGACAGCACACTCCTAGCAAGTCTGAGGGGCACAAACAGGGTCAGTTCTTTGCCCAGAATGTCAGAGGTTGCCATAGCATTTGCAGATGTTGCCCAGGGCCTGCTGGCTAAGGCAGCTCCTGTGCAGGGTGTCCTCATAGAGGGATGGCGAGGTGCTGCTCTGAGCTCCTTGGAATGCCCGCCTCCTGGTCAGCCGCTTTGCCAAAGCTGTGGCACTCGCCCTGGAGCCATCCCTCACCAATAGCACAGCCTGAGAGTAGGGGATGGAATGGTTTCCCAGAGGAAGAAAGGGGGATGGGAAATGATTGGTTCACAGTGACAATGATTCTTTGAATTTATACAAAATACAAATATTTATTTCCCCTATAATTGTTTATACATTCTCTTCTCTTCTCTTCTCCTCTTCTCTTCTCTTCTCTTCTCTTCTCTTCTCTTCTCTTCTCTTCTCTTCTCTTCTCTTCTCTTCTCTCTTTTCTTTTCCAATTTAGAAGTTTAATTATCTTGTCTAAATCTCTAAATGGCCATGTAATAGGAAACTTCTTTGCTGTAGTGGAAGTTTTATTAAGTGTGTGTTGTAGCAGTTTGGATTACTTGAAGGCATTTTCATTCTTCTCATGCTTCCATATTTTCCATATTACAAACTCACCTCTGAAATAATCTGGTTTTGCTTAGCATGGATTTCTGGCCATTTGTAGTTGGGAGTGAACCCAGACCACTGCATCTATAAAATAGTGACATACCTTGATTTTCCACTCAAAGCTTTACCCACATATTATTTTTTTAAAATATATGCAATGAGGATCCTTATATAACAGTTGTTAATGTAATTTTAAAAAATCACGTTCATATCAGAGATATTGCTTTAAGGGCTAGCACCATTGGTACAGTCTGAAAGATTATTTGAAAATGAAGATGCATAATCTTAGTCTCAGTAAATCATATAGGCACTCAAACTGTTCTATCAATGATCTGGTGTATGCTTCTGGCTTTAATAATCTAACTAACTTCATATGAACATTTTCTGCCCTAAAGATTTTAGCAGAAAATAACCATGGCCTCAGCTCCTTTTGAGAAGTTTGGTGTTCATGAAAAGCATGATATATATATATATATATATATATATATATATATATATTCTTAAATATTCAAACCCATGCTTCTATAATATGAAAAGAGGGAAAACTTCCCTACCTCTATGCAAAAATTCATACATTGTGCCCAATTTAATTTAAATTAAATTTTGCTAAAATTTGCAGCATATTTTGTGAATGCAAACATTTATGTGCTCTAAGATTATTTATAACTTTTTTAAATGTAGAAGCTTAATCATCTATATTGCTAAAGTGGTCACATTTACTGTTTTCCACAGTATAGACCATCATAGACTATAAAGGCTCAAAGCTTAACCAAGAATCCTATATACTAAAAGGCTAATATGCAAATAGACATAGCAGAGGAACAACTGAACAACTGGTCCCTATGATGTGCGCTGACCACCAGGGGGCGTGCATGGAACATGGCAGGCATCATCTGTGGCAGGATGGTGGAGCAGGGGAGCGGGGATGCCAGGCAAAGGCATGGCGCTGCTTACACTCACTGATGGTGCCAGCCTCACTCACACCCGTTGCTGGCACTGGCCCCAATTGCTCCCCACCACTTGCAGGTGCAAGTGGGGCTGGCACTGTCAGCATGTGGAAGCAGTGGCAGCAGGAGTGGGGCTGCAGGCAGAGAGAGGACTGGGAGCCGATGCAGGAGGGGCTGGGCAGGGGCGGGAGGATGGGCCAAGACTCAACCCTGTGCCCACTGCAACCCCATGGCACATGGTTCTTTCAAGGTGCACAAATTCATGCACTGGGCCCCTAGTGTAGAATAAAAAGAATTTTCACACCCCAGTCAAGTTCTAGTTTCTTTAGCTGGATGTTTGTAGAATTGTTGTCAGTGTTTAACTCTCAGTACCTTTCAATTTTGTGAAAATTCTCTTGTTTTTATTTTTGTTGAAGTTACATTACTACTATTATTTATAATTGTTTTGATGTTACTGTTAATAATACTTTCTTAAATTTGAAAAATTCAGGAAAAATGCTAAATTGGACAGATTGGTGGGGCAATGTGCTAATGAGGGATGGGTGGTCCCAGGAAGACTGGGATGCTTGGGCACCCTAAATGTAGCACTTAATGTAGTATCTGTCACTTTTGTTCATTTCCATGCTCAGAACACTGCTGTATGCTAAGGGCACATTAGAGCTTCAATTAGACATTGGACCTACCATAGAGACCTACAGATTGCTATTTGAGACCCATCACCAGAGATTATTTTACTGGCTGATATAACTGATCTAAATACTGAAGAGAAGTAGAGTTGCCTTTTAGCATACTCTATCCATCACTACTGAGTGATGGATAGAGTATGTCTGCAGATAAAGAAAACTAGGGTACTTCATAGATAGAGAACAGGCTGTCAGCTGTTGTGGGGAGGATTAGGTAAAATGGGTGAAGGAATTGAGCAAGGAAAAAGGAAAAAAAAGAGGGAGAAACTCATGGACATCTACAATGTTGTGAAGGAAGGTGGAGGAGGATATAAAGGGAATAAATGGAGGAAAGAAACTTGATTTGGAGTAGTAAACACACTATACAGTGTACAGATGATCTGTTATATAATTGTGCATCTGAAATCTGTATAATTCTGTTAACCAATGTAGTCCCAATATTCTATCTAATAAAAGAGTAATATGCAAATTGACTGTCACTCTAAGACATAAGATGGCTGCCTCCATGTAGTCAAATATGGCCACCTCCATGTGGACACAAGATGGTTGGCAGGGGAGGGCAGTTTGGAGGGAACAGGCCTGCAGGGGAGAACAGTTAGGAAGACCCAGGCATTCAAGGTAGAGCAGTTGGGGAGGATCAGGCCTGCAGGGGAGGGCAGTTAGGAGCAACCAGGTTGGCAAGGGAGGGCACTTAGTGGTTACCAGACCAGCAGGGGAGAGCAGTTAGGGGTAAATGGGCTGGCAGAGAAGTGGTTAGGGGGTGATCAGGCTGGCAGGAAGAAGTGGTTAGAGGCAATCAGGCAGGCAGGCAGACAAGTGGTTAGGAGCCAGCAATCCTGAATTGGGAGTGGAATGTCAACTGTCAGTTTAGGCATAATCCTACTGGGATCAGGTCTTAACAGGCAATCGGACATCCCTTGAGCGGTTCCAGATTGGAGAGGGTGCAGGCCAGGCAGAGGGATACCGCCCTACCCAAGCATGAATATAATATATATGTAATGAAAACCACAGTACCTTGCATTTTGCCAACTGTTCTCACCATTCTAACTATGCTTACTCAAGCTTTGCATTTTGAATCCAAGAAAATAAACGTTAAATTAATTAATTCACTGAGCCTATTGGAAATGTCTTTTACCCAAATCTATGTGTCACCTGATTCCTATTAGTCCCTGTACTGAAAATGGTACTGAATTTGTTTGGACAGTGGTGACAAGATTATATAAGAGTCGTTGTCCTCTTGCACTCCAAAATTATGAACAATTTTCTTCCCTCAGTGGCAAATAAATGATATTGGATTCTTCTAAAAATGACATGAGATTACTTAGTGAATGATCTTGAGATATTAATGGTCTTTTGAAAGATTACCTCTTCCCTTTGACTAACTGACTTTTGGTCTCTATTCTAATATAGGCCTGGAGATTGATTGAGGGGACATCACTTTAGATCATAGTGACTCAATTCAGGCTTCCCCATAAACAGAGTCTGGTTTTGGTTATAGAAAGACCAGTGATTTCTAGTAAACACACTGTCCAATGATTTCAGACTGAATTTCCCCATAAACATTTAGTCACATATGATAATATCTGTGTGAAAATACTCAGACTATAGACACACACATACTGTCTACTAAAATAGCCATGCCCACCTTGCTGTGGTAGAACCTTTTGGCTTAAGTTGCCTTGGTATCCCATAACCCATTGGTTTCAGGAAGAGCGTTTCAGTTACAAGTTACATTCATTCTTAGACTGTACAGACTACCCATGCAATATTTTTAAAAGATGTTGTTGCTCTCCTTATCAATTTTTCCCTTTCTTAAATGGATCATAACCATTGGTTCATCGATATTCTTATCCCTGGTCCATATACAGTGTATATTTTCTTTAATAAACATATTTATTAATTTTTATTTAGTAAGGATGAACTACCAGTGAAACTACCACTCTATCAAAATAAAAATACAAAATTGACAATAACTTGCATCTGGTTTTCCTCCCATCCATATCTTAAATGAGACAACCGCCAGTGGGGAAAGATGTCTCTGTCTCCTAATGGCCCCATCAGATGTCTTGGTTGTGGTCGTGTAAGCTGATGGTAACTGCATACTTTTGGATTTGTTTTTCTTTCTTCTTGTCATTACCTGCTTCCTTGTTGATGCTACTCATATATATATAATTTTTTGAGTACAGAAGGTATTGAGCAATTTATGAGAAAGTAGTGCTAACTCAAGTTTGAAGTGTGCTTATGTTTGAATTGAACCCACAATTTCTGGAAAGTTTGTCCATTCTGATAAATTCAAAGTGAAGTAAAATTATATTCTCTCCTCATTGGTTTCGATACACTCAGAAATCTTTTCTATATGTAATCTCCATAGATAATTAAGGTTTAACCAAAATATAGTAGTGCATTTTTATGATTATCATTTATTAATTATTATTTATATAAAAACCTTCTGCTTTCGTGTGTCCCAGGGGGCCCTGTGCCCTGGGTGAGCTGTGTCCCCCAAAGGGGCCTGGTGTCCTGGGTGAGTCGTGTGTCCTTAGGGGCCATGTGCCCTGCGTGATTCGTGTGTCCCAGGGGGCCGTGTGCCCCACTTGAGCCGTGTGTCCCAGGGGGGCCTGTGCCCCTGGTGAGCCCTGTGTCCCAGGGGGCCGTGTGCCCCGGGTGAGCCGTGTGTCCCAGGGGAAGCAGTGGGACCCAGGGGGAGGGGTGGTGAGAACCAGAGGAGGAGCGGACTCTATTCGTGTGGTCCTGAGATAGTCACCATAAAACAAGCAGACTGCCAAATGAGGAGTGGATTCTATTTATGTGATCCTGAGATAGTCACTATAAAACAAGCAGATTGTCAAATGACAGCAGGGAAGGGAAGGAGACCTGGGGGGAGATAAGAGAACAACCGAAGGACTGGTATGCATGAATATAAATACAACCACCGAACACAGAACTCTGGGGAGGGAGGGCATGAATGGGAGGGGGGAGGGCAATGGTAAGATATGTACACATATAATACCTTAATAAAAAAAATTGGAAAATAAATAAATAAATAAAAACCTTCTGCTTTGCAAATGGCTCATGGTACATGTAAATATCTGATCTAATTACAGGCCTGGAGGCAGTGGACATGAAGGGCATACTGTGTCCCTTGCAGAGAAACTACTTCTGACAATATCATAATTGGCTCTTCAGCCAAGGCAGGAACAATTTCATCAGACGGGTGAGCAAACTAATCCAATGACCTGGAAGGCTTAATGAATTTTTGGAGTTTAGATATATAGAGTCAACAGAATCATTTAAAATATTATCATTTACTTTTCAAAACCCCACACTTTTAATCAATGACTCAGATTTCAATTAGTGGATTTGGTAGGCAGCACGTATAACCTAAGTTGTAATTTAGTCATTAAAGAATAGACTCTGTGTCTAAATTTTAGTAACTTGTGAAGATATGATCTTTTTAAAGCCTTCATAGAAATTGCCTGCTTTCCTGACCATGCATTCAGGCAAGCATATAAAACCTCTCGCTCATCAATTTTTTTATAAATCTCTCTAGTGCCCTCCAAACCCATCTTTCAAACCTTTCTATCCTCCATGCCTCCATAAACATGTAACATAGTAGATACTTAGTCTGTCAAAACTAGCTCTTCAGTAGCCATTTGAATGTAGGTGCCCAGAGGGATAATCTAAATTGTCACTTTGTACCACTATCCCATTCTCTAATGGTAACAAAGCTTCTGCATAACAAATGAAACAGTCAACAGAAGGAAAAGGCAACCTACAGAACAGATGACACATCTGTATGCTGTATATCTCAGAGATTTTCAACATTTTTCATCTCATGGCACACATAAATTAAATCACTAAAATTCTGCAGCACACACACAATATATATATATAATATATACAATATACAATATACAATATACAATATACAATATACAATATACAATATACAATATACAATATACAATATACAATATAATATATAATATATAATATATAATATATAATATATAATATATAATATATAATATTTAATATATAATATATAATATATATATATAATATATAATATATAATATATAATATATAATATAATATATAATATATAATATATAATATATAATATACAATATACAATATACAATATACAATATACAATATACAATATACAATATACAATATACAATATACAATATACAATATACAATATATAATACAATATATACAATATATAATACAATATACAATATATATATATATATTGCTGAATCAAAACAAAAGAGGGTGTAATTTTGATTCATTCACACCAAACAGCTATTGTGTTGGCTGTTGTCATTTTTTAATTTGATAATCTAAGGAAAAAGAGGTCAGTGCCCTCAACTACATAATCAGGTAAGTGCATGTTTTAAAAATTATTGAGCCACACCAGGTAAAATTCACCGATTTCTATAATAATAAAAGCATAATATGCTAATTAGACTGGATGTCTTTCCAGAAGACCTTCCGGATGAAGCTGAGAAGGCTAAAAAGGGCTAATTCCAATGTAACCCTGATATTTGGGGGACAGTGAACTGTATCCGTGCCAGCAAGCTCAGTGTACATTCCTGATCACCTATAATTCAGTCACTACCTCCTTCCCAGATACTGGTCTTGCAGAACTGGTTACAGAGGCCATTGGGCTGTGGACAGTGCACTGCCCAGAGGAAGGGTTACTAATGCTGACACCAGGCCAGAGCATCATAGATGGCCTGGAGACCCTCAACACCTGGAGGCCTTTTTGCAAGGCCCATCAAAAGGACCAGGAGTATAATCCATGTTTGTGGGACAAGGACCACAGGGAGATATAAGGGTGGGCCCCATGCATGTTCCTTCACTCAGATTTGGAAGTCTGTTCCCTGAGTCCGCTGGCATATTAAACAGTGTCCCTCCTTTTTTTCTCAGAAGCATCCTTGGTTTCCTTTGGTCTTCTTCAAGCTAGGGATGTGAGGGAAGCCCAGGTCCCGAGTGCCAGAGGGAAGCCGGTGCTGGCAGCCTGAGGAAGGAAGGCCTACTCTTGCACAAATGTCATGTATAGGGCCTGTAGTTTCTGATAAATGTGAAAGGAGTTTTAGGGATAAAATAGGTTTAGAGAGATTTAGGAGTAAAGAGGGTCCATGGGGAAGGCATAGATGAGGGGTTGGAACTGCTAAAAGGCACACATTCACAGAGAGAGAAAAAAAGGGGGGGTGTGTGCCACAGGTTAAGAGGAGAGGAAGACATCCATTCATAGAAGACAGGGAAAAGTCACAGGGTAAGGGGAGAAAAAGGAAACAAACTTTCACAGAGGATAGCGAAATGCCAACAAAAGGGAGAAGGAGGAAACAGATTTTCACAGGGAATGGACACTTTTAGCACTGAAGGGAGAGAAAGTGGGAGGCACCACATGGGTTTTGAGCTTTGAAGCTGATATTCTACCAATTGGGAGGCAGTATAAGGAAACAAAGAACTGTGGCTTTTATAAACTTTAGCAAAAAATAGCCTTGTGGGTTACCCCCTTAAGGACTCACCCCTATATGGGTGTCTGTATTTGCTTCCAATAAATTTCCACCATTTTTACCTACCACCTTTAGTCTGTGGCTTCATTCTTTGAATCCATCTGGACAAGAACCCAGGAAATCACCCTTGCATCCTGATCAGCGAAACAACTTGACTCCTGGACTCAGTGGTTAATGTTAGACAAAGGATGATATTTAAAAACTCATATAACTCAATGGCAAGAAAATAAATAACCCGACTACAAAATGGTCAGAGGACTGAAATAGATATTTCTCCAAAGAAGACATACAAGTAGCTAACAGGTATATGAAAAGGTACACAATACTAATGATCAAGGAACTGTAAATACTACAAAAACCATGATGACATATCACTTCATACCTGTCATAATGGCTAATATAAAAAAGACAACATGTAACCAGTGTTGGGTCCCATGTGGAGAATTAAGGATCTGTACACTGTTGGTGCAGCTGCTATAGTAAAGAGTGTGGAGGTTCCTCAAAAAAATTAAAAATAGAGCATATGATTCTACAATCTACTTTTGGCTATAAATCAAAAATAATTTAAATCAGTATCTTAAAGTGATATGTATGCTTCCATATTCATTGCAATGAAACAGGAATTGCAGTGAAATAGGACAGGTTTAGGAAATATTAGAAATTTTGGACATTAGGGGGACCATGGAGGAAGCACAGGGCTGCAGAGCAGCAGAAGGTACATTTCCAAAGAATGAGGGAGCTGGGAACAGCAAAAGTTGTATGTTTACCAAATAAAGAGAAGGCAGCCCTTCACCCAGAAGGAGAAGAAGAAAGTCCAAAGGGAATAGGGAAACAATTAGGAAAGGGAGTGGGGGAGAATCTTGGAGCCCAGGAGTTACTATAGTAACCAGTCTAAGGGAACGGTGACCAATCAGAGGGGATACCAAGGCACCAGGATCTACAGCCTTTACAAGCCATGGGGAAAAGGAACTCAGTGGTATCTTTTCCCCTCCCTCCTTGGGAGTCCATTCTGTGGGACTCTTTCCCTCTCCCCATGTGGGAGTCTGTACTTGTTCTTCAATAAATCTTCACCTTTGCTGTACCACTTTCTGTCCATGGATTCATTCTTTGATTCCGATGGACAAAGAATCCAGGTTCCAGTCCAAAAACTCCATATCAGCAGCATTATTCACAATATCAATGAATGAATGGGTGAAGAAAATGTGAGATGCAATTGAGCATTATAAGTCTTAAGAAGGAAAAACACCTTGCCATATGCAACAATATGGATGAACCTATAGGACATTATGCGGAATGAACTAAGCCAGCAAATTTAAATTCTGTAGCCCGGCCTGTTTTGCTCAGTGGTTGAGTCTTGACCCATGAACCAAGAGGTCATGGTTTGATTCCCAGTAAGGGCATAACCCTGGTTGCAGGCTTGATCCCCAGTGTGGGGCCTGAAGAAGGTAACCAATCAGTGACTCTCTCTCTCATCATTGATGTTTCTCTCTCTCTCTCTCTCTCTCTCTCTCTCTCTCTCTTTTTCTCTCTCTTTCTCTCTTCCTCTCTCTCTCCCTTTCCCTTCCTCTCTGAAATTAATAAAAAATATATTTAAGACATTTTTTTAAATTAATAAAAATAAGAATACTGTATAATTCAACTTTTATACTGTATCTAACATAGTCAAACTCATGTAAACAGAGAGTAGCATGGTGGTTAGGCTAGGGCTGGGGGAAAGGGGAAATTCACACAGGGTATAATGTCTCAGTTCCAGGATCTGCTGTGCAACACAGTGTTTATAGTTAACAACTTAGTATGGTACACTTATAAGCTATTGAGTGTAGATATCATGTTGGTTTTATCATCACAAGAATAAAAGCAAAACAAACGAAAATACCCACAGATGAAAAAGCAAAGTGGCAGGAAGATACTTTGGGAGATGATGGATATGTTTATTAACTTGATTGTGGTAATGGTTTCATGGATGTATGTATATCTCCAAACTCATCAGATTGTATACATTAAACGTGTTCAGTAAATGTATATAAAACATGTGCTCCAAATTATAAATACTTTAGATAATTATTAACTCCAGTCGGCTAAATCTGAAAAGAAATATCAATTAGGCTATTAGGAAAAAGTGTATATACATTTTTGGGACACCGGGAGCACACACACGTGTGTGTGTGTGTGTGTGTGTGTGTTAAAGAGCCTTCAAACCAAATAAACAGCCCTAGAATCTGATGTCTTAACAATTTTTCTGAATTTTAGATACCAGTGACAGAAGCTACTTGACAAGCTTGATGAAAAAAGTAACCTAATACATGGTGTCTAGTGCATAAAGGCCCATTGATAGAGCTGGGAGAGAATCTAACTTGAATTAAAAAAAAAAATTCCTCGGATCCAGAAGCATGTTGTTTGATAGGGAAGAGAAAACTTCCACCCTCGCGGCAAGAATCTTACAGCAATCCCTGTTACTCCTGCTGCTGCAAGGTGCTGAGTCAGCACCCACTGCCTCTAACCCGTGAGAACGTCTCAAACCCGTCTCCAGCAAGTGCAGCGAATAAGTAAAAGTAAATTGTCCAAGATTCTAGCTTTAAAAGAGTCTGGGAAATAGCATTTCAGCTTTCCAATCTCTGTGAGAAGGTGGTTCAAATGGATAATGGAGAAGCCGTCCCATGGTCTCCACCAGATTCTATTTTAAATCTATTTCTATGCCCCTTTGACTCATATGCTTCCCCACTAGAAATAAGACTCAGAATTCAGGAGCTCTGTGAGTTTTTGCAATTACCTAGTATAATGCCTTTCACATATTTGGTTCCCCAGAAATATATAAAATATATACATTTAATTTTTTGCATAGGTTAACATTTTCAATATACTAATCTACATGATAAAATTATTATTTTTTATAGATTTCCCCATGTTTTGCAAGCTAGATTTCATTTGCTTTTAGATCATGTATTTTCATAGAGCAAAAATTTCTATTCATGATCCTTTCTAATTATTTTAGTGGATAATGAGGTTATAATAGTCAAAATTTCTGAAAGTAGTATTTTGATTACTAGAAATATGCCAGTTAAACACAAAATAACTTTGCCAAAAATTATAGGATATGAATCAAATTGGAGAAGAATCAAATGTTTAGTTATATTCTACAAAAAGCAATTGGCTGTATTCTATACTATTCAAGAATATCAATATAATGAAAAATAAAGGCATGCACAAGAACCATTCCAAATTAAAAAAGACTGCATAGACATGAAAACTAAACACAATGATTTATGTACTTGAACTGAAGTAGGGGGTGAAGAGAGCAAGTTCTTTAAAAGTCATCATTGAACATTTGATTAAATTGAATAGTATTAGTTAATGATATAAATAATATTGAATAAGTGTGGACCTTTCTGAATTTTATAGTTGCATTGAGTTATATAAGTGCATATTTTTTGTTCTAAGAAATACTCACTGAAGTATTTTATAATTAAATACATTATGTGTTAAGATTATTCTCAAATGATTGACACACAAAATTACATGTCTGTGCATATTTTTCGTATCTATATATATAAAAGCCTAAGTGATCGAACAACTGATCTCTATGATGCACACTGACCACAAGGAGACAGATGCTCCACACACAGGATCAGATGGGGTCTGTGGGGATGGGGCTCCCTTCTGTGGGGATCGGGCCCAAAAAGGATATCCAACATCCCGTGAGGGGTCCTGGATTGCGAGAGGGTACAGGCCAGGCCAAGCGACCTCACAGGTGCACAAATCCATGCACAGGGCCTCTAATATAATACAAATAAGTATGCATTTAGTTTGTTATATTTATATATGTCTGTGAGCCTCAGACTTTGGGATGCTGAATAACTCAATTCCTATTCTTTATAGTGTATGTGTCTACTCACACACATACATAGAACATGGTGCAGATTTGTCAAAATGTTGACATTTTGTAAATTTCTTTAAGGAGTATGTGGGAAATCTTCACACTATGTTTACAGTTTTATACACAGTTTAAAATTATTAAAATTCACCCTGGTCTGTGAAGTTCCTCATCCCATGTACCAAAAAGCTATGGGTTCAATTCCTTGTCGGGGCACATGCCTGGGGTTGTGGGCTCATTCTCCAGTAGGGGATATACAGGAGGCAGTCAGTCATAATTCTTTTTCATCTCTCTCTCTCTCTCTCTCTCTCTCTCCCACTTTCTCCTTTTCCATCTCTCTAAAATCAATCAAAACATAGTTAAAAAGTAAGTTCTCTTTAACCTATGTTTATATGTTCAACTGACAATTACCTATCACTATTATTCAAGGTAATACCTTTCAAGGAAGGTTTCTAGGGAGTAGGATAGTGGAATGCAGGATGATTTGGAATTCCTGTCCGTCCTCAGAGAGAGACCAAATGGCAAGACAGGATTATTACCAACCTGGGCTTGGGACACTGCCAGTCTGTCAGCATTGTTTTTGCTCCAGTGAGGCTCTACGAAGCTGAGTATATGAAAAGGTTGCATAACAGCAGGGCAGGATCTGCAGGAGTAGCTGGCAGACACTGTAGCATACAACCGCTGATGGACGATGTCACACAAATGGAAACGCCTATGAAGCAGCATTAACCAAATGACCACATTGGTGAATAAGTCGATGGCAGGTGGCTGGGTTTGAGCAAGACAAAGACTTCAGTTAATCTTAAGATGAAAAGAGAACAAGAGAAATTATTCATAATTTATACATGGATGGAGAATGAAAAAAGTGGTAGAATTCAGATTCAACAGTTTAGCTTACTTTTTCCCAACTCACTAAGTAGATCATCACCAGAATATTGTTGAGCCAGTGACAGAAAATATGAATTTATGATTGTAAAAGTAAATTTTAATAAATAAATTATAAATTTCATTGAAGCCAGACATTTTAAACCTAAGAATACTACAATCCAAATGCAAACTTTATATAATTATCTTAAAGCTAATATAGAAATATCTTGTCATATATGAGATCCACTTTTAAGATTAATTTGTTCATGTAATGGTTAAATAAATTGCACTATTTTTTCTTGAGTTTTTTAAAAATAATTTAAGTAAATTAAAATTATCTTAATTTTTAAAACATTTTTATATTAATTGGAATACATCGTTTATACCAAGAAAATGGCAAATATTAAAAATCAATGTGGTAATAATTATTATAAGTTATGGTCAATTCAGTTTGTCCACTTCAATGAATATGACATTTCAAATATTATTTTTTTTAAACCTGAGGAATGGACTGTTTTTGAGAAAGAATGTGTTTTATATTTGTTTTATGTACAAAAAGAATATAAAACTGAAGATGTGCCAAAGAAGAACAGAGGCATATGGAAGGTGGTTATGGCCAAATTTTGCTTTGTTTTGTTTTCTGATGAGTGAGAGAATTATTTGGTCTCCTTTTATGATAGAACAGATTGGTGGGATTTGTGTGAGATCAATCGTCATTTATCTTAAGAAAAATGTCCATGTCACATACTGCATCATTTAATTTATCATTCTGTATGTGCAATATTATTCTCAGAAATACTTAACCAATATTTGGTAAAAGTAAAATTATTGATTGGATAGCTTAGTAAATAAAAAAAACCTTATTAATTAACAAGATAGACAATTTTCAAGGAAGAAGGGATGAATTAATAAGACATTGACTTTCATTTTTGACATTTTAATTTGAGGTTCTTGTGAGACATGTAACTACAGCTGTACATTAAATAATTGAGAAGACATGACATGTCTTGATTGTAGTAGATTAGAATTAAGGTTACTAATTAAGGTCAATAATATACAGTTTTCTTTCAAATATAACAATTGATATCTTTCAGAAGGACACAAAAAGCATCCTATATTATAAAAGCGTAGTATGTAAATTGTCCCCTTGACCAGAGTTCTTCCAGGAGTTTGACCAGGGGTGGGGCTGGTTGGGGGAAGAGCAGCCACCAAGGGAAGAGAGGAGGCCCAGCCTGCAACCAGTAGCCGCTAGGGACCCTACCAGTGCACCAATTTTGTGCACTGGGCCTTTAGTAAATAATATTTTTAAAAATTCTATTGAATGTGTCTTTATCATTTAACAGCTAGCAGATCATTTACAAATTTAATAATAAAGAATTAAAGAAGGTGTAGTTTACAGAGGAAAAGTAAAACTAAAATAAGATATCCAACTATTCATTGATAATTAATTTATCAATGAAATAAACTCTGACTTGGTAATGTACATGAATGTTTTAATAGTTATATACAGCAGCCCGGCTGGCATGGCTCAGTGGTTGAGCAGCGACCTATGAACCAGGAGGTCATAGTTCGATTCCTGGTCAGAACACATACCTGGGTTGTAGGCTCAGTCCTCAGTGTGGGGAGTGCAAGAGGCAGCCTATCAATGATTCTCATCATGATGTTTCTATCTCTCTCTCCCACTCCCTTCCTTAAAAAAAGTTACATACTATGTCCATGAGAAAAACACATCATCAGATTACATGCATTGGAATAAATCAGTTAGCTGTTACTCCCTTTGAGAGCTAAGAAGGACAAAGAAAGGCTTGTTAGAATCACGGAGGTGCCATTATCTCCACACATTTAACCATGTATTTTCCCAAAAGGAAGCCACTAGTGTTGTGTCAGCAGCCCTAGGGGTTAACATGAGTCTATATTTGGCTAACACAGGCACAGAAAGCTTTAAAATAATTAATTTAGTTACCAAATTCAGGTGTTATCTTTCTTGGCTTAAATATTTCAGCTGTCTGTATCTCTCCCATTTTCTCTTTCAAAATCTCTTCTAACTACATAACCTCCATCAATCTCACTATAGTGCTATGTCCTAAAATTGGTGTTAAGAATGAGGTTGACAAAAAAAATTGGATGATATTTTCTTTTACAAACCAAGTTTTTTTGTTATTTTTTTCTTTAAAAAGTTAATTAACCAAGGTCTTAATATTATGATTCTGACATATAAATTGAGAGCAATTTAAAAATTGAATGACATTACTAAATTGATTTCCATTCCTATTTATGTGAAAATTTTCTAAGAGCTTATAACTATGAAATAAAAATATAGAAATAGAAGAGATATTGAAGAATGCCTCATTCTGGCAATAAGTAATGTGTATCCATGAATATATAATCTAATTGAAAAAGTACCACAACCTGGGAGAATGGTGGACTCCTGTCTCAAAAACCATCTTACCTTCCAGCTCAAGCCTGCAGTTGTTTTAGGAATAGCTAAGGGAGGTAGAAAGGACTATAAGGAAGTAGAAAACACCCAATATAAAATTATTGGAAAAGCAGCATGGGTCAAATTTTTTGGAATTTTTCTGAACTTGACTCATGTTGCTTTAAGTGAAACTATACCAGAAAAAAAAATATTTTAAAACAATGGCTATATAACAAGAGTCAAAGGAGGACCCAACTATTCCAATTTTAGGTATTTTTTTTCCAGAAGAAACCCAAAACTAAATCCAAAAGACATATACACCATCAGTTCATTGCAGCATTATTCACAATAGCCAAGATATAGAAGCAACCTAAATGTCCATTGATATATTAATTGATTTTTTAAAAAGTGATGTATATATACAATGGAATATGACTCGACCATAAAGAGGGGTGTAATGTGAGACATCTATAATACTATCAATAATAATACATATTGTTAAATGAATAAAATCTTGACATCTGCAACAATATAGGTGGACCTAGAGGGTATTGTACTAAGTGAAATAAGTCAGACAGAGGAAGACAAATGCCATATGGCTTCATTTATATGTAGAATCTAAAAAATAAAATAAATAAGCAGAGAAGATAGAGACTCACAGATACAGAGAATGTTTTGACTGTTGACTGATGAAGGGGAGGTTGGGGGGATAGGGGAAAAGGTGAGAGGATTAAGCACAAAACGGCAGCTACAGTAAAGTACAGCATAGGGCATATAGTCAATAATTTTGAAATAACTACCCTGTTTCCCCGAAAATAAGACAGGGTCTTATATTAATTGTTGCTCCCAAAGATGTGCTAGGTCTTATTTTCAGGGGATGTCTTATGTTTCTATGAGATAGGTCTTATTTTTGGAGGGTGTCTTATTTTCGGGAAAACGCGGTATGTATGGTGCCAGATGGATACTAGAGTTATGGGGTGATCACTTGGTAAGTTATATCATATCTAATCACTGGGCTGAACACCTGAAACAAATACAATAGTGTATGTCAACTGCAACTAAATAATAAAAAAAAGTTAAAGTAAAAAAAAAATTAGTCTGAAGAATTTAGATACTTCTTTCTTAGCAGGATTCTTTTTATTGATTTTCCACAGAGAGGAAAGAAGAGGGATAGAGAGCTAGAAACATCGATGAGAGAGAAACATAGACCAGTTGACTCCTGCACAACCCCTACCGGGGATGTGCCCACAATCAAGGTACATGCCCTTGACCGGAATCGAACCTGGGACCCTTCAGTCCACAGACCAACCTTCTATCCACTGAGCTAAACCAGTTTCAGCAGCAGGATTCTTTATTAAAGTGATAATATTCAAAACAATCTATGGACCTCACAATTGAAATGCTTTTAAAATTATGATAAAATAAAAGCCTAGACAGTTATTTAAAATACTAGAGGCCTGGTGCACAAAATTCATACATGGGGGGGAGAGGGTGTCCCTCAGCCCGGCCTGTGCCCTCTCATAGTCCAGGACTAGGGGGATCAGGCCTAAGCAGGCAGTCAGACATCCCTCTCACAGTACAGGGCTCTAGCAATCTGGGACCTCTTGCTCTTTACTGCCTGGCCAGTGGCGGAGGCAGGAAAGGCTCCCACCATCGTGCTGCACCTGCCAGCCTGTAAACCTGGCTTCTGGCTGAGTGGCACTCCCCCTGTGGGAGCACACTGACCACCAGGGGGCAGCTTCTGCATTGGTAGTCAGTGCACATCATAGCTACTGGTCTTTTTGATTGATGTGCCATTTGGTTGATTTGAATTTTAGGGCTTTATTATATAGGATTTGTGTATAATAAAAAGTCCATTATTAGACAGTTTATATCATTTTGACATTTGGTTTGCTGAAGAGCATATATTGCAATTACATAAATATTAGCTATATATGTATATGTGCATATGTCCTTTGTTAAATGAATTTATTATCATAGAGCTTAAGAGACTACTCTTCTTAGTTTTATGAGATTTTAGTTTTTTTCTTGTGTCTTTCTTGTGTAAGAAAGACAATTTTATTTTCAAATAACAATGATAAATTATATGTTTTAAAAATAGTTTGCTTTTCATGTTTTCTTATGTCATTTATTGCCTAGGATTTAAAAAAAACTATATAAAAAATGTCAAGGCAAATGTATCTTACAATTGATTTTGACGGGACTATATTTTTTCACAGTTAAACAATATATTAAATGTTTACTTGAAAACCACTTTCTATTTAGCTCCTCTTTACTAAATCAATTTCCATTAATGAACAATCTTTTTTTTTTAATCCTTTAATTTCAAAGCACATTTTCACATTCTTTACTGACATTACATTTTTCTGTCTTCATTATCACCCGCCTGAGTTTCTATCTCAGGGAATCATTTGGGAGACTTGATTATAGACTTTTTAATAGATCGATCTAAAATAAATCTATGTTCTCTGCTAATTTAGTGCCTTTCCCTTTTAAAATGTACAACATATAGTTTCATAAGTCTCACTAGCTGCTGCTGCTGTTGCCAACTTACTCATGAGGGATCCTGGTAGCATTGCCTTCCTGCTTGCTGTGACCACTCTTGGGAAGGAAGGGCCCGTTTCATTATGCAGACTTTCACCTTGCACTATTTGCCGGTATTTCACCTGCCCTGGCTCCAAGTTTGGCATTATTAATGAGACCTTGATAAGATGTGTTCCACACACCCACTTTGCTACTTAATGAGAGTAGGAATTTTAAGATGCCTCATTAGTCTTTTTCTAACATGTCCAGTTCAGTATACAGTATGTCTAGCATCCTTAGATGGCTGATTCTTATTAAGAATGGCATCCTTCTGGCTTTCCAGTACTGATCCCCCCCCCTTTTTTTTTCCCTTGTCTTATGTCTGTCATTTCCCAAGGAAGACACAGATGGGTGTGTAAACTATTGAACACGCATTGCTTTTATACTCTAAAAAGAAATACCTTTTCATAATAATAAGCCATGACAAATAAATAGTTTTGTGCCTGATATTTAAACTAGTATATTCCCATGAAAGTTATGATTAATGTGTTTGTCTTGGGAAACTAATGACTGTCTTTCCATGTTGTTATTTAGTATTTTCCACAAAGTCATTTGGGGCATCTTGTGGTTTTGAGTGTTTTGTCAATGTGACATAGCAGTGCAGCCAAGGACGAATATGTCTTCCCAAAGAGCCATGGACAAAATAAATAGCCCTATTTAAAACAAAACCAAAAACCTATAAGTAGGTTCTAATAATAAGAACTCACAAATTGTCAGTAGTCACTAATTTTAAAGAACATTAACTTACACAAAATCCTAACATTATAATGAAAAAGCACAGGAATTAGACTTAGCCAGAAAACATGTTTTTAAAGTTTAAAATAGGCATTGAATGGATTCTTGATTTTCTTATGAAGAAAAAAAACATCCTTCCCATGAGAGAAATTTTTCTTGTGCTAACACCTGACTTCTGTAAAAATAATACAATGTGTCTATAATACAGTGTTTCTTCCTATATCTTTAATAAGCATGAAGGACATAAAAAGGCTGCATTCGCACCTTCTCATCAGAAGAAAACTTTCATATATGAATCTAAACAACACAAATATAGCATGATACTATAAGGATGTCTATCTACCTTGAGACGTAGGGAGGGCACTTTAAGCAAGGTAGATGTATTTTCTGTTTTTGAGAAAACAAAAAAAAAATGCTCAGAGGGTTTTTTGTTTGTTGTTGTTTTTTTGTATTGTTTTTTTTCATGGACTATTTTTTATGAGAAGCTTTAATTCAAAATAATCAGTATGCAAAAAAAAAAAAAAAAAACCCACAAAAAAAACCCACACACATATTTTGAAGTTGCCTGTTCTGAATCCCATCTCTGAATCTTCCCTGGAAGTTTTAGACACTAAAAGTTGAGTTGGTAGATTGTGCCATTATTTCATTGAATTAATCTTTTAGTCTTGAAAATAGGTCAGTTTAAACAGTTATGCCTCATTTCAGGAGGCGGTGACACAGATAGGCTCCCTGAGGTAGGCCTATGGTGCAAGAAATCAGGAATGTCTGAGAAGCATTTCTATGGAAACAAAAGAAAAACAAAGGTTCATGGTTACAACAAATTATAAATCAGGTTTTGAGTTCTAAGGATAGCTAGACAAGAAGGATTTGAGATGTTAGGCTCAAAGCATCCTTTATAGCTTGAATGTCTTTGATGAAGTCATCTGGTGTTCAGGCAAGCTTTTTGACTGGCCCACATAGCAACGGGAATAAATATTACCTAAACGAGTTATTTCGATGATTTCTTTGAAGTCAAAATCCATTTGAAAAGGACAGGTTTAGTTCTCAAAAATTTCAAGTCAGAAGAGTGCAAGAAATACTGGAAATTTTAGAGTTATAGCAGCATTGGAGAAAACTAGAAGAATTTGAACCCAGTCTAGTTTAAAGGTACAATTAACAGAACTAGAATCCAATATTCACAGGAATACATTATATGTTTGTTTGTTTGTTTGTTTGTTTGTTTTATTATATTTTATTGATTTTTTACAGAGAGGAAGGGAGAGTAATAGAGAGTTAAAAACATCAATGAGAGAGAATCATCGATCAGCTGCCTCCTGCACACTCCCTACTGGGGATGGGTCCGAACTAAGGTACATGCCCTTTACTGGAATCGAACTGAGGACCCTTGAGTCTGCAGGCTGATGCTCTATCCACTGAGCCAAACCTGCCAGGGCGAATGCATTATATTTTTTGTGTAAAATTTTTTCACTCCCAAATCATCTTCCTTTCCACCAAAGAAGCAAAATTAAGGCTAGTTTATTTGCAAAACAAATTCAATTTTGAATACTATGGCTTAAGTATGTATATAAGTATAGCAAAAGTACTATTGACCATGTAGACTGTTAAAATATGTTTTTCTGGAACATTTATAAGGAATCTAAGATTGAATTTTTAAATTACCTGTCAAGGCCAAGAAGTTAAGTCAAGAACTTGCTCTCAGACTTGCCTGCAATACCTATAAATTTGGATGAAATGTTCTCTGCTCTAAGTCCCCAAAATATCCTAAAGTTCCTCAACCTGCTAGGAAGAGACATTCTTTATGCACCTGCTAATGCCACTGGGTAACCTGGTAAGCAAGGCATCAGGCTATTCTTCTGAAAAGATTTTTCGGCCCCATAAAAAATCAGTATCAGCCCAACTAGTGTGGCTCAGTGGTTGGATATCAACCCATGAACCAGGAAGTCGTGGTTAGAATCCAGGTCAGGGCACATGCCTGGATTGCAAGCTCGATCACCAGTAGGAAGTGGGCAGAAGGCAGCCAATCAATGATTCTTTCATCATTGATGTTTCTATCTCTCTCTCCCTCTCCCTTACTCTCTGAAGTCAATAAAAACATTAAAAAAATGATTCTTAAAAAATCAACTTAGTTCCATAAAACTTCTGATCATATCTGATATTATGTACATCATTCTCAAATATGACATTCCAATCAAAGCCTTGGTAATATTACCTTTCACAAGGAGAACAGATTCTTATTGAACTTATATAATTATCTATATTGCTATTAAAATAAGAATACTCACTGAGAGTTCCTTAATTCTGGAACGATTAGGTAGGGAGAAAAGATAATTGCTTCATCTTTTTTCACAGAGCTATATATTTTACCAATTGTCCCAAGTTATAGATAGATTAAAAGAAAAGAGAAAAAACGTGTCTTTAAATATCTTTAAAAGAGAAAAAAATGAATATTTAAAAAATAAGTTATGTTTCAAATAAATAAGTAATTAAAATTATAAGCATTTTATTAGTTTATTTATTTTCATGTAATTAATTATTGTTAAACTTGATTTCCTATTAGAAGTTCTATGAAGCCACCAATTTCTATAAATTCTTACCAAATTCAATGGTATAATTTAAAAGTTTATCAGAAACATGTATTCAGGTTACATACCATCTCACTTATACATGGAATCTAATGAACAAAATAATCTATTAATCAAAACAGACCCAGAGACATGGAAGCATGGGACAGACTGACAAATTTCAGAGGGAAGGGGGGAGGGTGGTGGGAAAAGCTTAACCAAAGCACTTATACAGACATATGCATAACCCATGGACAGACAATAGTGCAGCGAGGGCCTGGAGAAGGGGTCGGAGTGGGTTGAAGGGGTCAATGGTGGATAAAAGGGGACATCTGTAATACTTTCAACAATAAAGACACATTTTTAGAAAGTTCATAAAAACATTTTATCATGTTTACATTCATTAAATTTATTTGTTTTCAACAACCATGTGTAGATTACCTAAGAAAACTTCATTAGACAGCCAAAACTGGCTTGGCTCAGTGGATAGAGCATCGGCCTTTGGACTGAAAGGTCCCAGGTTTGATTCCGGTCAAGGGCATGTACCTTGGTTGTGGGCACATCCCCAGTAGGGAGTGTACAGGAGGCAGCTGATCGATGTTTCTAACTCTATCCCTCTCCCTTCCTCTCTGTAAAAAATAATTTATATATGCATAAAGAACTTCATTAGACAATGTCAGTCATCATCTCATTATTTATTTATTTATTTATTTATTTATTTATTTATTTAGGTTTGGGCTGACAATTTTTGCAGCAGACCTAATGAACTTATTTGACTAATAAACACGGGTAGAATAAAAATTGTTTGTCTGCATTATATTGAAAGCTCACAACTTTGAGGATGTGTATGTTTTTATTACACCAACAACTTAAATTAGCTTTAATACCAAATATTTATACAGATCATAAGAACCTGAAAAGCTTTTTTATTCATTTTTATAATATTTTTGAAAAATTTTTGTGAATACTAAATTTATATGATTGTTTGTTTTGGCCAATTTAGAGCTCTGCTGTAAATTATTTTTAGCAATTCCATCTGGGGTTTGAACATAGCACAGATTTACAACACATACACACATACACACACACACACACACACATACACAGACAGATGCAGAGACTTTTTAGCTTTGATTTTGAAAAAGTTTAATCAAGACACGGGTACAATTGTACAAAACTCAATAGTTTATAAAATACCAATTTGATACAAATTTTGTTTTGGCAGCTATAGTAAGTTAGGTTTGCCTGCTGAGACAGCGAAAGCTTTCTACTATTTGTGTAGAAGACTCTTAAGGTTTGTATTTGCCCCAGAAAATAACTTTAAGAAGGCTGTGGTCCAGAGTTTGGAAAAGAGGGCAATTCTTGCAACCTTATGCTAAAAAGGGCTCTTTCCCCTTTTCTTCAGCTGCAGTTGAGTGTGGGCTACATCTGCATTTCAAAGATTTACATCTTCAAGGAACATAGAAAGAGTGATGTAAGTTACCCCACCCCGAGTTTTAGAGTATATTTTACTATTTAAAACTTTCCTTCCTTTTCAAACATCGACCAGCTGCCTCTTGCACATCCCCCACTGGGGATGTGCCCACAACTAAGGTACATGCCCTTGACCGGAATCGAACCCGGGACCTTTCAGTCCTCAGGCCGATGCTCTATCCACTGAGCCAAACCAGTTTCGGCCCACTTCCCTTTCTTACGTACAGGACAAATTATTCCTAATAATCCTGGTCTTTTCTAATATGTGTAAGCATTTGAGAGAAGGAATAGGTGAAGTTTGGGGATTGTGAAAATAAGTGAGTTTTGGCTTTCTACTTGAGTTTTAATTCTGGCTTTGTAGTTGTCTTTGAGTCAAAGACAGTTGCTTCTATTAGCCCTTGAATATTGGCCTCCAGCTGATCCATTTCCTGATTATTTTCAAGAGAGCCTGCATACACTTTTGAAGAAAGGGGATTTTAGTTTTGATTTTTGTCTTCAGTTTAATTTTGTTAGGGAGTTTCTATTATACTCTTTGCATCATTTTAAAAAAAATTGATCTTTCAGTAGGTACTAATAAAACAGCTCTGTAGGAAAGCGTTCCAATTTAATCTGAGCATTGATGTATAGGATCTATACATCTCATTAGCAAGTCAAACCAATAAGCATTTTTATGGCCTGAACAAAGATGCCAGAGATGTCCCACAAGAGAGAAGAAAACATGCAGCTTTAACAACACCCCAGAAAGTTCACTACCAATGTTAGCCTAAGAAAGCAAAACCCCTTGCTGTGCAGACCAGGAAAAAGTGTTTCAGATCTCAGATAGGAACTTGTGCTCCCTCCAGTCACTGACCCATTCACCCGAGACACTGAGCAGGCAGCAAATGGGACTTTTCTAGCACCAACAAAGCAAAAGCGATTGAGATGGCCAAGTCCCCTCACAGACTGGGATCCCTCATGACAACTTTTCCCGGGAGCTGGCATGGTTGAACAGAGAGTGCCACTGTGTTTCAGAACTCTACTATTTGACTAAAAGCCCAGTGGAACCCAGTAGGTGTACCTCCCAGATGGTAGAGACCTGAGAGAGAAAAAAAAGACACACACACACACACACACACACACACACACACACACACACACTCCGGGGTTTCCCCGAAAATAAGACATCCTCAAAAAATAAGACCTACTTACAGGTTTCCTTTTGAGTGAAATATAAGGCATCCCCCCGAAAATAAGGCCCCCAGGCTCTGTCTCAGAATGAAAATTAATTTACTGTAAACTGGTCTCTAGGGCCTCCCGACTGGTGTCTAGCAACCAGTGACATTACGCCGAGTCCTGATGTCACTGCTGTGTGAATGGAGAGAAATCAGCGTGGAAACTTTGTGAAACCTAAACTGCAAGAAGTTGTGACTTGGATGAAGAATTCATGGGAGAAAATCACTGACAGTTGCATTGCAAATGCACTGCGAGCAGGCTACCTTGACAAGAAGTACTCATTTAAAGACAGTGCTATTGCTAAACATGAGAGATTTGGTCCACTGATTATGAAAGAAATGGAGTCACTAGAAATTCACCAGGAAATTCAGGAATTGGATTGTTATGATGATGTTCCAGAAGATTATGACATGATTGTCATTGAATAAATGAGTAAATTCTTGATACTGTAGGATTCACAGTTTGTCTGGTTTGTATTGACAACTACCGTACTACTGTACCGTATACAGGTAATAAATTTCCTTTATTTTCATTTAGCAATAAATGTGTACCATATTCTTCTTCATGGAAAAATAAGACATCCCCTGAAAATAAGACCTAGCAAAGCCAACCTCTCAAGATATAAAACAAGACAGACTACACAGCAGACAGATATGAAACAATGGCAAAATAGAAAAAGTGGCAACTGTAGATGAAAAAGGAGTTCTATGGAAAGTAACCTTCCAAGGATGATCTGATCTCAATGCCTACCTGGGCATTCCTGGTTGGCAATCACACCCCATGCCTATAACTTCTTCATTGAAATGCTTAAGCAATCCCTGTTCATTGTTCTTATGAATCTAGGTTAGCACACTTTTGCAATGCCAGAAGTAATACTCTTCCAGACACCTGGCAGGTGTAACCACCCTCAAGGGAGCATATAATCTTGTTAACTGCACTGCACCTTGCGTTCTCCAACATTCGTGTAAGCTTCCTTACTTCTCTCCAGAATTCCTAAGCTATAAAAGAAACTGCAAAACTGTCATTGATGCCTGGCAATGGTCAGTTTGGCTCAAATAAGTTATAATAAAAATTCTCTACAGGTTTGGACATTTCTTATGTTAAGAGCATCTTTGGGAGGAAAAGATCAATAGAATCAACCCATGGGGGCTTGATCTCCAGTGGGGACATGCAGGAGGCAGCCTATCAATGATTCCCTCTCAGCATTGATGTTTCTATCTGTCCCTCCCTTTCCCTTCCTCTATGAAATTTAATATATATATATTATATATATAATAAAAATTATATATATAATTTTTTAGAAAAGAAAAAGATCAATAAAGTCAGAGTATGCATTTACCAATTTTATCAGAATCACTATGCCTAGGGAACTAGTTCCACAAATATTCCTTGTGGCTAATATAAATTCAAGAAGAGAGAAAAGGATTCTCACTACTTTTGTTTGCATTATACCCTTCAGGTAGCTATCTGGAGGATTAACATGTTCTTACCTTCCACCAGTACTTCCCAGCTATGGCAGCCGAAGGCAAATAGTGTGCAGCCAAAGAAGTTAATCCTTCTGACTATGCCACTGTCAGGAGAATTTTCTTTCTTCTACTTTTCTAGGTTCTGGGTCATCTAGGAATTCATTTGAGATAAGACCTTAGCAAGAGAAAAGCACCTTTAATTTAATGTGTAGAGGTCTCATATATATGGGACCTAAAGATATGACCAAAGCAGGAAACTTTTATACATTTTAGACAAAACAAAACAAAACATAAATTCATGACAAAAGGACAATACGAAGAAACTTAGACTTGAATGCTTAATTAGTGAAAAATCTAAGCAGAGTTTGTTTATGCAGCCCTCTTTGCCCTGGATTCCCTGTCTCTGATGATAAAGACATCTCTCTACCCTGCTATGTAGGCAGGGCATCGTTCATCACAAGGGATTTATTTCCTGCTGTTAGGGAAACAAATGGCAGTCAGAGTGTCATTTTTTTAAACATGTTTCTTAAGTAACTAACTTTAATTCAAAGTAATCATTATGACAAAGTGGCATATTTTGGGGTGGCCAGTCCCCAAAATAATAAATTTATAAACTCTTAAAACTTCTTTTGGCACTTAACTATTACTGTTAGAAATAATAACAATGAATGAAAATGTACTTCAAATCAATGTTTGTCTGCAGAGTCTAATTTCTTACCTCAGAAAGACAACAGATATTGGGAGCCTGAAGCAGGTTGGGGTACAGATAGTATCATGTGGTTACATGAACACATTTTGAAGTTGAAACAAACTGAATTTACCGGTAAATTGGCTATGGCTTGTGAGTTAGTGTAACCAAACTCTTGATTTGCCTTGAATTTTTCATCCTAGCACAGAAAGTATTGTATCTTGAGAATGCC
>OZ004707.1:46787657-47035157 GCA_963924515.1 Vespertilio murinus
TGGTGATCAGGGCCAATTAGGGCCTTTCTTCACTTGGCTGCCAGGGTCTTTCTTCCCAGTTGCTGGCTACCAGCTTGGGCCTTGCTTAGTTCCGTGCCACCCCCTCGTGGTCAGAACACATCATAGCAAGCAGTCAAAGTCCTGGTTGGTCAAACTCCCAAGGGGACAATTTGCATATTAGCCTTTTATTATATAGGATTAGACTTAAATTAATCATATGAAAGCATATTCATTAATGAATATAAGCCATGTATTTTTTTGGATACTACAGATGTTTTAAATGAGTATGTTGTTTATCAGAGAAAGAAGGTGATATCATCCTTACAAATGAAAGCAGCCACACACATGTTTCCTGAGGACGAAACAAAATTTAATATTTATTTAGCTATTCAATAAAAATATCATAGCATGACCTTGTGATATAACTTATTATAAACATTTACAAAGGTATATAGTTCATGTAAACTTTTTTGACTATGAATAATAATGCAACAATATAATTGCATCTGATTACAAATTAAAAATTCTATAGAGGAGAAACTAAGACGGTGGCATAGGTAAACACCTAAACTGGTGCCTCACACAGCAATTTCAAAACTACAACTAAAAGACAAAACAGACTCACATCCAGAATCCAGGAAAGCAGGCTGAGTGGAAATTCTACAGCTAGAAGGAAAGAGAAAAGCACACTGAGACTCAGAGGAGCTGCAGAAGGCAGAGGTACAGGCGCGTGTACACACGCACGTGTGGAGAGGACTGGCAAATGACTGAGCTGCTAGATTTCTCAAGCAGGAGGGAGACAAAAGCTCCCAACTGTACTGAACTCCAGTTCCTGTAGAGACTGTGAGCACTCAGACTCATTCGGGGGAAACTGGTCTGTCAGGAAAGAGAAAAGCACACTGAGACTCAGGGACCTGAGGAAGACAGAGGTACCAAGGCATGCATGGAGAGGGCAGGCAACTGAGTACGTGGCTGGCTTTCACAAGTAGGAGGGAGATAAAAGCTCTCAACTGCACTGAACTCCAGTTCCAGGCAAGACTCTGGGGACACAGATTCTTTCGAGGAGAAACTGGATAGTCTGACAGCTTGAAGAACTCAAGGGAAGCTTTCTCTCAGAGATGCTTGCAGCAATTACCACAGGACACTGAGAAACAGGGGCCCATTAGGGCAGGGCTGAGAGAAAACCAATGCTGTCTGCTCCACCCTGAGACTCCGCCCTTCAAAGCTGAGCATAGAGGCTCTTGCAAATCTTCTCATAAGGGTGTCTCCAACATAGAAGTTCTCCCAGTGTAGACACAGCTGATCCTCACAATCAATTGGCCTGGAGGTCAATTCCTCTCAGTGATACCAACAACAATCAAGGCATAACTACAATAAGAATGTGCACACAGCTCACAAAGGTTGCATCAAGAGTGTCCACCTCAGGTGACTGGGGAGGCTGACCCAGTGGACCATATAGGAAACCTAGCATACAAAGCTATCCTACCAACTCAGGAAGCAGCAAAAATGTGGAGACAAAGAAACAGATCACAAATGAAAGAAATGGAGGGAAATTAATGACTGGATATAGAGTTCAAAACCATGGTTATAAGATTTTTCAAGAATTTTCTAGAAAAGGCCGATAAATTTAGTGAGACCCTCAAGGATATAAGAAAATTATATCTCCAGTGGGGGATGTGCAGGAGGCAGCTTATTGTTGTTTCTCTCTCATCGATGTTTCTAACTCTCTATCCCTCTCTGTAAAAAAAATCAATAAAATATATTTTTAAAAAATTATGAGCAATAAATACATATATACCAACAAATGAATCTAAAAATCAAGTGAATAAAAAATCTGATGAACAGAATAAACTGGTAAATATAATTGAATGGGGGCATAGAAAGGAGTGGACTGATAATTCTTAGGGGGGAAGGGGTGTGAGGGTACAGGAAGAGACTGGACAAAAATTGTACACCTATGAATGAGGACATTGGGTGGGGTGGGAACTGGGTGGAGGTGAGCTATGGGAGAAAAAAGAGGAACAATTGTAATAATCTGAACAATAAATATTTATTAAATTAAAAATCATATAAACAAAAATTTTATTTTAGTATTAACTTTTTCAAAATTCTGTCATTTTTGACATATTTTTTTAATAAACAAAGTTTACATGAACTACCAATTTCTTCACAAAGTATTCTTAAAATTTAACAAACCACTATTAAATGTGCTTTAAAAATAGTGTTGCATACATAACATTATCATTAAAAATAATAACCTGGCCAAAACTGGTTTGGCTCAGGGGTAGAGCATCAGTCTGTGGACTAGAAGGTCCCAGGTTCGATTCCAGTCAAGGGCATGTACCTTGGTTGCGGGCGCTTTCCCAGTAAGGGGTGTGCAAGAGGCAGCTGATCGATGATTCTCTCTCACCGATGTTCCTAACTCTCTATCCCTCTCTCTTCCTCTCTGTAAAAAGTTAATAAAATATATTTTTAAAAATTAACTTATAATAATAATAACCTGTTTATTAAAAGGGTAATATGCAAATTAACCATCACTCCATCACAAAGATGGCAGCACCCATAGCCACAAGATGGGGAGCCCAGTCTCCTCAGCCTTGCCAGAGTCCCCCATTCTTGGGGAGTGGCTGCCGAGAGCAGGCAGCATGAGAAGCTAGGAGAAATACTTGCTTCATCTCTGTGGCGACAAGGCAAGCATCCCACCCCAGCTGTGGAGAGCCCCTGGCCAGTGTGCACAGGTGTGGAAGGGCCAGGGTGGCAATTGTCACCATGGCATGAGGCAAGCTTTCTGCCCCAGTTGCATAGAACCTCTGGGCCACAGAGAGCCTCCGGGCAGTGGGTGTGGAGCAGCCATGCCCCACAGGGAACAGAGAACCACAGGGAGTGGGTCTATGTGTCAGGGCTCCCCTGAGGGCTCCCAGATTGGAGAGGGTGCAGGTCAGGCTGAGGGACCAGCCCTCATGCAGAAGTTTTGTGCACTGGACCTCTAGTATACTTATAAATATCTGTGTCTGCCTGTGTGTAGGTAATTAAATATTTAGTTTTTTTGCTATAATTTCCTTAACATTCAGTCCCCCACCCCCACCCCCACCCCTTTCTGGGAATCTTAGAGAAATATTTCTATTTGACAAGGAAATAATTATCTGAAATCATTTTTTAAATTAAAATCAATTTAATTTTACATTAAAAAAAAAAAACTAACTTGCCCAAACCGGTTTGGCTCAGTGGTAGAGTGTCAGTCTGCGGACTGAAAGGTCCTGGGTTCGATTCCGGTCAAGGGCATATACATTGGTTGCAGGCACATCCCCGGTAGGGGGTGTGCAAGAGGCAGCTGGTCGATGTTTCTCTCTCATCGATGTTTCTAGCTCTCTATCTCTCTCCCTTTCTCTCTGTAAAATATCAATAAAATATATTTAAAAAAATAATAAAAAAGTAAAAAAAACTAACTTATAGAGCAGTCCAAAGAAAATTGAGCAAACAGTTTTTAGATTGTACCCATATGCCTCCTGTATCCTCTATGGAGTTTCTCCTATTATTAATATGTTGCATTACTATGGTTCATTTGTTTTATTTGATGAACCAATATGGCTATAGCATTATTAACTAAAGTCTATAGTTTACATTAAGTTTTATTTTTTGTGTTACGAAGTTATCTTTGACAAATGTATGAGGACACATTTTCATCATAACAATATTATACTGAGACATTTCACTTCTCAAAAAAATTCCTGTGCCTTCTTTACCTACCTTCCACCTATATATCCCTTTTCCTCCAACCCAAGATAACCACTGACCTTTTTACTATTAATAGTTTTGACTTTTCCAGAATGCTATATAATTAGAATTAGACAATATGTAACTTTTTCAGACTAGCTCCTTTCACTTAGGACTACGCACTTAAATGTTCTTTTATAACTAGGTAAACCATTTATTTTAATATATAAACTAGAAGCCTGGTTCACGAATTCGTGCACGGGTGGGTTCTCTTGGCCTTGCTGGCAATCGGAGCTGATTGGAGCTGGCTGGTGGGGGGAGGGACTGTGGGAGGTTGGCTGACCAAGGGAGGTTGGCCCACTGGTGGAGGTTGGCAGTGGGAGCGCACTGACCACCAAGGGGCAGCTCCTTCGTTGAAGATCAGCCCCCTAGTGGTCAGTGTGTGTCATAGCTACCAGCTGGTCATCTGGTTATAAGGGTCGCTTAGGCTTTTGTATATATAGATGTTTTATCATGTCAGTGTGTCAGGGATATTTGTACATTCATCCATTGACAAAAGTCTCAATTGTTTCCGTTCTTTTGGAAATCAGATATAGAGCTGCTGTAAATACTTGTATGCAAGTTTTATGTGGAAATAGTTTTCAATTAATTTAGGTAAATATCTGAATGTGTGGTTGCTAGATTATATGGTTAGCCTATGTTAGATCTGCCAATCTCTTCTAAAGTGCATATACCATTTTTAATTTCAAAAGCAATGAATAAAAGTTGTTGCCTAGACAGTGTTGCTCAGTGGTTGAGCATTCACCTATGCACCTGGATGTCAGTAGTTCCATTATCAGTCAGGACACAAGAAGAGTGCTAGAGACAGCTGATGGGTATTGTTTCTCTCTCATCAATGTTTCTATTTCTCTCTTCCTCTGCTTTCCTATGTATCTAAAAATTAATAAAAACATATTTTAGCCCTACCTGGTTTGGCTCAGTGAATAGAGCAACAGCCTGCAGACTGAAGGGTCCCAAGTTAAATTATGGTCAAGGGCACATGCCCAGGTTGTGGGTTCAATCCCCAAGAGGGGGTGGGCAGTAGGCAGCTGATCAATGATTCTCTCTCATCATTGATGTTTTTATCTCTCTCTCCCTCTCCCTTATTCTCTAAAATCAATAAAAAAGAATATATATATATATATATATATATATATATATATATATATATGTTTAAAAAATGTTTAAAAAAACAAAAACCTATTTTGAATAAATAATTGTTGTGGCTCTGCATTCTGATCAACATTTGGTGTTTTAGATTTTAGCCATTCTAATAAGCATGTAGTCATATCTCACTGTTGTTTTAATTTGTGATTCCATAATGATTTGAGCATCTTTTCCCATGCACATTTGTCATCTGTGTATGCTTTTGGTAAAGTACCTGTTCAGAGCTTTGCCCAGTTTTAAATTGTTCGTTTGTTTACTTGTTGAAATTTTCAGAAATCTTGGTATATTTAAGATACAAATCCTGCACCAGATATATGTTTTGCAATATTTTCTCCCAATCTATGGCTTGTCTTTCATTCATTTAACAATGTATTTCACAGCACATAAGTTTTTAATTGAAATGAAGTCCAACTTATTAATTTTTCCTTTCATAAATCTTGCTTTTGGTAGTATATCTAAAGCCCATTGCCATCTAGATTTTCTCCTATTTATGTTCTTCTGGATTTTGCATTTCAAGTCTATGGTCCATTAGAGTTAGTTTTTGTGAAAAGTGTAACATCAGTATGGAGGTTCAAAATTTTTTTTTCTCGTGAAGGTCCAATTGTTCCACTTCTATTTGTTGAAAAGACTACTCTTTCTCAGTTGAATTGCTTTTGTTCCTTTGTGAGAGATAAGTTGACTATATCTGTGTGAGTATATTTCCAGGCTTGCTCTACTCTTTCTTTGATCTATTCATGCATTCTTTCACCGATTCCACACTATTTTGATTATAATAGCTCTCTACAAGTTTTGAAGTCAGGTAGTGTCAGTCCTCTGCTCTTGTTCTTTATTATCATATATGACTATTCTGGGTCATTAGTCTTTCTATATGCAATGTTTTATGTCATGTGCCAACTTGACTGGAATATGTGGTACTCAGACATTCGGTAAATCAATACTTTGGGTGTATCTATGAGTATGAGATTAACATTTGAATCAGTAGACTGAGTAAAACAAATTGCCCTCATAATGAGGGTGTACTTCAACCGATCAATTGAAGATTTGAATAGAGCAAAAGGCTGAGTAACTCCTCCCACCTGAATTAATGAGCTGGGGCATTGGTGGTTTCCAGCCTTCAGGTTTCCCTGAAACAGCCAGCCTGCCAGCCTTCAGAATGGAATTTGCACCATCAGTTCTCAGTTTTTGGACTTAGATTGGAAGTACACATTGGTTCTCTTGGGTCTCTAGCTAAATGGCTGCATATCTTGGGATTTTTCAACCTTCATAATCTCATGAATAAATTTCCTATAGTAAATATCTTCATATATATATATTAGTTGGGGCTTTCTAGATAGATAAAACTCATAGGATGGATGGATGGATGGATATATGATAGATAGATAGATAGATAGATAGATAGATAGATAGATAGATAGATGATAGACTCCAATAGTGATATTTTGCATATCTCTACTGCTGAACCTTGACATGAGTTATTAGTAGTCTCTTCACTACTGAACATAGAATGACTATTGTACTGAATATAAGCATGATATAAAGCTACTTCCAGAAACTCCATATCCAATTTGGAAAATCACCCTTAAAATTCAGTTTTGACAAACAAAGTATCTTTTAGAAGTGATGGCTATCTATAATCTTGATTTCTGGTGATAGCTTCACATGTGCATGCATATATCAAAACTCATCACATTTTATACATTAAGTGTGTTCGGTATTTTGAAAATCAATTATACCGCAATAAAATTCATGTAAAAATATGTTCTTCTAGAATTACCCTGGGTACCAATTTCTATTTGGCAGGACAGTGCTATATGTGTATATATCTTATATAATTATTAGAGAAAATGAATAGGTGAAAGTCTAAAGGAGATTTGAAAAATCAGGAGGAGTTACCAACAAGTTAATTTTGAGAAGCAAATCAAGATGGTCAAAACCTTCTTATGTATGAAATTAAGTAAAATCTGCTCTATTATACAAAGATCTACTCTCCTTTCTTTGCAAGACAGAACCTTTGAGAGTTATAGAGCTGTGGATGCTATCTTTAAGATTATTAGGTGTTAATTGTCTACATGCAAGAATATTGTGTCCTAATATGCATAATGCCCCTCCTACCATTCATTTCTTCTAAGATCTAAACAGTGTGGTGATGGTGAGGGGTGATATCAGAGATGGCATAAATGGTGATGGGAGAAAGTTTTTAAAAAATATGTGATTGCAAAAAAATAAATAAAAATAAATACATAAATAAAGGTTAATTTTTAAAATATATTTTAAAAGATCTTCAGGTCACATTTCCGGATATTGTCACTCTTTTACCTGCTTTATGGTAGTTCCCTGAATATGGAACATTTATTCTGAATCCATTCCTTAAGTGATAACATTTTTTTTTTCTTGAGGTAACCAAGAATGAGAAACATTTTTTTAAATTTTTAACTAAGAAAGTTCTTTCTCATTTAGATCTCCTCTAAATTCTGCTTGGACACTGAAAGTTTTCTCTTAGCTCACTTTTCTTCATTTGTACCTTATCACAAGCAAAAAAATAGAATTCTTTGTTACATTTAACACCCAACTCAGATTTCATCTAGCTAAATTCCCCTATTAATTACTTATATTTTCTATTTTCCATGTTGCACCTGCAATGGTTTCACTAATATTGCTGCCACTATATACTAAGAGGCCCGTTTTCTCCAGGATCACTGAAGGTTTCCTTGAGGCCCTTACACTTTCAGTCTGGATTCAGGTACCAAAGCCAATGTGACTTATTAGAGGTTTTCTGAAAGCACCATTCTACTTGCGAGACATGTTCACATTATTCACTGCTACATTTAAAAAGTACATAAAATTTTAGTGAATTACAACAACAACCTTTCTGTCTTTCTTGATGTCAACTTGGTGGACTCAGTGGAATTTAGCTGGCACCTGGGGTAGGGATGGGAGTGGTTTCTAAGATGTACTTCGTCACATGCCCAGTGCCTTGGGAAAAGCTGGGAGACTAAGGGGGGAGGGGGAGTGCCTCTCTCTTCATGTAATCTTAGGACTTCCAACAAGGCAGCTAACCTTCTTCCCTAGGAGCTATGATATAGGCCACACATTTTTTCACGGCCTCATCTTAAATGTCCTAGATTGCTGAAACCGGTTTGGCTCAGTGGTAGATCGTTGGTCTGCGGACTGAAAGGTCTCAGGTTCGATTCTGGTCAAGGGCATGTACATTGGTTGCGGGCACATCCCCGGTGGGGGGTGTGCAAGAGGGCAGCTGGTCGATGTTTCTCTCTCATCGACGTTTCTAGCTCTCTATCTCTCTCCCTTCCTCTCTGTAAAATATCAATTAAAAAAAACATATTTAAATGTCCTAGATTGTCATCCCATCATGGTGTATTTGTCAAGAAAATCCAAAATCAAGGGAAGGAGAATTCAACTTGATATCTAAATAGATGAGCCAGCACAGGATTTATGGTCTCCTTTAAATTGCTTAAATTTACCATTAATTTTTTTAGTTCTGTCATACTTCATCTTTCCATAACTTCTGTCATTATTCAGCACTTGTGTTTCATTTTTTATTAAACTCTTTGCTTTATTATAAAATGTAGCACTTTTCTAGTTTTCTTCATAACAGTCTTCTCTTAACTTTTACTTGTGGTCTGTTTATCATTTACCCCTTTTGTTTGTCATTTTCTCAGTATTTCCTCTAAATGTAATCTAAACTTATATCATCCAAATAAGTATCACCAGTTTAGAGGGTGTTCACTTTTTATCTATTCATCCTGGTGCGCATTTCTGTTTGGTTGGCCTGCGGATACCTCAAACTTAACATGTCCAATACAGAAAATTCATTTATCCCCTCTCTCTATGTCAGTTTAGTGAACGGAAATACCATCCAATGAATGCTTCCTAGAGAAGACATAATTTCTCTTCGAATTCCTTTCCCTTCCAATTCAAAGGATAAACAGTTCTCCCATTCTTCTCTTTTGTATATATTTTTTTCTAAATTAATCCCAGTTTTTTCTGTTTACAGTGTTACTTTGTTAGTCTAGACCAGTAGTTCTCAACCTTTCTAATGCTGTGACCCTTCAGTACAGTTTCTCATTTTGTGGTGACCCCCAACCATAAAATTATTTTCATAGCTACTTCATAACTATAATTTTGCTACTGTTATGAATCTTAATGTGAATATCTGTGTTTTCTGATGGTGTTAGGCAACCCACAGGTTGAGAACCACTGGTCTAGACCAATATAAATTTTTGTATGCATTACTGCTATCCCCTCCTAGTAGTTATTATTTTACTAGAGGCCCAGTGCACACATTTGTGTACTGGTGGGGTCCCTCGGCCTGGTCTGCAGGGATTGGACTGAAATAAGCTCTCCAACATCCCCCACGGAAGTCCTGGACTGTGAAAGGGTGGTTCTCAGGTGACATACCCCAGAATCAGGCTCTCTCCTCTCTGGTTCTGAGCATCTGCACCCTGGTGGTCAGTAAGCATCATAGCTACCAGTCAGATGATAAGACAATTGTTTAAACTAGATAGATAGATAGATAGATAGATAGATAGATAGATAGATAGATAGATAAATAACTAGAACTTAATTCCATCTAAATCACTTTCTAAAACACACATTGCCAAAACTGGTTTGGCTCAGTTGATAGAGCATTGGCCTGCGGACTGAAAGGTCTCAGGTTCGATTCTGGTCAAGGGCATGTACCTTTGTTGCGGGCACAGGGGATGTGCAGGAGGCATCTGATTGATGTTTCTCTCTCATCGATGTTTCTGGCTCTCTATCTCTCTCGCTTCCTCTCTGTTAAAAAAAATCAATAAAATATATTTTAAAAAATACACATTAAGCAAATCATTTAAAATTCAAATCAGATCAAGTTTTACTTACATTTTTTTTTAATCTAAGGGCTCCCCCTTGTTTCTTTAATGAGGTCCTAAGTCCTTGACAGAGCTTACAGTATATGGCCCTGAGCAATGTGGCCCATGCTTACCTCTCCAACCTCATTTGTTGTGTTTGACAAATCAGCACTACAAGTAATCTTTTACTCACACAACTCAAATGTCTTTTATTACCTGAATGAATCTGTATTTCCTTTTATGTCATGTTTTGCACAAAATGTTCTTTTTACTGTTACTCTCACTTCCATCCATGATTCATTCGTCTTGCCTATTTTCACTCACTGTGGAAGAATCATTTACTTTCAGCAGCCATATATAATGCCCCCAGGTGAAGATTATAAACATTTCCATGTACTTTTATAATAAGCCAGACTTTATAAAAATGCTTCATCACACACTGTTGTAATTGAAATTTTCACTACACCACATGTTTTGTAAGGGAAGGCATGTTTTCTGTTATTTTATGCAACTGCTAATACTGTATCGTTTACTTAGTAGCCTCCCATAAATTATTTCCAAAATATTTTTTATTTACACCAAAAATATGGTGTAACTATATTAATATCAGACAAAGTAGATGATCAGAAGAAGATGTATTGCAAGGGAAATAAAGATATTTTAGAACTATAAAAGATTCAATTTCTTTGAGTATTTAAAAAATGTTATTAAATATTTAAATTATAGTAATATATACAAGATATAAATGATTATTATACTCAACTGAATAAAACTTGACTTTAATTAAAACTACTAGGAAGAAGTAAGTGATTTATACAGTCACTATGGGACAGAGGTTACCACCTACCTGGGTTTTTACAAAATGTGAATCTCAGTTAAATAATGTTAGAAAAAGCCCGGGCCTGTGTTGCTCAGTGGATTGAGTACCGTCTTGTGCATAGAAAGGCCACCAGCTCTATTCCCAGTCAAGGCACATGCCCAGGTTGCAGGTTTGGTCCCTGGCAGGGGTGTGGGGGGAGGCAACCAATTAATGTTCCTTTCTCTTTCTCTCTCTAAAATCAATGAAGCATAATTTAAAGGAAAAGAATGGCAGAAAACAACAAATGGAGAAAGATTAAGTTAAAATTAACATTTTAAAGTAAAAATAGTTGTAATAATAATAATAAAATATTTAAAAAATGAAGTGCCTTCGAATTCCATGTTTGATGAACTGCATTTCTAGTTTCCAGAAGAGAAGGACTAACTGGCACTTACTGTTGAATAGTGGGAAACAACTGGCCATAACTTTTGAGAGTCTAAAAGCCAACATCTGAGAATTAAGTGGACACATAGCTGATATATTTTCCTAGTCTTTCATTGTGTTTTAAATTTGGAAATTTTTTTGGTCATTTTTTTCTTCTTGATTGAGCTTTCATTGAAAACCTAGATTAGTAATTTATTTTGGTAATATATCCAAAATACATTGCAGTTTTATAAATTTATTCACAAATTATAATTTAAGTATATATTCTTTCTAGGTAAGTTGTGTTTTCTTCTTGCCAAAGTGAATGGAATTCTTTTCAAATTAAATATCATGTTTTCTGAATGATTATTGCTAGTTTCATAAAAACTTATATTTTGCATGTGCTGGTCTGATATGAAGAAATGATACATAATTCTCTTATTGCATTATTTTTAATAGATTCTCTATATAAACAAATATATTTAGTAAGTTTGACTAAATGTAATTGCTTAACGCATTATTTATAACTTTTTAACCATGTCAAGTATATATGTTTATTTTAATACAGATTTTTGTTTTTTACTTTAGTATTCTAGTATGCTTTTGAAAAACAATTTGGATCATATTTTCTCTTTTCTACTCACAAAACAATTTTTATATGCTACAAATGCTTTGGTACAATTTTCCATATATTATATATATTTTAATAGATTCTCTATATAGACAAATATATATATGATATTCCCCCAAAATGTATAAATACACTTTGAATAATTATAAAGGTAGTGTTTATTAAAATACAATTCACTTTCAAAATTGAGCTATCAGCTATTAAAGGCTGTACTCATATTTTGGAACACCTGTATATAACATACCAGTACATATGCTTTTAAAGTTATTGGTTTTATATCAGCAAAGGAAGGAAATATGAACTACAACTTCATTTTAAGGATTCTTATTCTTTAATATTTAAGTCACTAAAAAATCATCCTGCACTTCATATTTCTATACGTTTTAAAAATTATTTATATAAATGTGTCAGGGCACTTAAAAATGGTGACCATACATTTATTTACCGTGTATTGTGATTTTTAACATCCTTAGTCTCCTTTTACTTTCTTTCTCCCCTTTTACTTTTCTTCTTTCTCCCCTTTCTTTTCTTCTTGCCTATTTTTCTAGAGATGTATCCGAAGGTAAAAATCACAGGTCTGTGCACTCAATTTCTGGAGGCTGCCTGTGCAGAGAATGGAATCAGTGAATAGGTCAGGGGTACTCTGTAATTGACCACTGTTAAGGGAAGTAGCTGAAAATTACATTTTTGCCGTTCTGGAAATATCAAGAAAGAGTGCAGGTAAAGTAGGTATTGCACCTGAGAAATAAGTATTGCTAAATCAAGCAGTGTAGCTGACTTTTCTGTGTTAGTTCTTTACTTATATTTCTGTTCTTGGTACATGCCGGTAATCCCAAAATACCTCACTTAAACAAAAACAAAACACAAAAAAACATTATAGATCATATAGAATGGCTATTGAAAGTAGAATATACAGCGTAAGGCAAAAGTAGGCATACAGTTGTTTGCATAGAAAATAATACAATAATTAACAAATAATAATTCAATAATAAACTCTTATATTTGTATACTCACAACTACACCTCCTTTTGCCACACCCTATATTTAAACTCCGGGACTGACATGCACCCTAAAATGACTTGGTCAAAAAATAAGGACTTACCAAGAATAAAAATCTTTGGAAAGCTCATTTCTAACAATCTTCTCCAACTTCTGTCTTGGTTTCTTTCTGTTTGTAAAAGCATTTTTTATTTTACTAGCAGAAGAACCAAAATAAATATCTAACACCAGGGATGTGACATGGCCTCCAAAGAAGACTTTTTGGATGAGTGTCATGACCTTGTAGGTACTGCAACTATTTTCTTACAGGGGAAGTGCACCTTGATGTGTTGGGCGTACCAGAGCTAAAATTCAAATTGCCAGTGCCTTCTTAGGCGTTACCCTGGACTTTGGAAAACCTGAGCAATTTCATACAAGCAATGAGGAAACTTTTTAGTATCTCTAAAATCCTACATAATGAAACTCTTAATATGCAAATCCGCCAAACAGTGGAATGATCAGTTGGTAAGACATGCACTGACCACCAGGGGGCAGATGCTCAATTCAGGAGCTGCCCCTTGGTGGTCACAGCACTTCTACAGGGGGAGCACCCCTCAGCCAGAAGCTGGGCTCATAGCTGGCAAGTGCAAGGGTGGTGATGGGAGCCTTTCTGCTGCAGGCAGGTGGGGGGGGTAAGGGGCAAGGGGTCCCGGACTGTGAGAGGGCACAGGCTGGGCTAAGGGACTCCTCCCATCTTGCCCAGTGCACAAAATTTTGTGCACCGGGCCTCTAGTATAATTATAATTAAGCTTGTAAACTGACAAATTTTTATGTTTGAAGTCTTTTGAAACGGTTTATTTTTAATCTTCCAGACAGAGCATCCTAATTTGCAGAATTTATCACTGTAGCTGTGTGAATATGTTGCTTTGTCTTTTTAATTTTTTTCTCATGGTATTTGTCTTTGTAAGGTATAACCAAAATGTCTTCAAAAGCTGCCGTTTAAGGAAATGTGGAGGGTAAATTAGTGCAAAATAAGAAAAAGGAAGTTTTGGGCACAGAATAACCGCTTATTTGGGTGTCACAATGAAGAGGGGGAAGGGAGATGAAGTTATTGGGGCATGTATATGTGAAAGGTAGATGGCATTGGAGATAGAGACATAACTGGACCCTAGAGGTGAATAAGCATTCTGCTTTCTGAGGGAAAAGGGTGTGGCTATATGTCAGACCTTTAACAGAAACAATCTAAATGCTTTGTTTTTACCAATACGGCTATTAGAGCTGTTGGTAGGAAAATACAAAATAAAAATGCAAAGAAGACCTTTGTACATGCATTGTGATGTCCAACAGTCAGCTATTCTCGCCTGGCCCTATGAAAAGAATTCTACGGATGGATATAGTATGAGAAACAGAGTATAACAGAAATTTGCTATCTAATCTGATACTATACCCTCTCTCTTTACCCTCTCTTGAAGCACAGACAGTAAAATTCCATGAGATCAGCTGATGGATCTGAACTGAGTAATAATATATCCAACAGCCTTTACCAGTGTAACTGGTGTCTCTAAGGTGGGTCACTGAAAACACGGCTCTCTCTATATGTACTATTTTAGATTTGATTTTAGTATTCAACTTAAATCTTATCTTTTGAGAAGTAGTATTGAAATAATAGATTTTATACGATTACAAATGTTTCCAGTGTGCATGTATTATATTATATGCTATCTTAAATCCAGCCTGTTTTAACTCAACATTTCATAACTTTATTTCCATTTTTGCCAATTCTAGGCCACTAAAAATCAATTCTACACACTACTTGCAAAATCCAGCCTCATTTATTTTCTGCAAATTCAGCTTCTGAGATTATCTTGCAGGTTTTTGTTCTCCACTGTAAATTTTTTTTTCTTCTAATGAATGATTTTATGTCTCTATTTTCTAAAATGATCAACTCTCCGTATGTTTAAAAGACTATATTGGAAGAGAAATGCCTCAGAAAAAGATTAGACATTTTTTTAAAAGTTCCCCAAGACCCGTAGTTGGCAAACTGTAGCTTGCGAGCCACATGCAGCTCTTTGGCCCCTTGAATGTGGCTCTTCCAAAATACCATGGCCTGGATGAGTAGTCTATTTTGAAGAAGTGGTGTTAGAAGAAGTTTAAGTTTTAAAAAGTTGGCTCTCAAAAGAAATTTCAATTGTTGTACTGTTGATATTTGGCTCTGTTGACTAATGAGTTTGCTGAGACCATCTTTCTGTTTTCTTATGTTTGTTTGTGGTGGTGGTGTTGAGGGTGAAATGTGACAGTTGAACTGGAACGGTGTTCCCCTGGGCAGGATGCGAAGGTGGCCGCCTCCTGGTTCTTGCCCAGGTGGATTCAAAGAATGAAGCCTTCCTTATTCTGTGAATGTGTGCCCTCTGGCAGTCAGTGCCCTTATTCTGTGAATGTATACCTTCTGCAGCTCCCTTATTCTGTGAATGTATGCCTTTGGACAGCTCCCAGCTTTGCAGCCCCGTGGTTCTCCCCCATGGGCCCCCTAACCCCTAAAACTTCCTAGACCTGCCTATTTTACCCCTAAAAACTCCTTTCAAGGGTGAAGCATTTGGGGGTTAGGAGTGGGGATGGAACTTACCAAAAGTAAATTGGTGATTCTTGGAGGGATATATAAACTGAGCACGCACTGACTTTTCTAAATGCTAGAGAGAAAGGGTGAGTGAGTGTGAGTCGCTAACTCTTGTAAAGTTGATGGGGAGCGGCAATGGAGGAATTCCAATGTCAGTTGCTGGTTTGAGCCCTCTGCTGGTGAAAATTAAAACAAACAAACAAACAACAACAACAAAAAAACAACAACAAAGAAGGCCTTTGCACATGCATTGTGATGTCCAACAAAGTAATGTGTGTAATTTTTTTCAACAATGAAAAGAGTTCTTACTTCCCTGAGTTTTGAAAAAGCTGATAAAATGAATTATTAGAAATTTATGTTGAATTGATTGCTGAGTTATAAAAGTAAATATCTTTTGGTATATCTTTTGCTCAGTGCTATTGCTTCCAGGGAAGAATATTTGGATGAGCCTCAAGAAATTTTAGGAAATGCAGTATTTTATTGGCAAGAGACTGTGAGTGGCCGGACCACCTTAAATGCAAATGAGTATGTTTGTGGAAATGGAAAACCCTCTCTCTGAAATGTGTGGGCTCTGTCTCTACAGGAGAGAGCCTTGTCTGACATGCAGAAGAGCTGCTGATGTTGAAGCACTTTTTATTATTATTATTTTAAATCTAGAGGTAACCCTCTTAAAAATGTCAGACATTTAACAGAAACGATCTAAATGCTTTGTTTCCACCAATAACACTATTAGAGCTGTTGGTAGAGAAGATGTGTGGCATAAAAACATTGGATACTTTTCTGTGGATAAGGTTTTGAATGAGCGGCCTGTCCATCTACTATCTATTACCTCCATTTATATGAAAATTTGCTGAAACTGTTATTTATTACAGAACATCACTAGTTTTATTTAATAGGGGAGCTGCTACTCAGCTGCAACATAAAATGTTTTGCTTCATGAAGCAAGATCAGGTTTAGAATCAAACTCATTAAAAATTTCAAGAGTGTATTGTGATAACAAACTAGAGGAGGAGAAATTGCCAGGTTTTACTGCTTGGAAAATTAGGGAGCAGGAATGATTGATGTAAGTCCCTATGGCCTTAAAAGATAAAACTAAGTTTGCATAAAACTAGGGTTATGCTGGTGGGTGGAAAAAATAGTGAATGCTATTACAAAGACAGGTGAATAGACAGAGATATACAGCTCAATATCCTACAGCCATAATAGTAGTTCCAAGAATATTTAACTCTTTTGTGACTAAGATAACACAGAATTAATTGTTTAAGAGCAATATTAGATATATATTATATTGTTTAATGAGAGAATGAATAAAGTTAATGTATATTTTGACGGGTATAATTTGGGTTGTTCCTCGCACATCCAAAAAAATTTACACAGTCAGAATTTTCAAAAAGGTGGTTTTATGCTTTCAAGTATACTGTATTTTCACTGTATGCAGAGCCCATTCTAGATTCGGTGGTAGGCACACAGGGACACACAAAGGTTAAACAGAGCCAGGAAGAATTACAAATGCAAAATGTCATATTCCATTCTAACAATTCAATTCAGGAAAGTCCCGGAAATGAAACTTTTATATTGAAAGTAATGAATTAAAGTAATTGAAAACTGAACATTCATCTAGTCTCATAAATATATTTTTTCTAACATGTGAACCAAACAGACAAATAAAGCAAGCTACCAGGACTGAAGAAGGAGGATGGTCACCCTTTCACACAGTTGTTAAAATACGTTTATTTTTATAGCCAGGCCTTTACAAAAAAGGGATTCAGTATCATGCTAAGTCTTCCTCCCGATTTCTCATCATTGGCCCTGAGGCCCACATGGTCCTTGTCCTACAGGATAGAAGTGACTGGCAATAGAAAACATAAGGGTACCTCTTGGATAATGGCTCAACTGCTACTGGACATGAAACTTCAGTTGTTTCAAAGGTGAAAAGCTCATCAATCAGTCTATCCCCACAATATTAACCCGTAGTGGCTATCGTCTTTGCCAGGGCTTACTCGTCCAGTTTATCTTTTTCCCTACCTTCTGCTCTAAATCACCTCCTCTAGGACCTTTCTGTATGTACTCTTAAAAATCAATGAGAACCCCAAGATCTTGTGTAAGTTTTATCTACTGAATTTACTCTATTTAAAGTGTTGTAACTATACCATTGCACACTGAGACTATGGGCCACTCTCCCTTTTGGAAATGATGGAAGGTTGGACCTTCCTTGGGTCAGAGCAGCAGCATTTACTTGGAAATAAATTTTTCCAGGTGTTAGACTTGGATAACAAGGGTTGGTATTTGCAGAAATAGGGAACTTTGAAAATCAGAGGTCTCATGCAGTGGTAAATTTAAAAAGTACAAACAATATATTGCTTATGATTATTTAGCATAATTTAGGAAGTATTTGGGATTACATGGCATTTTTATTGATTAGGTATATTGGACCTAGAAAATGCTATTTAAAAAATATTTTTATGAATATTCTCATTCTCCAGGAGTAGCTTTGTCAATATGGGTGTACAGATTCCTGTAGGCTATTCTTCCCAATACTTTTTATCGCACATGTAGACAAACACCACTGTTGCTGTGACTACTACTACTATTCCAACTAGTAATACTAACAATGAGCATTTATTGTTGCCCCACTCATGACCCACCACTCACTGTCATAAGTTCTTGTTATTTGACTCAACCATGAGAAGGTACCTCTTCCTTTGTCTTTTATAGAAGAAACTGAGCAACATGGCCAAGTGGAGGGACTAGCAGGAATGAAGATGGAGAGAGGCATTCTTTCTTCCATCTCTCAATGGATCTTATTAGTAGAATACATTGTTAATGTTCACTTATATTGTATATAGAAATCAAGTATGTTCTTGTTCATATATTTCAACTATTATATTTGGAAAACAATATCTGCTCCATCAATATAAAGAGTTTCTGAGGGGTGTACATTTTACATCTAAAGAATTCTTCTTAAAATTTAATAGCATACATGGAGTCTTTATAAAATCATTTGGGAATGACTTTACATGGGGGGATTAAGTAAAAATGTATTTTTGTATGTCTTTAAAATTCTATTAGATTAATGTAAGCATCATCTACCCCCACAAAATTAGAAATTCCCAACAATGAGTGATACAGAGTAATTCCTGTATTTACCAATTATACCAACATAGTCTAAGCTTTGACACATGCTTGACTTAAACTTTGATGAATCATCCATTCCAAAGAGGCATCCACATCAAAGAGGGCTGTTTCCAAAACCACTCTGCGGATTACAGGGCTAGATCAAGAGCCACCTTCTCCCACTGAGGCTCTTTGTGTTAGATATCTTGGCTGATTTCAATAACTAACTATTTGGGCTACATGCCCTCCCCCCCCACCACCTGCCCCTCTAATATACTTCAACTTCCAACTTTATGTTTTAACTCACCAATCCAGAATAAGCCTTGAAACTTAGGCATGCATGCCCAATAACAGCAGAACCCCGGCCTGTTGCTCTTTTCCTACCCACGCTCACACTGTGTGGCCCTCAGGGTGCTCTGTAACTTTATGGTCTTGTAAATAAAAAACTTGTATTTTTTCAAAGTCTCCTGTTGGTTATTGCTGAAGAATGTCTTGGAGTCATAGTAAGATCCACCAGGACTGGTCCAGCCACAACACCAGTTATAGATACACAGACTGGCTTGAAACACCAACACTTTCGGTTTCTGTCTTTCAAATATATGGGTGATTTTGTGTTAAACACATGAATAACAGTACTGGACAAGTTAGCTGGATATGTCAGAGACAAGACCTAAAATGAAACCTATATAAAACACATATTTATTATTTTGACTAAATTATAATATAAAAGTAAAATATTTTTCAATGAATAAAATTATATATACTTTCATATTACTGAAATGAAAAATAAAATTTGAATAATTTGTAAATGTTAATCATATCAAAATTATTTTATGAATTAAAAGATGAGTTATCCATTCAAAGTATTTTTAAGTTGAATTTTAGCCCAATTTTTAGTGAGGGAAATAAAAGTATGCATATACGAGTTAAGGTGTGCATGCTTGTGCTCCTAAAATTAAGAAAGAATATCTAGTAAGAATGTCCTCACAGGAAATAAAGAATCTTTCTTTTTTAAAATTATGATTTCTTAGACATTCAGAACTCAATTTGGTTTTGCATTTAATTATGGTTTTTCAGCCTTTCTCTTTATTTGAATCTGTTTAAGAATCCCAGCAAAGTCCTATTGTGTATCAGAAAATATTCTATCTAATCAGTATATCTAAATTGGTTTTATATTGGTGTGAATAATCTGAAACAAGATTTTATTTTTTGTTAGTTATAGATAATTATGTAAAGCTAACTTAATTCCAGGACAAGAAACATAACATTTTTTTTCTGCTGCAGGAGACACTGACAAATGAAGCCGTACTCTCTGATTTTTCTTATAAAGATGGAACCTACAAACTTAGACTCATTTTATAATATTATTTTCATAAAATTGTCTGAAGTACGAAAAGGCATTATTAAAGTACTTTCATAAATTCTGTAGGTAAGTGTGCTCTCATTGAACTTAATGCTTAATAGTTTCTTTGTATTACCTGTAATTTTCTATCCCAATTTACAAATTGTTTATTCTGACATTCATATATATATATATATATATATATATATAGTCGATTTTTTTACAGAGAGGAAGTGAGAGGGATAGTTAGAAACATCAATGAGAGAGAAACATCCATCAGCTGCCTTCTGCACACCTCCTTCTAGGGATGTGCCCGCAACCAAGGTACATGCCCTTGACCAGAATCAAACCTGGGACCTTTCAGTCCGCAGGAAGAGCTCTGTCTACTGAGCCAAATCGGTCAGGGCTAGTCTGACTTTCTTAGAGCCTGGCTCTCCTGAATATCACATAAGGAAGAAAATTTCATTTTTATTTTTGTAAATTGTTTCAGATAATTAAGCACAGAATTAAATAAAAATAATTTATGAAACAATAATGGCAAACCCTACATGAATAATTTATTCAAAATAAAGCAATTTATTAATATAAACACTAATGCATTCATACATTTTTTTGTACCTCTCACAAACTTTACTTAAGGAAGGTATGCTTCCATGCATAGCTTTTTTGAGCAAAATTTGTGGTTTTAAAACAAGGAAGTGCAATTTCTATGGAATCTCTATGTGTACAGATCACAGGCCAATGCCAAAGTATATAGTAGAGAGTAAAACACTCTTCACAACTTAAAGTATTTTAGAGTGCAACTAGGAAAGCACAGATTTAATTCAACCAATTGTAATACAATATAAAAGTTCAGAAATATTCTAAAGAATTCCAGGGCTCAATTACTGCTTGAAAATCAGAAATGGCTTATTAGAGACACAGAAAGTGAACTATATTATGAAAATTAGTGGAAATATGATAGAGGTCTTTTAGACATGCATATAGCTAAGCGGCTATTGCCAATATTTACTCACATGGGCTCAATCACTTAAAGGCGTTTTACAAAATTATTCCTTTTATGAGACACATTTTCATTCCCCATGTGACCTGACAAACAGGGTACTGATCATGAAATCAGCATATATAACTTGAGAGAAAACATTATTTTTATTTTTATTTTTTAAAAATATATTTTATTGATATTTTACAGAGAGAAAGGGAGAGAGCTAGAGAGCTAGAAACGTCGCTGAGAGAGAAACATCGACCAGCTGCCTCCTGCACACCCCCTATCAGGGATGTGCCTGCAGCCAATGTACATGCCCTTGACCGGAATCGAACCTGGGACCTTTCAGTCCCCAGACCGACGCTCTACCACTGAGCCAAACCGGTTTCGGCAAAACATTATTTTTAGAACATTATTATTCCTTTGTATTTCTCAAAGCTTATTTTTTGAAATTTAAAATGGGATACTCATTAGCTCATTCTAACTGTGGTAAGTCCCTATGAGACAGGCAAGTCACGTTAGGTAATCCTGTGCAGTTGGCAAGACCGATTGTAAAGATGTGAAAACTGAGGCCATGAGGCGTCTAAGTTCAACTAACTCTATAGCACAGCCTGGGGAATTCGGTGCAGGTATTTTGACTCCCGTCCTAATCTCTTTTTACTATACCGCCTTGCCTCTTACACACAGGCTTAGCATTTGGATACTATGTCCTGTTATTAAAGCGGCTCACCACACATCTTCTTCATGAGGTATAAAATAGGTTTACGCCTCTCCAGGGAAACTCTTAACCTGGGAAGGAAGGCCATGAATCACAGGTGAACGACAGCAGAACAATGTGACCTGCTGCTAATTTGCGGTGGTATTCATTTGGGTGGGATTTGACATTTCCGGGTGTATGTATATTTGTGATTGATATTTCATTCGTTAAAGCACAGCCTTTAAAACAGCTGTGAAATGTCAAGTTATTAATTTACACATTGCAAAACGGAATGTTAGGAAACCGATTTACATCTTTCCAAATGCAACCCTAGGGATACCAGGTTTTTGAGATCAGCACATCATGGAAAAGATTATCCCTATCAGCGGAACTATAAAAATTGCTTCTCAGCCTTCAACTCTGTATACAATATAGGCAAAGGGATAAGAAAGGTGTTCTAGCATAGTCACAAGAGATACAACCGAGAGAGAGAGAGAGAGAGAGAGAGAGAGAGAGAGAGAGAGAGAGAGAGGTATTTTGTAAGGCAGGGAGTCAGGTATAGGTCATTTTCCTTCTCATATTTTTTGTTGTGCTTTTGAGTCATTTTATAACTTGCAGAGGAATGTCTGAGGAGGACAATTCAATAGACTCCTGCTTAACAAAGTAAGACTTTTTTTTGAGAGGAGAACTTCATTTTAAATAACACGCAAAGCCTATTTTACAGATTGTCTCCCTGAAATATTCTCATTGATTTCCCCTCACAGATTGTTAACCTACCTATAACCTTAACAATGAGTAGCATTAACAGACCATGCCTTAAGCATGCATTTTAAGATGCATGACACACTTACATAACTTTTTTGAGCAAGTTCATAATTTAATGTTCAAATTCCATTGAAAATTGCACTAGAGTTGAACCAACTTTAAAAAATATATTTGTATTGATTTCAGAGAGGAAAGGAGAGTGAGGGAGATAGACACATCTATGATGAGAGAGAATCATTGAATGGTTTCCTACTACCCATCGCACACACAATCTGAGCATATGCCTTGACTAGGAATCAAACCATGACCTTCTGGTGAATAGGGCAATGCTTAACCACTGAGTCACAAGGAAGATGCTTTTTGTATTATTCCACTGTATAATTGTACCACGACATTTTTATCCACTTATCTACCGACTAGAGGCCAGGTGCACAAAATTCGTTCACGGGGAGCAGTGATATGTGTGTCCCTCAGCTCAGCCTGCACTCTCTCCAATATGGAACCCCTCGAGGGATGTCCAACTGCCAGTTTAGGCCTGATCCCTGTGAGACAATTCTCTTACAATCCAGAACTGCTGGCTCCCAACTGCTCACCTGCCTGCATGCCTGATTGCCCCTAACTGCTTCTGCCTGCCAGCCTGATCACCCCTAACCACTCCCCTGCCAACCTGTTTGCCCCTAACTTCCCTCCCTTGCATGCCTAGTCACCCCTAACTTCCCTCCCCTGCTGGCTTTGTCACCCCCAACTGCCCTTCCCTACAGGCCTGGTCACCCCCAACTGCCCTCCCCTGCATGCCTGGTCCCCCCGCAACTGCTCTCCCCTGCAGTTCTATTAATTCCCAACTACCATCTCCTTCCAACCCATTCACCCCTAACTGCTTTCCCCTACTGGCTATTTTGTGGTGGCCATCTTGTGTACACATGGGGGCAGCCATCTTGTGTATTGGAGTGATGGTCAATTTGCATATTACTCTTTTATTAGATAGATTGGGCATTCAGGATGTTTACAGATCTTAGCTATTGTAAATAATGCTGCTATGAACATAGAAGTACATATATTCTTTTTGATTGGTGTTTCTTAGAATATAGTCCTAGAAGAGGGGTCATGGGTCACATGGCAGTTCCATTTTTAACTTTTTGAGGAAACTCCACACTGTTTCTCATAGTGGTTAAACCAGTCTGCATTCCCACCAACAGTGCACAAGGATTCTTTTTTTCTCCATAGCCTTGCCAGTGCTTGTTGTTTGTTGATTTATTGATGATAGCCATTTGGCAAGTGTGAAGTGTCATCTCATTGCCATTTTAATTTGCATTTCTCTAATGATTCCTGGCATTGAGCATTTTTTATATGTCTCCTAGCCATTTTCATGCCACGTCCTCTTTGAAGAAATGTCTATTCAGGTCTTCTGCCCATTCTTTAATTGGATTGTTTGCCTTCCTTTTGTTAAGTTGTATGAGAACTTTGTATATTTTGGAAATTAACCCCTCATCAGATGTTCTCCCATATAGTGAGTTTCCTCTACATTTTGATGCTGGTTTCCTTTTCTGTGCAGAAACTTTTTAGTTTGATATAGTTCCACTTGTTTAAATTTTGAATAAAATGCATTAGTAAAAATTACAGTTCTTTATTATGTTCTAGGAGCTTTACCTATTTCAAATAATTTATTCATCAAAATAATCTAATTGGGCTTCTGGCTGAGTTCATAGTCCAGGATGCCTGCTAGGGGAAGAACAGTGTGGTGAAAATACATTCGAGTTTCATAGACATCTTGCTCTTCTTACAAGGTAGTTGATTAAAGCATGTCTGTTCACCTGAATTGATCAGCTCAGCTCAGAAGTAAAAGGATGTCTCATTCCTGCAAGCCAAGATATCCTCTCTCGTCCCTGCACCTCCATCCTTTCCAGGTGAAGGAGATTCCTGCAGTGAGTCCAGAGCAGAATTTTCCCAGAAACCTCTGCTAGAAATTATCAAAGGCAAACATGAGGATACTGTCCCATCTTCTCTACCCCAGGAGACACCACAACCCGCCTCCCTTAAAAGGAAGTCAGGCCAGCCCCTGCGGCACACTTGCTCTCATTCATGCTCAGGACAACCCAGGGAAGTTTCAAGATGCTCTGGTGGAGTCTGCGGACAGTTTCCCAAGGGTGACTCGGAACCCTGTGCAGAGAAGCAGGCTGGGAAGGAGAGCCTGTGCTTTCCTGTCCTTCCTCCTGTCTTTCCAGGAGGCCTGGGAACAGGATGCAAGGTGATCTCTCCAGCCAGTCCGATCCTGCTTCCTGCTGCACGAGGAACAGCTGCCATCAGATAACCTGTAAGTGGCTGTGAGCACCATGTACCCATTTGGAGACTGGAGACTGGCAACAGCCCTCCCAGCAGCATTTAGACAGGTTCAAGCCTTGGATTAATGAGAGGGCATGATCCTCTTGTGGCAAAGCCACATGCAAGTCCCAGAACAACTGTAGCCAAAGGCCATAGTTGTAAGCTTGACCTTCTGGTCCAAACCTGTGGTCCCATGTGGCTAAGTAACACAGGCTGTGGGAGGTGCAGCAAGTAAACAAAGATTGATCAGGTGCGTGTAATTGAATAGATTTGAAGCCCATGAGAACATTGTGAACATCTTGACTGCACCCTTACTTTGCCTCCGGAACCTGGTTATAAAATAAAGAGTTGGCTTGCAGGCCGTGGCATCGCCTCTCTAATCAGAGGCCAGCATCTTACCTAGCCCCAGCTTTATTCTCTTTTCTGTCCTCTCTAATCCTTCACCTCCACCCCACCCCCACTCAGGTTCACCCATGGCCGTGTTGGCATGGCACAAGTGTACTACCTAAAGTTTCAATCAAATATACTTTATTCTGCCTTCGGTCTCTGTGTTTTACAAAGTTTACACAATCTCCAGACTGTTACAAAATTTACATTTACGTGCATCACTTTACTGGTCAAAAATGTTTTCATGTCCATAAAGAAGAAATATATAGGCAAGAGCATAAACTTTATTTGTTAAGTTTTGCCAATAAGACACAAAGAAAAGAGATGCAATTTCTCCTTAGCAATTGTAAAGCTAATTAGTCCTGCCCAGGCTGGTGAACAATACAGTCAGAATGGCTGACGGTGATCCGAAGAAGCCAAAGGACAAGATGTCTGCTTATGCCTTCTTGGTGCAGACATGCAGAGAGGAGCAATGGTAAGCAATGAACACATATAATACTTTAATTAAAAAAAATGGTGGGGGAAAAATAAATAAATAAAGGAAAAGATTTTGTTTGGTCAGTCATCCTTTATGTAAACTTTTTTGTAACTTTGTCATGCTATGTCATTGTTTAATTGCATTTTTCCCTAAGAGTTTAAGGTGAGACTTTTTTCAGATTTGCATTGATATATCTATATTTGGTTAAATTTCTGAGCATATGTTCTGCCAAATCTATGAATTTTGGCAATTTTCTTTAAGAAATGGACAGTGAAACAACAAAAATGAAGGTTAGAATTTATCTGTTTGCATCATTTTTGCTCTGTAGGATAAGTGTTTTTCATGTTGGAAAAAAACACACAAATAAATAATTGACTCAACAAAAAGAAAGAAAGAAAGAAAGAAAGAAAGAAAGAAAGAAAGAAAGAACAAAAGAAAAACCCAGGAGTTCCAGTCAATTTTGCAGAATTTTCTAAGAAGTGCTCTGCGAGGTGGAAGAGAAATTTAATTTGATGAGATGGCAATGGCAGATAACGTACGCTATGATTAGGAAATGAAGGACTAAGGGACAGCTAAGGGAGGCAAGAAGATGGACCCAAAAGCCCCCAAAAGGCCACTGTGTGGATTTTTCCCTTTTTTGCTCCCAATTTCATCCCAAGATCAAATCCACAAACCCTGGAATTTCTATTGGAGATGTGGCAAAGAAGCTGTGTGAGATGTGGCATCACTTAAGTCCGTGTTTCCCAAAGTGTGGTATGCGTACCTCCAGGGGTACGGGGAGAGTTTGGTGGGGGTACACGTTGCACCGGAGTTTGGTGGGGATATGCACTGCACCGTGCTGAGCTGCGCCTAATTCTGCGTTCTCATGAGTCAAGTCAAGACAGTCTTGTGAGGCGTGAGATGGTCCAGTGTGCAAATAAATGTTATTTATAATATAACTTTTATTTATAGTTTATTATGAATAATTTTATTTTTCGTTTATTATTATTTTGTGTATGTATCAAAAAGAGAAAAAAATAAATATATTTTGTTTGTTATTAAAATACATCCTTTTTTTTTTATGAGAACCAAACTGCCATGTTTGGTTCAGCGTTACGAAAATTATAGAAGGGGTACACATATGTCAAAAGTTTGGGAAACGCTGACCTAAGTGACAGTGAAAAGCAGCCTTACAACAATAAGGTTGCAAAACTGAAGGAGAAGTATAAGAAGGATATTGCCGATTAGAAATCTAAAGGCAAGTTTGATGGTGCAAACTGTCTTGTTAAAGTTGCCGGGGGGAAAAGGTGGAAGAAGAGGAGGTGGACGAGGAGGAGGAGGAAGAACAGGAGGAGGAGGAGATGAGGATGAATAAAAAATCAGCTAATCCTTCTCTTTGTGAACAGGTTGGTGTAGGGGAGTGCTGTAACTGACACAGCTCCTATTTGAGAGGTGTCTGCTGTCCTCGGTAGGATCGGTTACACAACTGGATCATGATCATATGTAGTCTCTTAAAGTGCTCTAGAAACTGTCAGTGGTTACATGAAGTGGCCATGGGTGTGTATAGCACCCAGGAACTGTATCAAAGTTGTACATATTCCCAAACGTTTTTAAAATGACAAGGCTCTCCTGTTCTCCTCACCCTGTGCACTTTGGTGTTGGTGTACAAGGCATCTAAAGATCTTTTTTGGCATTCTCTGTCTCTCTAAAGTTGTTTTTTTGCATTTTCTCAATCTCTCTCTCTTTCTCTCTCTCCCTTTTTTTAATTGGTAAGGTGGTGTTAACTATTTGGTTATTGGCTAGAAATCCTGAGTTCTCAACTGCCCATATCTATAGTTTGTAAAAAAAAAAAAAAAAAAAAAAAAAAAAAAAAAAAAAAACACCAGAAAACCAAGACAAGCTCTTGATGCTCTTTGCTTGGCGCCGAGGCTGTGAGGAAGATGCCTTTTGGAGGGCCGTAGCTCAGGGCGTGCACTGTGAGGCCGGACCTGTGAACACCGCAGTGGGCACCCATTTATGTAGCTTCAGGCTGTCTTGTTTTTGTAAATAGTGACATAGCATCCTGCCGTTCTTAGCTGTGGAAAAAAGGGATCAGCTTGCTTGAGAAGTATGAGGATCTTTTTTTAGTTGTGTGCTAGTTTTAAACTGTTTTTAAAAGAAACTACAACTCTTCACTGTCAACAAAGTGCAAAGTCACTGCATCAGTGAAAGTTCAAGAACCTTCTGAACTAAACACAATTTGCAACGTTTTGTTATTTTGTGTGTGTTTAGAATGCTGAAATGTTTTTGAAGTTAAATAGAAACAGAATTGCATTAAAAAGATAAAGCAAATTAATAAAATAATTATAAAATATTCCTTTTATGGTTTAGTAGATAATTAAGCCAAGCTTTATATATTTGTGTGATTTGGTACCTTATTCACTACTGAATATTATCTATAAGGGGATTTACCTGTTTTCTCTTTAGAGCTTGTCAATAAAATATACCTTTTAATATTTTATTATTAAAGTATCTAGATAGGTTGTGGATTTTGTTTGAGAAAAAAAAAAAGCCCTGGTTGGTGTGGCTCAGTGGTGGAGTGATGGATTGCAAGTTTGAGTCCAGGTCAAGGGCACGTACCTGGGTTGCAGGTCTATTCCCCAGATACAGGAGCCAGCCAATAGATGTGTCTCTCTCACATTCTCTCTCTCTCTCTCTCTCTCTCTCTCTCTCTCTCTCTCTCTCTCTCTCTCTCTTTCTCTCTCTCCCACTCTCTCCCTTCCACTATCTTTAAAAATCAATGGGAAAATATATTCTCAGGTGAGGATTAACAAAAAAACAAGCAAACAAAAAATCATGGCAGTTTTGTTCTCTTCTTTTTCGTAGATATGGTTTGCTAGTAACCAGGAAAGAAATGGTTTACATGTCAGTCATTTGAACTCCTCCCTCTCTACCAGCTGTACCAGAAGAAAGACTATTAGACCAGGAAGTGACACTGTAGAAGCTTCAAAGGTCCTGGTAATATTCTTATCCAAACTTATAATTGAAATCTTAAGATATATTTATCTACTTCTTGAATTCACAAGTTATACTAATTTAAACTTCAATTTCCACTGGTGTTGCTGCATTATATATTTCTACCAGGTTCTCAGATTTGCAAGTGTTTTTGTTAAATTTAACTAAAATACCTAGATATGTTGGCCTATATTTTATGGGAGTTCCTTAAGTAGCAAGTAGAAAGGAAGAACATTTATTGCTTCCATAGAGTCTCTCTCTCTCTCTAATTTTATCTTTCTTTGTGATTCTTCCCTTTTAATCCACATGGCAATCTTGTTGCAGTGGATTCGGTTTCTCCTGGGCACTGGAGGGAGGATCTCAGTTCTCGCAGGGTACTTCAGTTCCTTGCCATCTGGACTTCCCCAGGATGGCATCTGGCCAAATTTGCTTGGCTTTCATTCATTCAAGAAATATTAGGTCTCAGAATCTGTGCAAAAAAGAGCTTTAAGAAATCCAGCAGTGAATGCTTCAGACCACCGCCTGAGATTAAGTGCAGCAGGCACCCACAATTGAGGTATAAAGTAGGATAGAGCTCAGGGAGGGGAGGCGGACTGAGGGGAGAGCTGGAGGAGGAAGGAGGGGGAGGAGGAGGAGGAGGAGGAAGAGGAGGAGAAGGAGGAGCGAGTATGCCAGGACAGTGGGAAGATATTTCACTAATAAAGATTATGCAGTTTTGTAAATAGGCATAAGCCATGTTCACCAAAATCTTTCATTAATAATTAAACTGATGAAATTTTAATTTATACTTCTATCGTTCAACTGGGCCTAACCTTGTGAGGGTTAAAACATGTGATTATTCAACTATTGGCAAATCTCAATAGTAATGATAATTCACTTACATAAAATCAGATATTATAAAAAATGATTATTTGAAACCTATAATAAAAATTAAAAAAAAAACTGTATAAAGAGTTTTAAAGCGGTCCTTCTTCTTCCCTCCTGCACATTAAACTGTCATAACAATAGCTGATCATTTCCAGAAGGATTCTTGCTATGAAGAAAAAGAAAGAAAGAAAGAAAGAAAGAAAGAAAGAAAGAAAGAAAGAAAGAAGACATACAGACAGACTTGGGGCTCATGCATTCAGGTGAAATTTTCTCTAAATAGTTACAGTGATGTTGAAGACCAGCTTTCTTATTTCAAGCAAATAGATTTCTTTAAGAAATAATTGACAATGTAAGACTGAGCTATTTGTTTAAAAAAAAAAAAATATCCCCCTAGTAGCCACATGTCTTGCTTAGAACAACTCAACACTTCATAAGTATCAAGCTGCTCTTTCCCAGAGAAAGATGAATCATAATATTGCTATTGAAAATGTTCATTAAACTAAATGAGAGTGCAATTAGCTTCCAAAAAAATCTTAAGTACTCCAATTTGCTGTCAAGATAAATTGTACGTTTAAAATATGTTTATTAACTGTAGTGTGTTAAAACTTCTGGTTTTAGGGATATTTCCTATTACTTTTAAAGAATTTTATTTTAAGAACTAGGCGCCCAGTGCATGAATTCATGCACTTTGAAAGGAACTGTGGGCTCCGAAGCTGTGGGAGGCAAAGGGGCAGGTCTCAGCCCATCCTCCATGCCCCTGTCTGAACTCTTCCACCACCGCCCCCGGTCCCCTGACTGCCAGCAACCCTGTTCCCACCACTGCCCCTCCCATGCACTGACAGTGCCGGCCCCGCTCACACCCGCTAATGGCATGGAGCAACTGGGGCAAGCACCAGCAGTGGGTGCGAGAAGGGCTGGAGCTGTCAGCAGGTGTGAGCAGCAGCTGTCGCCCTGGGGAAGCAACAGGAGCTGGGGGAGGTGGAGAAGCCCTCAGGGACAATCGGGGCCAGCAGCCGCCACTCGTACCTGATGATGGCACCAAGCTATCGGAACTGGCACTGGGCACCAGCAGTGGGTGCAAGTGATGGCTCTGGCACTCGGTGCAGGTGTAAGCAGGGCCAGCTCCAGCAGAGGGTGTGAGAGCCAGGTAGGATCTTGGTGTGTGGGACCAAAGAATTTTCAGTAGCTACCAGAAGTTCACCCTGATGACAGTGACCAGTGCCCTGCCTGCATTGATCTGGTGCCTCTGCTCACCTGCTCCACCAACCTGCCATGGCTGATGCCCACCATGTTCCACGCACGCCCCCTGGTGGTCAGCCCACGTCATATTTAAATGTATGGTTTTCATACTTCAAATCAGAAACTTAATTTGTGAATAATGTTGAGCCCACCAAATCAAATCTGTATGGCAGCTGTACGAGGTTCTAGAGGTGTATCTTCATTAAGGTAAGTATATTTTCTATCTTGATTTTATAATTTAAATAATTTCATGAAATGCGTACTTGGTCTTGGTTTTCTCATCTTGATTATAAAAATCATGTGTCAAGCCGAAACCGGTTTGGCTCAGTGGACAGAGCCTCTGCCTGCGGACTGGAAGGTCCCGGGTTCGATTCCGGTTGGGGGCGTGTACATTGGTTATGGGCACATCCCCAGTGGGGGTGTGTGCAAGAGGCAGCTGATCAATGATTCTCTCTCATTGATGTTTCTAACTCTCTATCCCTCTCTCTTCCTCTCTTAAAAAAAATCAATAAAATATATTTTTTAAATCATGTGTCAAATTGCTTATTAAATTTAAGTAAAGTCTTTTGAATTTTAATTTCAGTAATATTGTAAAATTTTCACACCAAAGACAGTTACATGTCTGTACATGTGATTAAATTTAAAATATTTTTATTGAGTCAATGGCCTGAAAGAAATCATTTGAGAGCCAAAGCAGTCCTTGAACTCTGATCTATGAAGATAAGAGAGCTCTGAATATGCAGTATATTTGAAATATATATCTATGAATCAAAGTAGCTAGGAATTTTCATGCACAGGAAGATGATTAAAGCTAAATTTGAGGAGGTAAAATCTAAATCTCATAGTAGCACACAGAAAATAGAAACAATGGGAAAAAACACAAAACACTGCATCTGTGAAATATTCACATGTTTATTTCAGACATACCATTCTATAAAGAAAAAGTAATTCCCTGAAAACTTTTTGAAAACATGAGACTCCCCTGGTACAAAAAAAAAGTCCTCTTTCTGAGCTTTAGATTTTTTTTACTGTTTTCTACAGGGTCCTCTGATGTCTATATTCCTAGTATATTTTTTTATGTAATTGGGACTATCCATATTAGACAGTCAGCATCCTGCCGCTGGTATTTATAGGAACACGCTGCCAATGAGTAACACATTCGATGATGAATATATGTTTCTAGAAGAAACTCTTTACACGTAAAAGCAGTTTCCAGCTACGTACAGAGTTCTGATCACGTTTTCACACTCAAAGTTATGGGCTACTTGCCCTTGTTATGTTGTGAGATGGGCAAAATGCGTCACCATCAGACGGATCTTTTTGTCACCTTATGTGAGAAAATTACAGCTCCACCTTCCCTCTCCCAAGTGTGCCCTATAAGTGTGCCCCTTTGGACACTCATCTCATCTCAGTTTCTTTCTTTATCTCATCACAACCAAGATACATGCCTTTGACCGGAATCGATCCGGGACCCTTGAGTCCGCAAGCTGATGCTCTATCCACTGAGCCAAACGGGTTTGTGGATTTTTTTTTTATTCTTTTAGTAGCAAACAACTGCCATTGGCACAATTAATTCTAGGTCTAATTTTTGAAGTCTGATCTCCAAAATAGTGAGTTTCTTTTTCTATCAATGTCTTTAAAATAATCACCTCAGGAAAATTAAATATTTTGTTCAAACATATTCTTAAACACGTAGTGTATTTGATTAGAAATCACAGATATATTTTTTTACAGAAAAAAGAAAAGAAAAAAAAGAAAAGCAATGCCAAAACATATTTCCCAGACTCTGGAGCGGAATCAACCATTGAGTTCCCTGATGTTGGGTTCATTTTGAGATTCAGTGATTCCAAGAGCCTCTGCAGCAAATGGAACACTTGTGATCGATTGCCTCCAGCTGTTACGGGGTTTAGAGCTTGGTACTTCATTAATTCAATTCCTCTGTGTGTTAGCAGGAGAATTCTTCTCTGGTGTTTTCCTACCTGCGCCTTCCAAGAAAGCAGGTCTTTAGTGAGTTACTTACCCACAAACACATATTTAATACTCAGAAATGAGATCACTACTGCTAAGACCATATCGTTATTTTAATTGTAGACTCTCACAAGTATACACTTTTCCACACGATTACTTTCTTCTGACTCATAGTAAAAAGCCTGGAAAACCAGAGCAGAGTCTACTATTCTGAAATATGGGTCAATGTAACACGGGCTTATATTATTGTCATCAGCAGAATCAGGGTTCTATGGTTTTCTTTTGTTCCCAAAGCATTTCCCCTCCCAGGCTCCCGCAGTTTAAGAATAAAATAAAAGTTCTGCTTAGCGTCTTGGAGAAGAAGAGAGGTAAGGCATTGGGTGGTGAATACACAATACAGTGTACAGATGATTTGTTTGAAGAGGTTAATATTTTTCTTAGAGATGTAACAGAACTTTATGTATGTCGGACACCCTTCACTTCTCTGTGACCTCTGTATCCCATCCCGCTTGCTGCCTTTGCATGTCAAAAGCCCATCTGCTCTACATCAGCTGCAACCAAAAATACACCTCTTTGCTCTCTTTCTTATTCTCTCATTTAACCTACATTGCTTCATGACTGTTAGGTCTGAAAACAAGTTGATTTTCAAAAAAATAAATGAAATCGAATTTGGAAAATGGGGGAAGTGACTTAATTCCAGAAAAAAATGTAGGAAATAGGGTCAACACAATTCTATTATATACCAAGTTTTGAGCTATATAGGAAATCGTTTTGCAGATGGTAGGAAGCTATCTTTTGAATTATATTATACAATCTACTGCATGGGGAAGATATAAAGGATAAGTTTAGGGTACCACTTATCAAGATGGAGAAAGGAACAGTCAAATTTCATGAAATGCTTAAAAATTTTCAAGGACTTAGGAGGCTTAATATGTGGAATAAAACAGTAGGGGAAATGAAAGTGGAATAAAAATGTCCACTTTTCTGCCAAAACCGGTTTGACTCAGTGGATAGAGCATCAGCCTGCGGACTGAAGGGTTCCAGGTTTGATTCCGGTCAAGGGCATGTACCTTGGTTGCGGGCACATCCCTAGTAGGGGGTGTGCAAGAGGCAGCTGGTAGATGTTTCTCTCTCATTGATGTTTCAAACTCTCTATCCCTCTCCCTTCTTCTCTGTGAAAAATCAATAAAAATATATATATTTTTAAAATGTCCTCTTTTCTCTCTCATAGGTGGTGTAGCATGACAATTCAGCTGTTGTCCCATTGTTTCTGTCACTATCACATGTTGTTCTCTTCTGCTAGGTAATGTAAATCTAAAAACTTATTTTTGAAATAAGTTTTAATTAATTTATTTTAATTAATAAATATGGTCACACAGGCAAACCAATTTCAAATGACTAGAAAGGCTTGAAAAAAATTGCAATACCAGTTGTTAACTATATATATTTCATGGTTTTTAATAACCATTCATGGAAATGTGACAAATATGCTCTTTGGCAGTGAAATTTAATGCGTTTAATATGCAAGATGATGTTCACAATATTTAACCCGGACAGAATGGGCGCGGACCAACAGGCACTGGGGAGGGCTGAACAACTGATCCTCAGATAAACACGAGCCCTTAGCGCAGTCGTCCTTTCTTTCAGTCACTGATTGATCAATGATTGTGCAATTATGTTTCAGCTCACAAAATTATTTACGATACTTATGCTTATATGTAGAAGTTTTTTTTAATATACTAAATGAGCTACATTAATTTTAATTTTTTATATGAAACCTCAATTACGTTCTAAATTGAAATTCTCTTCACTATTTCCAAAGCATGGCTGTTTATTTTGAAGCATTATAAAAATATTAGAGACCCGATGCATGAAGATTCATGCAAGAATGTGCCTTCCTTCCCCTGGCTCCTCTACAGGTGGAGCCGCCTTTTAGCTCTGGCCCCAGAGCCGCCTTTTCACCTTCCCAGGCTGCCCAGAGGCCCTGAACGGTTGGGGCAGTGCAGAACACCTGCATCATCACCATGGCGACCACATAAGTGTCCCGCCTCAACACAGAACCTGTGTATGCAAATTAACCTGCCATGTTTGGTGGGTTAATTTGCATACTCACTTCTGATTGGCTGGTGGGTGTCAAAAAGTTATGGTCAATTTGCATATCACTCTTGTATTAGTGTAGATAGCATAGTCAATGAATTTACAACATTTGTTCATTGGAAAACTCAGCAATTAACATTTGCAGTATTTTAAGCAAAATTATTATAGGTTTCTCAAAATTATGTCTAAGTTAAATAATATCTTTACTTGTACCCCAATAAAGTCATTTAATTTTATAACTTCCCCCCAAAAATAAGCCTCTAAGCTGATTGTTCTAGCTATGTTGCATTTAATTCAGGCCCCTTTATCTAAATGTCAGGAGAATCACTGAGTGTTTAGTTTCAGCTCATATTTTCCTAACAAAGCTTTTAAGTGCCCAAACAAGAACATATAAACTGAATTCAACAGTTGAAAGTCCCCATTTCCACTTAACTTGCTGATAACTTCTGAGGAGGTTGAGTGAGCTAATGGAAAGTTAAATAGGCCGAAAGACGAAAACATGGGAGTTAAATGATCAGGTTTCTCTTTGGCTCCTTTACTCTTGACTGCCTGCAGAACTAAAACACTTTGCAGAATGGACACTGGAGGTTAGATCTGTGCGATGAGATTTTCAAAATGGAAAAATACTAATTGTTAATCTAACTAAATTAATTCCTAGAAATAGCTATAAGTAAGACATACACATAAAATATTAAAATATTTATCTCAAATATATAACATGTATAATATTGTTAATATCTCTATAAATCTTCATATTTGTCAAAGATAAGTATACATATTATGAAGAATAAATTCAAACCCAAACATGAACTATACTAAAGTTACAGTCTCACTCAAATTCATCATTTATCTAAGGAGAGCAACGTACATCCATTGACTGTGTGAAACTCTGATAAATGGAACAGATTTATTGTAGTTTTAAATTTTATTCAGTATAAGTAAACTAGACATTAATTTTCAAAGAACCTTATTAAGGACAACAAGATATATGATTTTAGGAAGTTAAAGGTGATATGTACCAGCTATGAAAAGAATTATAATGCATTTTATTTTAAATAGTTAGTGAATATCTTATTTAAATAACCTCTTCCACCTCTTCAAAAAAACATGTTTTAATGTCTGTTTTGCCTATTTTTCTTGTAGTTTCAATTGATTCTTATGGTTTTTAGTGGTATTTAAAGTGACAGTTATTAATTTTTATGAGATAAAATATGTTTACTGTTAATGTGAGATAGAAAGCAGTATTGGAGAGGATTATCTTCTAATAAGAAAAAATGGAAAATTTAAAAAATAATGTGTCCCAGTATTGAAAGAAGAGGAATACAGTAGACAGGCCATTGGATTCAGTGGTTTAAACACCTGTTTGAATTTTAAGAGGTGCTTAGAGTGTAAAATATTTGTGTAAAATTATTTTAAAATTCTATTTATTGAATATAATTACTAGCGAAAGGAAGCTCAGCATATAGTCAAGAGACTGAGAAAATAGTCTAGGGATTACTTTCCTAATGATAATTTATGGGAGATAGTTAGAATATAAACTTTTATTAGTCAAGTTTGGACTTGTTCCAGGTTCTGATCATCCTTGTCAAGGCTAATTTTGTAAAGAAACAAGAACAACCACCCCAAACCTCTTTCTCAAGATTAAATGAGCTGCACCGGGATGTGGTGGACTTACTTTAACAGACACCAATCAATCATGTTGTAGCAGAACAGCTGCTGTATTGATGAAATATATGGGGTGGCCATTAAGTCCAGAATGATTGATAATATTATTTTTTTCTGCATTGTAACATACAATATGCATACAAAGTATGTCAACTCACCCATCATTGTGAATAGTCACTTCTGATTTCGTAACATTCTCACAGTCATTCGTTGGGGGAAATAGTGAAAGAAAGGTAGGAGATAAAGAAGAGGCAGTTTTAATATTTATGTTAGTGATACAATGTCAATCCACATAAAAAGTTCCTTACCTGATGAATAGAGGTAGACAGCAACTAACGGACCTGATGCATCCATAAAAAAGGATTTCTTTTCCTTTCATAATTATGTAACAAAGTTATCAACTTCTTCCTAGAACTAAAACTTTGAACTGTGATATTCATTTAACATCTATGCACATATGGGTGAAATATATTAGAAAGATTCACAAGGGTGGAAGAACCTTAACTGACAGTTTGATTTGTAAAATATAACTGTATTTACTTCTATAAATTTTACACAGCTTTCTAAGCATTTTTCAATAATCCAGCCCGGATTTTTCCTCCCACTTCCAATCATCCTCAATTCTACCTGTGCTTATTGCTTCAGCCTTATTTTAGAAACGTTATCTTGACAGGCAGAGGTGTTTAAATATTTCTAGCACAAATCTAAATCATTCAGTGCCTGAGAAAATGAAAGGGATTTATTGCAGTCACAATACTGGAAGAAATGATAATGTGCATTATTGGATATTTCTGTATATAAAGCATGCTATAGTGCCAGATCCAGCTATTAATGCTTGAAAGTTATATAATTAGTCATAGTGGTGGTGATAGTGGTAAGTTCTTTAAAAAAAATACTAAATACTATACTTTGAATTTATTATGATAATGTGAATACATTTATGGATTTTGCTAGGGTCTTGGAAGGGTAGCATGCAAATGCTCTATAACTTAAAATATTAAAAAAGTAAAACATGGAAAATCAATAAAAATAATGCACTCTGGGTAGGCAATGTATTGAATTTATCTCATAAGATATATTTGATTTATGGCAGGCAGGGTTATTTTTCACAATTTAGAAATAGACAGCTTGTGCTCAATGACCCACGTCTTGGTTTTTTTTTCTTCCTTGATTGTTTTATATGTTTTCATAGTGTCTCTGACCAAAGCTAAAAGCAATCTAGCACCTATGTTTTTATTTCAAAGAAGATATTAAAATGGCTAATGATTAGCATAGTAAAACAGCCTTAAAATACAGAAGAAAGTGCTACTTTGAAACCCTAAAATCTCCATACAGTCACTCATAGATACAGAAGGATATAACAACTGGTAGTACTAAGTTGAAAAATATTAAAATTAATATGAGGGATAAGAATTTATACTCATTTATGGGAAATTTCAAGAATATATTTTGTTTAACATTTTATAAAGTAATTCAGTAAAATTTATATGAGTAAATGCTAGCCCTAGTCCAATCTTTTTTGTTATTTTTTTGAAATAATCTTCTGTATCATAATATAAAATTATATTTGCTAATAATGATAAACACTGCTTTTACTGATTCATTAAAGTCCTATGAATGTCTTGCATGTGGTAGATGGTAAATTACTTTATTTAAATTGGGAAGGAAGGTAAATAACATGTCTAAGAAAACATAGCTAACAGATGACAAGGATAGGACTCAGTTCTTTAATATTCTTGTTAAACTTGATCATTTAATATAAACACATAGAGATAGATGAAATATATCATATTGTTGTTTTAGTTTTAAGTATTTGATTATTGTTACAATTAAAATATTATATGTTATATATCATTCAGTTATTTGCACATATTTATAAGTTTTTGTTTTATTATCCTTTGTTATAATATTCTTTTGATAAAATTTTTAAAGTATAATATATATATGAATTATAAGATAAATTGTGACTTTCAATAATTCATATGTTGAAATCCTAATCTCTGGTACTTCAGAATACAACTGTATTTAGAGATAGGGTCTTTACAAAGGTAATTATATTGAAATGAGGTTACAGGTAGGCCACGATGCAATATTACTGCTGTCTGTACAAGAAGAGACACAGATACACACAAAGAGAAGGTTATATGAAGATAGGGGGAAGACTACCATGTAAAAGCCATCAAGAGGGGCACCCTAAAAAACCAACACTGCCAACACTGGTCTGAAACGTATTTCTGCACAATTGTAAATAAATACATTTCTGTTATTTAAAAAAATGCCAGTCTGTTGTATTTTGGTATGGAAGCCCTAGAAAACTAATATAGAGTATATAGTCAGGACATACTTCTAAAAATAATTATATAAATACTCTTCCATGTTGTTGAAACTATCTTGTTTCATGATATTTAATAATAATAAATAAAATAGATTATGAATATTACATTATCATTTATGGGATAAATCAAGCTTCCCATATTATTTGAGATTCTAGATTATAATGCAGTGTAATCTAGCAATGCTTTTTAAATCTTATTTAATGTTAATCATTTCAATGGGATTTTGAGAAGTAGAAATTTAATCATATATGCTCTCATACTAAAAATATATATGTATTTGTAACTATTTACAATGTATTTGTATGTATTTGTAACTGTCTATGTATTTGTAACTATTTCTATGGGGTTATATGGAAATGATCAATGGATTATGGGTTATTATGTCAGGATAAGCAAAATTTGAAAATTAAATCATATAATATCTATAAACTTTCCATTTAAATTTATTTGTAAATGAGACACATTTTTCATTTATTTTTCTAATATGCAATGTTTTACTCAAATTCTAAGTACCTTCTCTCACATGGTCAAGCTACTTACTAAAATAAATTCAGTAATAATATGATAGTGAAACTGAAATATGGTTTTAGGTCCCAATTCATTATCTTGTAAAATTGACGAGCAAATTTGCAGACAAAAACGATTAGCAGAAGCAAAGTTTATTGAGGGATGCCAGTCTTGGAAAAGGTGTAGAAGCATGCCAATATCCAGATCTTCTATTCCATGTCAGATCCGGGTGCAGTTCAGCATTCAAGCTAATTCAAGGCCATTAGTCTATGTGTGGAGTCCAACATAGCCATAAACCCCAAGGGTACAGGGGAACATATATCTTACCTTAGGAGAGCCAGTGTACTAGAGAGAGACAGACAGACAGAGAGAGCAAGAGAGAGGATAAGAGAGAGTGTTTGTTTACCTAGGGATAGATACATGTTTACTAGCTTCTGATTGGTTCTCAAAGAATTCTGCCTTAGCAGCATCCTTGGGATTCATTATCCCAAGTTGCTTGCCTTAGCAGCATCCATATATTTTAAAGCTCATGTCTCCCAGTGCACCTTTCTGTCCCTGCCCAGCTGGTTTCTTTTTAAATGGCCAGTGCACATCATGGCAGCTCCTGCATTGAGCGTCTATCCTCTGGTGTTCAGTGTGCATCATAGCTATCAGTATGATAATCAGACAGCCACTTAACCATATATATATATATATATATATATATATATATATATATATATATATTGCTTATTGTAAATAGCTAGAGATGAGAAATAGAGGAAATTTCATATCAATACTCAATTCTTATTTCAGTTTATTGTATATATAACCATTCTTATCATGATATCAAACTTAGTCATTTGCTATTACCTTAGTAAGAAAAACTATACATAATCTAATTATTTCTCCACTGGTTTACTTTCAGTTGCATCTGCTTCTCTCAATTTCTTACACTTCTACATTTTCAGAAATTTCAAGATATTTTTTACATTAATAGTGTCTAGCAAATATCTTTTTTTATATGAAACAACAATTACATCTCTGCACTGAAACTGAGCACACCACTTGCTTTCTTCCAGGTAGATTGCTTTACAACTGAACGTAAATTCTAAAAACAGAAAGAGAAATACTTCATCATTCACAGGTCTCTATATCAGTATAATAGACAACCGCCAAATCCAATACCCCAGGTTTCTATTTCAACAACAGTGTCGACAGGATCCATTGCAGATATCATCTGAAGGCCAAGTCTGGCAAGTATTGAAAAGCGTTTGGCAGATTTTTACCAATGCAGTATTTGAGACTGACTCCTACTAATGAAATAGGAGATTGAGTGACTCCTACTAAAACAATAGGACTGAAGATATTGTCTAGGGAGTATTTCCAAAATAATGAGTAAAGAAATAGAAAGAAAAAAAAAACTACCTTAGAAAGCATTTATTTATTAAGAAGAAGAGAAAATGGTTAATCTAATATATTAAAAAATACAAATTAAAAAAATAACTTATCAGCGAACTCATATGGTCATGTTTTCCAAAATTATTATGAAAAGCTCAGATTGTAGGGAAGATCTATTGAAATTTCTAGGTATTGGAAAATTTGTTTGGTGAACAAAAGTTTCTAAAAAAGGTATGGCTTCTAATAGATATTTAATAATAACTTATTTTTTTAAAAAAATGATACTTTATATTCTTTAAATGATGTAGTTTACTAAATATAAGTAAAGGAATAAGACACAATTTCCTAAAAAACACGATTGTTACTAACATATATATTTGGCTGGAAATTCCATAAATTAGCTTTCTTCTAGAGCTCAAATTTAAATTATATCTATAGTAATAAAAAAGTAATATGCTAATTAGACAGGATGTCCTTCTGAACAAAGCTGGGGCCAGAGTGAAACTGCCAGGGTCCCAGGTACCTGCTGGTGACCGGAGCAAAGTCTGGATCCTGGGTGCCTGCCAGCAGCTGAAGGAGGGAAACTCGGGTCCCAGGTGCCAGATGGAAGCTGGTGCTGGCAGCTGGGAGAAGGAAGGCCTATTCTTGCATGCATTTTCATGCATCGGGCCTCTAGTTTGACACTTTAATAATAATTGCAAAGGGTATGTAACTGTACAAATAGAAAGCTCATAATTACCTCTGCAGTTCTTGATAGATAACATTGACAACTACACTAATAAAAGAGAAACATGCAAATTGACCATCACTCTGGTGCCAGACAATCAGGAGCAAGTATGTAAATTAACCCAACAAAGGCTGTGGTAGCCATGGAGCTGGAGTGAGCAGGAGGCTTAGGTTGCCCCCAGTGATGGAGGAAGCCAACTTCCCACCCACCCTGGCTGGCCCTGGCCTCCACTCAAGGCTACATAGTTTCAATTATAGAAGATAAAGAAATCCCAGATACCTACTTCCAGCTGGCCCTGGCCTCCGCTCAAGGAGGCACTGAAAAAAGAAGAAGAAAGAAGAAGAAGAAGAAGAAGAAGAAGAAGAAGAAGAAGAAGAAGAAGAAGAAGAAGAAGAAGAAGAAAAAGAAAAAGAAGAAGAAGACGGCTGGGAGCTTGGGTCACTAGGGAGTGTTGCCAGCCTGCAAACAGCCCTCAGTCCTTCACCCAGGCTGGCTACACCCCCATGGCCCAATCTCTGTAAACGGGCAGTCAAAAATCCCTTGAGGGGTCCCAGATTGGAGAAGGTGGAGGCTGGGCTGAGGGACACTCCCCCCACACACATGCACTAGTTTTACTTATAGTATATTAAAGCATACTCCTGTTCCTAATTATTACTATAATAGAAAGTAAATAAATACAAACAGAAATGGCTAATGGCCACAGAGCGAGCAGGAGGCTTGGCTCCGCTCCAGGCTACAAAGTTTCAATTGTAGAAGGTAAATAAATTCCAGATACCAGGGCCTTGCCAGGGAGCATGGCTGGCCTGCAAACCACCATAGGTCCCTTGCCCAGGCCGCCCCTCATCCAAGGGAACCCCAAACCATATCTGGGACATCCTTCAGAGGAAACCAGCTGACCCCCACCTGTGCACCAGGCCTCTTTCTTATCTAATAAAAGAGTAATATGCAGATTGACCATCACTACAATTCACAAGATGCTTGCCCCCATGTGGTCAAAGATCCTGCCCCCATGTGGACACTAGAAGGCCACCACAAGATGGCCAGCAGGAGAGGGCAGTTGGGAGGGACCAGATCTGCAAGGGAGGGCAGTTGGGGGTGACCAGGCCAGCAGAGAGGAGGGCAGTTAGGGGTGACCAGGCCAGCAGAGGAGGGAAGTTGGAGGCAAACAGGCTGGCAGGGGAGCAGTTAGACATCAATCAGGCTGGCATGGGAGTGGTTAGGGGGTGATCAGGCTGGCAGGCAGTAGTGATTAGGGGCAATCAGGAAGGCAGGCAGGTGAGCAATTGGGAGCCATCAGTCCTGGATTGTGAGAAGGGTGTCTGACTGGTGGGATCGGGCCTAAACTGGCAGTCAGACATCCTTGAGGGTTTGCAGATTGAAGGGGGTGCCCCCTGCCCCCGTGCATGAATTTCATGCACCACACCTCTAGTTAATAATATAAGAATAAACTGTTTTTTGAATATTCACAACTATAAACTTACTTTTGTATATATATATATATATATATATATATATATATATATATATATATAATCATATGTTTTGGAAATAAGATTTGTACAAAGTCTACTAAAGGACTTCTGACCGAGATGGCACATGGAGCACATTCTATGACCTAACTGGTTTCCACTGAGCCTCAGTAATTCTTAAAAATACTTTAAATATTTGCACCTGGGGGCCCCTTTTTATAGATATAAATTCATGTTTTATAGAAATATAACTATAATGAACCCACGAGAGATTAGAAATTAATAGAAGTTAATGGGGAAAGATTGCAAGAAAAGTATTTAGATCAGACACAGCAACTTATGTAACGATGTTGTAGCAACTTTTCTGAAACAGGAGGAACCCCCTAGTTGAAATTTGGTTCATATATTGAGACTGATAATGCCAAATACATCAAGAGCGTATTAAAATATTTGTTACTGACATTCTTGAAATCTCTGGGGCAAGGAGGGCCAGCCTCTTAAGCAAGCCTTAAATGGCTTGGGTTTCTTCCATTGTGATTTAGTAGCAGGGCCTGGGTGAGGCTGCCCCTGAATAGGGAGGAGCTGGTGTTGTTTGGACCTCCCCCCTGGTACCAGAGAAAAGAACATCCACTATTCATATCTTCTTGCCTAGATGTAGGGCAGAGGGAAAGATGGAGGGGTGAGGCGTAAAAGGTGTCAGCAGCCATGTGCGATAAAATGGGGTCAGAATCCTTATTACAGTGATTTTAAAGAAGTTTGAAGCAGCAACACCGCACCTGGGGCAACTGATGTGATTAAGGCAGGTTTCCAACGTGGAAACTAGTAGGCTACTAATTGCTTTGCATTTCTGCTTCCATGTAAGAGCTGAAGGGCTGTGATTTTAAGGTAATCGCCAAGACAAAGAATTTTCTGAAATAAATAATTAAAAAAAAGACAAAGTAGTGCTTTGGAAGGCTGTCAACTGAAGAAAGGTACAAAATACCCTTAGAGGAGACTGCATGTTAGAGTTCACTCAAGTTCAAATCCATTGGAATAAAGCTACAGGTAGATACTGTATTCTGGTCCTGACAGTTGATTTTCTTACTTCAAAGCAAAGAAGCAAACTCATTTTGAAATGCAGCTCAGAGGCTGTAATAAAATCACAGTTAAGAATTAGAAGTAGATGATGTAACAGTACCATGTTTCACAGACAACTTCTATGTGAAGATACATAGAACGGACCATATAGGAAACAAAACAATTAGGTTCCTACCTCACAGCTTACACAGATATATTCTATATGAATTGTTTTTTAATTATGCAAATAAAATTTAGGGGAGCTTTATGACTTTACAGGATAGAGGGTTTATTTTTAAAAGCTGCCAAAGGCATTAATTAAGATGTGAAAGAGGATAACATCCGTATTAACAAAATCAACATTGTCCTTTGTACTAAGGACACTTCTGAAAATATTAAAGATAGCTATCAGGATAAGAGTTGCTGTCAATATTGTTATGATTTTGTGCAATTTGAAAACCTAACCCAATAATACATATTCATAAAGGCAAAATATAGGAAAAACATTTCTGATTGTAGTCTGGAATATCAAGTTTCTTGCAGTGCACCTCAAATTGACGAACCATATTTTACATGGGATTTTGAAAGAAACCACATCATTAGAGAACAGAACATTTTTCAGAATCTCAAACGTTTAACAATTCCAGGTTGTTTGGTTTAAGATGATTCTTTTAGTAATATCTAATTCTTTAAATGTCTATAATTATGCATATAGAATCATAAATACATATAATTCATGAACAGCAAACAGAAATATGATCAATTATCACAGGTTTTTATGATAGTTACATCTGAAAACATCAACTTTATTATTGAGAAAGCCCAATAAGTACACTTTCAAAGTCAATGCATAGTTTAAATTATGTAACATCCTATGCTTTAATAGGATGAGCAATTTATCAGAGGTGCAATGCTATATCAACCAAAAGAAGAGGATCCTATTTCTCCATTGCACCCATAAAATTTCCCAAGTTCCTACACACAACCTAGCATTCACAGTTATTCTCTGTGGAGAGCCACTAAGAGAAAAGAGCTCTTTATTGTAACACGGTTGGAGAGAAGCAGGGAAAAGGCAACAGTGAATAGTATGTTGGCTTTTGAAGTGAGCTATGTATATGAAAAAAGACTAAAACATTGGGACCAAAATTCATTGATGCTGAAGCTTAAACAGATTCATACACTTTTGAGGATTAAGAGATAACTTTTTATTTTTTTTAAATTTAAGTGTAGTTGGTATCCAATCTCATAATGGTTATATTAGTTTCAGATGTATTTTGAACTGCTTTTTTATTCCTAAAGAATAACTCACACACCACATTATTATGGAAATAAAAAAACCAAATACTTTTAAAAGCATAATATTCTTTCTTAATTTATCAGAGCCTAACATAAATGAGAATCAACTGGTTAATGAACATTTGGTTAAGAGCTATCTTCCATCTTGAAAATAGAGTCAGATCTTTAAAAGACTTCCTTTGAAAGAAAATAAGAAATAAAGCTTGCACTTTTGCCTCATTTAAGGTCAAAACAATAAGAAAAAATGTTTCATAAAAATGTCAGGTCAACTGGCATGGCTTCATGGTTGAGCGTTGACCTATGGACCAGGAGGTAGTGGTTCATTTCCCAGTCAGGGCATATGCCCAGGTTGTGGGCTCAAAGGCAGCCAATCAATGATTCTTTCTCACCATTGATGCTTCTATCTCTTTCTCTTTCTCTGAAATCAATAAACATATATTTCTTTAAATGTCAGAAGGTGAGAGTTTTTTTTTTCTTCTTCTGGAATTGGGGAGTGTAAACATGGTGTAGAAATTACAATATAAGATATAGAGGCAAATTCTATAATGCATGTATTTTTAATATCAATAAAATATAAGAAATTATCTACTTTACAAAAGATGAAATAGTTTCAAAGAGGCATGTTGAAATATTAAAAAGCAAGAAACATTGAGAACAGAAGACATATTCCTTCGGCATAATAAAACTCTAATTAGAGGTAATATATTGCAGACATGGTATAGCAAAATGTAGAGTTAATAATGTGGGAGATAAAAACTAGTTACAATCATTCAGTTCAAGAAATAGGAGAAAAAATATTGAAACATAGCATCAAACCCAGTATCTTTTAATACTTATCATTTTCAAAAATGAACCAGAATGAAATGAAGCAAAATGAATAAGGGTAAAATAGAAAAGAATGTACTGAGCCTGAAGAAATAGCTGGAAAATCATATTAGAAAGGATTCTATTTGCCCAGTTATATTTGTGTATAAGCACTAATTTTAAACATATTTTGATGACAATTTTTAATTTAAGTAATAAAAAGAGGAAACAAATGATCTGGCACACTACTAGTATATTCCAGATCACGGCACAATCCTTCCAGATATTTTCCTGCAATTGGTTAAATGTATTAAGCTTGTGCATTCCAATGGCTTTATATGCAGTTTATGATTAATCCTCAAAATCATTATCCCATTTAAAAATAGAGAATCTAAATCTAAGAATCATTGTATACTATCTCAAGTTCACATAGGTAATGGGTATAAAACAAGATGTTAAAACCATGGATATGTTATTCTAAATGCTATGTTCTTAAAATTATGAATTGAGAAAAGTCAGAGATTAAACACATTAAAAAGATTAAGTGTTTGCCCAGCCAATGGCTCAGTTTAATTTCTGGTCAGGGCGCATGCCTGGGTTGCAGGCCGGAAATCCAGTGTGGGGTGGGCAGGAGGCAGCCAATCAATGATTCTTTCTCATCAATGATATTTCTGTCTCTCTTTCCCTCTCTCTTCCTCATTAAAATTAATAAAATAAATAAATATATTTTAAAAAGAGTAAGGTTTCTGAAAAGGCTGTGGTGTGTGTGTGTGTGTGTGTGTGTGTGTGTGTATGTGTCCTTCTATATTTCAGTCATTATGCGAAGAAAGCAAATTATAGGAAAATGGAATGTCTGACCTCCATGAAGATTAGACCTCACCAAGAGTTTACAGATTAATAAGAGTTATCTCTATTTCAGATAAAATATGACATGAGTTGTAAGGTCTAAAAGGTTATTATTTTTTACTAATCAGGTTGTTTTCTTGAGCAGGATGCAAGAGTGATTTCTTTCCTGGGTTCTTGTCCAGATGGATTTGAAGAACGAAACCATGGACAAAAGGTGGTAGATGAAAAGGGTGGACATTTACAGGAAATGTTGCAGATAAGCTGCCAGGTGGCACGGGAGAATTAATCAGCCAGACACTCAAGGGGGTATTTTCAGAAAAGCAGCCTTTATTGCAGTTTGCACTAGTGCCATGACTTAGGGGAGTCAGTCCCCAAATCCTGAATAATTAATATGGACAAAGCTTGCCTTTACTAGTATACTCTTAGTTTCTTTGTCCCCAAAATATGGATCAGGCTTCCGGACCCTTCGAAGCCTTTGCAGCACCCCCATAAGTTGGGATGGGGGTAAATGAGACCACACTCAGAGGCTTGCCAGCACCGGCACCAGCCCCTCCGGGGGTTGTCTGTGATTTATGGTTGATGGCCTCTGTAAAATGGGAGCGTTCTGGGAAACAGATTCCGCAAGGCAGGACAGGAATCACAACTACGACGGGAATTTGGTAAGAATGGAGTTTATCAGCAAGTAAGGGTGCATGTCAGAAGGCAGGTTCCTGGCGCAGATTCAGATAGCTAGCCCCCCAAATGTCTTATTTTCTGTTTCTGAAGCAAGTGCAGACCTCCATGCAGGGAGGGAGCCCCCAGGGGGTATCCCTCTAATTTCCTTTTCTTCTAAGGTTTCTAAAGGTTGCAGTTCTTTGTCTCTTCACACTGTCTTCCAATTGGTAGAATATCAGCTTCAAAGCCCAAAACCCACATGGTGCTCCCCCTTTTCTCTCCCGCTTCAGTGGTAGAATTCTCTATCTCCTGTGAAAATCTGTTTTCCTCTTTTTCCCATTTGTCAGCATTTCTCTATCCTCTGTGAACGTTTGTTTCCTTTCCCTCCCCCTACCCTGTGGCTTGTCCTTGTCTTCTGTGAGTGGATGTCTTCCTCTCCCCTTATCCTTGGCACCCCCTTTTATTCTCTCTGTGAATGTATGCCTTTTGGCAGCTCCAATATCCAATATCCAATATGCAACCCTCCCCTCTTTATTCCTAAAACTCCCTGAACCTACCTATTTTATCCCTAAAACTCCTTCCACTTATCTGGCTGATAATCTAATAGATGATATACACACTAAAATATTTTATACGGTACGGTTAGATGCTAAACATATACTATGCCACCCAGGATAATGATTAAGTCTCTGTGAGTTTGGATTAATAGGTAAAGGTGACACACGAACTGAGTCTTGAAATAAAGTTGACATTGTCAAGTTGTGTGTGATTATTAGGTATTCACAACATTCCAAATTACTTTTTGAAAGATGAAACAGAGGGCCAAAGACCAGGATACAGGGAGACTGGCTTTATTGGCTGAGAGGACCCCTCCAGGCTGTCTTCCAGAGGAGAAAGAGCACACGTGCTGGGGTGAACATGCCTTTTGAGGGGAGGAAAAGGAAGGGAAGGGGCTTAGGGCACTCAGCACATGCTGATTGGTGGTTTCATATAAGATTGGTGGCTTCATGATTAAGGACCTAGGGATTTAGGAATGGGGGCTTAGGGTATTTGGCAGGTGCTGATTGGCGATTCAATATACAGTCCATATAAAGTGTCTTGTTAGGTGCTCAGGAATGTCTATGCTGCAGGTAGAGGTTAGGTCAGACTCTGTCCAACAGTTGGGAGAAGGGAGGATCTATCATTTGTCTCAAAACCTTAGTCCGGCCGAAGCCGGTCTGGCTCAGTGGATAGAGTGTCAGCCTGCGGACTGAAATGTCCCAAGTTCGATTCCAGCCAAGGGCATGTACCTTGGTTTCGGGCATAACCCCAGTAGAGGTGTGCAAGAGGCAACTGATCCTGATCGATGTCTCTCTCTCTCTCATCGATGTTTCTAACTCTCCATCCCTCTCTCTTCCTCTCTGTAAACAATCAATAAAATATATTAAAAAAATAACTCCTTAGTCCTCCTATCAATAAAACTTTTGGGTAGGAACACTGTCTGTCCTCCTACTCTACCCCAGTCACCCGGTAATCAACCTCATTTTCCCTCTTCCTAAAATTACTGTATTAAACTTTATTCTATCTCGTCAAACTTCACACACTTCTTTCTTTCTCAGTCTCAATAGATTGGAAACAAAATACACATTCACTTTAAATATTTCATTTATCCATTAAGTACTTGAGACTTACCAGCATATGGGCCTATGCGCTATCTTATCCTTTTAAAAATGCTTTTTATTCCCAATTAGAGAACACTTTCTCTACTGTGATTTAGATTTTCTTTTGTTAGTTAAATTATTAATTACAGTTCTCTTCCGAATTTCCAGGAAGCTGCAATTTCATAATCCTTAGGGAACCACATGCCCATTCCCTGCAAATCACTGGGGGAAGAAACTGGACAAAAGGCAAGGGATGCATGTGCAGTGAAGTCAGGGTGACAGAGGGAAGGTGACTCAAGTGTTATGTGACTCTGAATTCCATGTATTTACTCAGCAAGAAAAATATCATCATCTGTGAGTTACTCCCTTTGATAATATCTGTTAAGGTAAGAAAACATTCAGCCCTATAAAGAATTTTTTTTTTTGAGTTTATTTGAGTCAAACTGTCAACAATTGCCAGGAAGCAGAATCTCAATTGATTGAGATAGTGCTCCAGATAAAGGTATTTTTTCCACCTTGTTTTATACATTGCAATCAAAGGAGGAGAAGTAAGTGGGTTTCAGTATGGACTTCACTGGCGATAGATCAGGGAGGTCCAAGAAAGCAAAGTGAGGAAACTTCTGGAATTGGATAAAAAGTAAAATGACAGTGGAGCTGGAATGTTGGGAGGATACAGGCAGGCTTCTTAGGGAATTTTTTAGAATTGGGGTCTATGGAAAAAACACAGGGCTGCAGACTGGGAGAAGGTTCATTTCCATAACACAAGGAAGCCAGGTACAGTTACATTTCCATGAGATAAAAGAACTAGAAGTAGCCAAGAAATATTTACAAAATAAAGAGAAAGAAGCCCTTCATTCAGAAGGAGAAGAAAGCCCAAAGGGAATAGGAAAACCATAAGGAAAGAGTGTGTGTGGGGGGGAGAACCTCACAAGTGTCATGTGAGGTTTGACCTTTGAACCCAGGAGTTACTATAGTAACCAGTCTAAGGGAATAGTGACCAATCAGAGGGGATATCAGGCTCCAGGATCTGCAGCCTTTATAAGCCAGAGGGAAAGGAAACCCAGTGGGACTCTTCCCTCCCCCTACATGGGAGTCAGTTCTGTGGGAGTCTGTACTTGTTCTTCAGTAAATCTACATCTTTGCTATTCCATTTTCTGACCGTGGATTCATTCTTCAATTCTGGAGGACAAAGAATCCGGGCTCCAGCCCAAATATTCGGTATCAGATAGTGGGTTGGCCGGGAATTTCTCCGTGAATCAGTCAAGTCAGTCCTCTTCACTTCGAATGGTGAGTAACCACGGATTCTGTCTCTTGTATGATTTTTGGAAGCTGACAGGTGCCTGATAGTCACTTAGACTTGGCTGTCATCTAGAAAAAGCGGGCATCTGCGGAAACCGGTTTGGCTCAGTGGTAGAGCGTCAGTCTGCAGACTGAAAGGTCCCAGGTTCTATTCCGGGCAAGGGCATGTACATTGGTTGCGGGCATATCCCCAGTAAGGGGGTGTGCAGGAGGCAGCTGGTTGATGTTTCTCTCTCATCCATGTTTTTAACTTTCTATCCCTCTCCCTTCCTCTCTGTGAAAAATCAATAAAATATATATATTTAAAAGCTGGCACCTATCTCTCTTTCATTGCTCCTTTCCGGATGTATTCTCCAGGGCCAAAACCAAAGCAGGCCTGGGTCAGTCAAGTTAAGGACACTAGGGCGACTGCCACTAGAAGAAAAAGTCTCCCATGGAAGGATAAACTGGTGCCGGGTCGGTCGGGTTAGAGCATTAGACTCCTCCAGTCACAAGACAAAGCCTAGCCATGGACTAAATGAGTGCTTTGGTCCCTGCCCAGCTCCAAAGATCAAAGAGCCAATTCCTCCCCCTGGTTTGAGAATCTCAAATGTCCTTACGGGAGAACAGGACTTCGAAGGGGTGTCTAGGGTTGTTGAATCTAAAAGATGTGCAGGGGTCTTGCAGAAACAACACAAATAATTAAGTTCCGACCCATCCAGGGGATGCATACAAGACTTGGTCACCCAGCATCCTGGGTCCTGCAGCTGTCTTAGACATCTGGGAGAGAAACTGAGACACAGTTCCGAGGGCAGCACATTTCTAACTCACTACATATGTCCACTCCTCTGGCCCAGATCCCAAGAAGGTTTTAATTGGAGAATCGTCTGCCTTTTTCTCCTGCTTCCTATCTCAGTCAGGTCAAATAGTATCCAGCCAAGACCGCTGCCTCCACGGTTCAGGACCCACTAACCTGAAAATCCTAAGCCTCCATTGGTGCAGGCCTTTATAGTAAGGGTCCTGGGGGAAATTTTTCTAGACAAGAGTTAAGAAAGGAAGAGCCAGATAACTATTTCCCACCCCTGTAGAAGTGTTAGCCTTTCAGAGAATTCAGCATTAGAGCCAGACACAGCCGTTAAGTTATCTCATTAATTCCTGGGTAACTCACCTCTCGCCTTCATTGTGATTCTGTAAAATGGCCACACCCTCTCAGGAGCATTCTTGAAAGTCTCATTTCCACCAGGTTTTATTTCCCAGTCCATTTAAAGTTTGGAAAGGTGAGCCATTCCTCATAAATTAAAAGATGCTTCTGGGACTTTTCTGTACCCCAGTAGAGGCAATGCTAGTTCAAGGGGGGGGGGGGTGCCCCACTCAACGTGGGTGGCCTTTGGCCTGAGCCCACCTCTTCACGGTGCTATAGAACAGCCCCGAGATGGTTTTTCTTTGGAAATTGGCGAAAATGACACACAGGGAATGCCTGGCGATCAGGCAAGCCACCTGGCCAAAATGGTCCATTGGAAAATGCTACAAGTTCTGGGGAGGGCCAGTCCCAAACCCAGGATGAGAGGCATTGCTTTTATTGGGGTGCCTTGTGACGTGTCTGTGGATTGTGAGCATTTAGAAATATTGTGTATGTGAGTGTTTCTGTTAATGTTTCATGTTGATGTTTGAATCGGTCTGTTTAAAGATGGGGAACGTCCCAATTTGCCGGGGCTCAGGTGCTTGTGGACAGGAGGAGCCTGTGGCAGGGTTTGAATCTTGAGAGCCTGTCTGCCTGTCTGTCTGTCTGTAATAGTACTTTGGTTGCTGATTGCTGGCCTGGTTTGCTCTTCTCCATCTTTATGAAGATAGCAGGCCCTCTCTCCGTTCTGTGTAGGCTTCCTGTGTCACCAGGACCTAAGGTTGTTCTGCTAGATTAAGATTCTGAAGTTAATTTGGAAGTGTAGATTTGTGAAGGTTGCATATGTTACCCCAGGAAAGTATGATTGTCTTCCTCACCCAGGGTGAACAAGGGAAAAGGAAAAAAGAGACCTTTTACTCAGACAAGTGGCTTTTGGCTCCAAAGGTGGCGGCAGGGCGGGAAGAGTCCATTAAAACCTCCTGCAGGCAGCATTGGCAGTAATGGGTACCGGGCGGTCCACGCCTGCCTGTGAGGTCACAAACCCGGGCAGGCCTTGCCGAAGAGGGAAGGAAGCTTATCAATGAGGTGACCACAGCTTTGTGGCTTCTGCCCCCTTGGGGACAAGGCGACAAGGAAATGGGCGGGCAGTGGGCATGTCCTCCCAGCAGTTCTTCTGACATCCAAAGTATATCATAGAAAAATGTAATGGCCAGATTGCAATTAATTAATTCTGTGGTCAAGACCAAGACTTTAAAGTTAAAAGCCGGTTCACGTTTTAATGATCCTTAAATCGGGTACATTTGACAGCTTTTCTGAATGTGATATTTCAAGAATTTAACCAAAGGATATCTTTGTAATGTCTCAAGGGCCCTGAGATAATACAAAGATTTATTCTTTCTCCCTAAAAAGAAATGTCTTTGAACTAAATTAGACCGTTGCGATACACTTGAAGTTGCATGAGGAAACTCTGCCAAATAAAAATGAATAGCAATTTTTTATTTAAATACATATACTTTGAATGTTATAAGTTTAGTCTACTTCAGAAAAAAAAAAAAAAAACTTACTCAGAACCTGAAGGATCCATCTTATATGAAAACTGCTGTTTGAAATTTTAACCCTGCTATTTGGCTTCTGTAAATTCTTGCTTGCTAAGACTTCTCCCACTTTATCGAGGCCATTAACCCTTCCCCAGACAAGGTTATCAGTGCTGGTGCCGGGATAGGCTGCTGGTTGAGGTCTTAAGGCCCAGCACATATGGGCTCTTTAAGAACTTACAAAAGGGGCCGGAAACACTCCATATTTGGGAGACAAAGAAGGTAAAAACTTATAAATAGGAAGAATTCCTGCGTGTTGAATCCCAGAATTTGAGAGATATTTTCCTCTGGACCCGCACATAATAAATGTAACTCCATCTCTCAGGTATTGCTTTGTTCTTCTGTTTTCTGTAACATTATTAGTTCCCTGAACAACTTTGCTTGGTCTTTTTTTTTTTTTTTTGGCCTCCGGTGAATGGGCCAGGAGAGCGAGACTCGGGTATGCACACTTCCATGGGAGGCACTTGGATGGCCTCTGCGTGAGCTCAGGTCATCACCGTGGGGGTCAGTGTGGCTAGTCCGCCTGGCAACCTTGCTTACGGCTGTACATAGCAAGGAACCCCTCACTCCTAGTGTGAGGTGGGGCCTCCCTTCAGCCTTGGTCCGGTGGGGACACCTCACTGGCAAGGACAGACATCTTTCTAAGCTTTCTAAGCACAAAGGATACAGGCGGACCCCTGCGTGAGCTCCGGTCATCACCGTGGTGGTCAGTGCAGTTAGTCCACCCGGCAACCTGTCTTGGATGTCAACAGGGTGGGTCCTTGTACACATCTTTTTCTTCCTTTTTCTCTTTTCTTTTCCTTCCAGATGGGAAGCATGTTCTCTATGCTACAAAAAGACAGTCCATTAGGATTTATCCTCAATCACTGGGATAAGTTTGACCCACAGACCTTAAGAAGAAAGTGCCTGATTTTTTTTCTGCACTCAGGGCTGGCCTCAATACCAACTAGCAAACGGGGAGAGCTGGCCCTCAGAGGGAAGCCTCAGATATAACGCCATCCTACAATTCCATCTTTTCTGTAGGAAAAACAGGAAATGGTCAGAAGTCTCATTTGTTCAAACTTTCTTTACCCTAAGGGACAGGCCAGATTTATATAAAAAATGTAAAAGTAAATCCCTCTTTCCTGGAAATAACCCAAAGTCCACCGAGGGAGAAGGCGGAGGCTGAGCCCTCACCCAGGGCTGAGCCAACGTTAGCTTGCCCCAAGACAGATGAAGGATCTGGCAATACTTTATTTATTTATTATTATTATTTTTAAAAAAATATATATTTTATTGACTTTTTTTTACAGAGAGGAAGAGAGATGGATAGAGAGTTAGAAACATAGATCAGCCGCCTTTTGCACACCCCCTACTGGGGATGTGCCCGCAACCAAACTACATGCCCTTGACTGGAATCGAACCCAGGACCTTTCAGTCTGCAGGCAGATGCTCTATCCACAGCCAAACCAGTTTCGGCTCTGGCCATACTTTAGCCCAGATCCCCTTCTTACCTCAGGGCATGAGACAAATTAAAATTGTCCGAGGAAAGTTCTCAGAAGACCCTGAAAAATATATGGAAGTTTTCCAACACCTCATTCAAGTATTTAACCTCAAATGTGGTAAAACAAAGCTTGTTAATTACTCTAAATTAACTTCCATTAATCAAGGGGACAACACAAACCCCTCGGCCTTTTTGGAAGGCTCGTGGAGGCTTCTGGTTAAGCGTATCAACATTGCTCCAAACTCAGAATTGGGACAACTAATTTCAAAGGACAGATTTATCACTCACATTATCCCAGGTATCAGGAAGTTGCAAGATCTGGCTATTAGTCCCACGAGTACTTTATTTATTTATTTTTTAATGAATCTTTATTGCTCAGATTATTACAATTGTTTCTCCTTTTTCTCCCCCAAAGCTCCCTACCACCCAGTTCCCATTCCACCCTCTGCCCTTACCCCCTGTCCCCCCATTGTCCTCATCCATTGGTGATAGATTTCAATCTAGTCTCTCACTGCTTCCCCACCCCCTTATCCTCCTGATAATTATCAGTCCACTCCCCTTCTTTGCCCCTGATTCTATTATATTCACCAGTTTATTCTGTTCCTCAGATTTTTTTTTCTTCTCTTTTCCTTTTTTTCTGTATATGAATCTCAAGTGGGACACTCTCTCCCATTTGTTTTTGTAGGGAAATACAACAGAGTGTTCTGTAGCTAATGGCTGCGGAGTGTCCAAATGTCTCAGGACCACGCGAATAGAATCCGTTCCTCCTCTGGTTCACACCGCCTCTCCGGGACACAGGGCTCCTCTGGGTCACCCCGCTCCTCTGGGTCACATGGCTCCCCCAGGTCACACTGCTCCCCCGGGGCACACCCCAAGAGTACTTTAAAAATCTGAAAATTACCACCTGTGTTCTATAATAGACATCAGAATAAGGAAAAGGGAGAAACAAGGGAAGGCAGGCCAAAGCCAAGGCTCTTAGTGCCACACTTCAGGAAAACAGAAGCCCCCAGTCAGAGCCCGGAGGCAGATGGACAGCCCCAGTACCTGTCACAGTGTGGTCGGGTTGGACACATGCACCGGAGTGGACCCCCGGAGCCCTGTTCTGTCTGCGGAGGAAACCACTGGAAGTCGGACCGCCCCCGGGGACGGAAGTCCTTTGGGTCAGTGCTGACAACCCAGCTGGCCCAGTAAGACTGACAGGGCACGGGGTCTCTCAACCCAGCTCCTCACAGGACTGTCATCATTCCCACCCAGGAGCCCTGGGTAAGCCTGACAGTAGGGGGTTGGGGATGGGTGCAAGAAAATTAATTTCCTACCCAGTGCTGGAGCCACCTTCTCTGTACTCCTCCCAAACTCTGGTAAGCCATCCTCATAGGCTGTAGCTATTACAGGCAGGTCTGGGAAGCCAAGAAAGAGATCTTTTTCTCAGCCTGTGGGGCGCAGCTGGGTTACATTGTTCCTTTCCCATGCCTTCCTGGCCCTGCAAAAAAGCCTCACATTCACATCAGAAACACTGTGCCCTTGATCCTGAGGCTCTAGAACAGCGGTGGGCAAACTTTTTGACTCGAGGGCCACAATGGGTTCTTAAACTGGACCGGAGGGCCGGAACAAAAGCAACCTGACCATGCTGGCACTCTCATCTTGGGCTGCTGGTGAAGGAGCAGAGGAGAGAGAAAGAGAACCCTCCACTCTTTGGGCTCCGTGGGCTGACAGAACAGCCGAACGGGCCGGATCCGGCCCGCGGGCTGTAGTTTGCCCACGGCTGCTCCTGAAGGACTCAATATTCTAATAGGCAATCTATTTTGGAGGCCCAAGGTTTATTGAAACCTTGACATAGTCCTTACAATACCCCATCTCAGGGGTACAGGAGTCTAATGGGAGGGGGGACCGGACTAGTAACTAGTAAATAAGGCAGTGATTCCTATCCAGCCAAGTGTCCCTAACCCTTATGCTTTACTTGCCCAGACTCCAGAGGACACAAAGTGGTTTATAGTCCTAGATCTCCAGGATGCCTTTTCTACATAAACCTATCTCCTAACTCACAGTTCCTATTCACCTTTAAAAGATCTTAATAATTAGCGTAGTGAGCTAACATGGTTAATACTGCTCCAGAACATACAGGAATAGTGCTCATTTATTTAGGCAGGTATTTGAACAACTCAAAAAGTCCCCCCCCCCCACTTTTTTTTTTAACATATTTTATTGATTTTTTTTTTTTTTTTTTTTTTTTTTTTTTTTTTTTTTTTACAGAGAGGAAGAGAGAGGGAAAGAGAGTTAGAAACATCAATGAGAGAGAATCATCGATCAGCTGCCCCTTGCACACCCCCACTGGGGATGTGCCCGCAACCAAGGTACATGCCCTTGACCGGAATCGAACCTGGGACCTTTCCATCTGCAGGCTGACGCTCTATCCACTGAGCCAAACCAATTTTGGCTCAAAAAGCCTTTTTACAGGCACCGTCTGTAAGTCTACCCTTAGGTCAGCAGCATCAACTCCTAAATTCGTCCGTCTCCTGCGTACCTTGAATGCCAGCACAGGAGGGAGATGAAGCTGCATTGTCATCAGTTAGATCACCAACCTCTACTCATGTGAGCCTCTAAGGGACCAGAACTTCTCTTCCAAAGGAATCTTGGGAAGATAGTGAGTTCCAGATAAGTAGCATACTCTGTTATTTCTAATAATCAGTATTTTAATCTCATTAACAATTCTTCTTCTGCCTTTTTATAAGTGTCATCTAAACCCTAGGCTGGTACCTGGAGGAGACCATCTCTGTCCTTACTGGGACCCAGAAACACCACCAGATACTCCTACTTACAGCTCCTCTCTGGAGCCCTGGTACAGTACATTTCTCAAGCCATACTGGCTCCCCAAATTCCTCAGCCCCGTTCAGAGTAAAATGTGTTAAATCTTGGTCTATAGGGCAACTTAGGCTACCACTATCACCAACCAAAACCGCTCCCTCAGTCAGGCCATGGTTTATACTGTTTATTATTACTCATCTTTAACCATTGCTTGTTATGTTTCATATTCTCCCACTTAGAAGCCCTAAAGCTGCAACTGGTCCTCCGCATGGACAGCAAATGGAAGCCACTGCATCCATCTTCCATGGACCCTTAGACCACCCACTTCCGATGGGACCCTGACTGCTACCCCAAATGATAACCGCTTTGCCAGCAGGAAGCAGCCAGAAAGACATAGTGTCCCCTGTCCCCAACGGCAGTTGGGGTTTCTTATCAGAGCGGGGACTGAAGCAGGGATTTTAGGGGGATATAGGCAGGCTTAGGGATTTTTTAGAATTGGGATCCATGGAAAAAACACAGGGCTGCAGACTGGGAGAAGGTGCATTTCCATAGCACAAGGAAGCCAGGTACAGCTACATTTCTGTAAGACAAGGGAACTGGAAGTAGCCAAGAAAGGTCACATTTACAAAATAAAGAGAAGGAAGCCCTTCATTCAGAAGGAGAGGAAGAAAGCCCAAAGGGAACAGGAAAACAGTAAGGAAGGAGGAGCAGGAACCTCACTTGTGCCCAGTGAGGTTTGACCTTTGAGCCCAGGAGTTACTATAGTAACCAGTCTAAAGGAATAGTGACCAGAGGGGATGTCAAGGCACCGGGCTCAGCCTTTATAAGCCACAGGGATAGGGAACCCAGTGGGACTCTTCCCTCTCCCTACATGGGAGTCAGTTCTGTGGGAGTCTGTACTTGTTCTTCAATAAATCTCCATCTTTCCTATACCACTTCTGTCCGTGGATTCATTCTTCGATTGCAGTGGACAAAGAATCCGGGCTCCAGTCCAAAAATTCAGTATCACTAGACACATACTTATTTTACATAGGTAGGTACAGGAATAGTCAACAATCTTACTTAATAATAGACAAACATGTAAATTGACCATACTTCCACTATGCCACCAGCCAATCAGGAGTGATATGCAAATTAACCCAACAAAGATGGTGGTTAATTTGAATACACAGGCACTGAGTGGCGGGGGAGGGATGCTTGTGATGTCACGGTGGTGTACTGCTCCCCACCGTCCATCTCCCAGGGTCTCTGGGCAGCCTGGGAAGGTGGGGCCTGAGCTGACAAAGGCAGCTCCTGGGCCTAAGCGGAAAGGGGCTGGGCTGGAGTAGAAAAGCCATGCTGGCAGCCAGGGAAAGGAAAGCCCATTCTAGCACGAGTCTCCAAGCAGCAGGCTTCTAGTTAAAAAGATAACTAACAATGAGGGAACTTGTGGTCTGCCCCCTGGTGCCATCTGTTGTGCCCTGAGGGGTCCTGTAAAAGGGAAGTTACATGGGGAAGTTATCTTAGATGCAAAAAGAGTAGGCTCAGCTAAGATGGAACTTGGTCTTTGTCTGGGAAGGTACTAGGACATAACTACCCACCATAAACTGCTTTTTAATAAAAAGTTTTAATTTCAGTTCATACTTTGTGGTTACTTTAGGTCTATGAGTTTGCAAGGTCACCACACAGGCCTTCCCTGAGTTAGCATGTGGCCCCTTTTCATCCACTTATGCACGGGATTCAATATGATAAGTTTGTTTAGTAAAATTGTACAGTGTGGCCATAGCTGTTTTGGCTTAGTGGATACAGCTTTGGCCTAAGGACCAAAGGGTCCCAGGTTTAATTCCAGTCAAGGGCTCAAACCTTGGTTGTAGGCTCCTCCCCAGTCCTAGATGGGGCTGGTGCAGGAGGCAACCAATCCATGTGTTTCTCTCACATGGATGTTTATTTCTGTCTTTCCCTCTCTCTTAATACTCTTCCCACAAATCAATGGAAAAATATCCTCTGGCGAGGATTAACAACAATAAAAAGTTTTGGGTGTGGATATAAAAGCAGTGGTTGCTTTAAAAGCAAAAACAAAACAAAACAAAACATATTGTTTTGTTTTGTTTGTATCATTCTTTAAATTTTTGAAGACATTATTTTGTTTTACTAAGCAAATGCATGTGAAAAACACTGCCATCAACATCTACCATCAGCCTAAATTCACAGCATAACATCAATACCAGTTCTGGTCATGAAGGTCATTTTACAAACACACACACATATTGGCCTTGTTTATCTTGTTTCACTTCAGACCATATAAAACTTAACAGAGAAACAACAGGTCAGAGGTTAGTAGGATTTCATATCATTGTGTCCCCAGGTACTTGCCATGTGAGCTTAGGAAAGGAAATACATACGTGTTAAATGATGAAATCTTAAACAATTCAGTTATGTTTTAAGTCCTCCATTGTTATGCTAATGCAATCTTTTAAAGTTGAAATCAGGCATAGCCTACAGGAGTCCACACTTTCCAAATATATGATTCCTTAACTTCCCGGAGAACTGAAGAATGTATTAAAAATCTCTTCAGAGGTCAGATTTCTAGATCTTGTACACCAAAACATCCACTCCTAGCAGAATATCACTTTGTACATCACAATGAAAATTCTGGTGTGATACTCTGTACCCTTGGGATTTTTGTTGTTAAGTCAAATTATTTAGGCAAAGTTCAATGGCTAGTGTGTATGGCATATTATAGTTATTTATTTTTTTAAGTTGCACATTTATTCTTAAAATAAGATTTACACAATGTTAATCTCTTCTCATTCTCATGATAACCTTTTTTAAATATACACACTGAATTAATAACAAGTTTTGCTAGCTATCTTCCTAAAGGAAATGTCATGATAATTATATCTTGCATTTGCACATGAATTTAAGGATATTCTATTTATTGCATTCACTACTTAAATATAATTTAGTGAAAATATTTTTTGAAATTACAGAACAAGTCTCTTTAAACTATTTTATAACGTATTTTTTTAAATATTAAAATATTTTATCTGGGAACATATCTAAATTATCTACTTAAAATATGAGAAGAAACCTGTTTTCTTTAACAAGTCTTATTCAATAAGACTTGTTGAATGTCATTTAATTTTGTCTCCAGTGACCATAAATCATGTAGAAATTAGCACTAATGAAGCTCACTAATTGAAAAAAATGTTAATTTGACATTATAATTCCATTAACCTTTATTTTTTATACTTTTCACCAACTTTAATTTTTTAAACAGTGATAGCTCTTGCCATAGAATTTATTAATTTACAATTCAAGTTATACCTTTAAATACGAAGATGATTCACCAATGTAAAAAAAATGAAATAAGAAAAAAAATAAGGTGTCTTTGTTTTAAAAGCAATTTGACTTTTTTCAAATTCCAGAATATCTAAATAAAATATGTCAACTAAGTCATTGAATATTTAGTTACTAAACTTTTAACTTTTCAAATATAAATAAATTCTTACTCATCTCTACAAATTCAGGTTGCAGCACAGAGTTTAGCCCCTATAGAAGCTAAAATACCTCTTGAAATAACATTTTCAAAAAAGAATTGTCCCAAGTAGATCACTGGAAAGGGTCTGGGGTGTTTATCTAAGGCGTCCCTTGAGATAAATTTTAACCATGCAGGTGTGGACTCTCACGTAGTTGCTAGCGAAGAGGCTACTCTATGCAAGCAGGACCAAGGGCAGGCTTAGGACCAAAAAGATCAGAAGCTTTAATTTAAATTTTTATCTTACACAAAATAATTCAATTAACTGCTGGAGGAATTACACCACATGAAACATGCAGTTGCAAATCACACAGCGCTTTATTGCTCACAATTCCTGGTGCTGTGGGTACAGGCTTATTGGTGATTCCGGTGGTGCTGACCTCTGGGGTCTGGCAGCTGTGCTGGTCTGTCTGGTCCTGATGCAGGGGGATGGTGTTCCTCACCAGACTGTCTCAATCAGGAGTTACTAGCTGTTCTTCTGTCACCTGGCAGGAAGAGGAATGTGGAGCAGCATCGCTTGCTGGACTGACAAAAGGACCTTCCTTTGTGGCTGTCTTGATAGGTGAGCACTGGACTAGTCGGTATCCCCATTTTTAAAGCCTGTACCACATCAGAAGTAGTCCAGGTGGCTATCAATGAATTATATCAATGCACACATGTTAATCTCAAACAGGGCGAGGGACTACCTGTGGTTATCTAGGAAGAGCACATCACTCATTCAAGTGGTTATCTTGACAAGTCACTCTGAGTTATTTACTGAAGTTCAAATCCTTATCTATGATGAGGTAGGCATGCTTCAGGGCAGAGGGGAATGTGTCCTTAATTATTTCAAGGAAAGTTAATTTAAACATTTTAAGAGCTTCTTAATATTTTTTAGGCATTTTTAAAGCATTTTTCTACATTTTTATATATTACTACAACAAGAAAAATACATATATTTTTAAAGTTTAACATTAATGTTAAACTTTAAAAATATATGTATTTTCTTCTCTATAATTACCTTTTATAGTCTAAGTGGCAATGCATATATGATATATTAATTAATTCAAGCAATATAATGAGCTTTCAAATATTTATTAGTATTAGTCATTTCCATTTTGCTCATTTTGATCAATGTGTCTAGTTATATTCTCACTTAATAGTAATTAAGTTTGGATTTAAAACTATACAGCATAAGAATGTACAAAGTAGAGAAATTTTGTAGCCCAAATATTTCTAGTGTGCCCAAATAATAAATTTAGTTAAGTTTAAAAAACAAACAAAAAACATTCTTACTATAATTCACATTCATTTCTTTATTTGTTGGCACAAAAGTTGACATGTTTAGAAGTAGAAGAGAAGGAAAAGTATGAAATATAACCAGATTTGTTCATTCAATTTTTATAGGGAAAAAAATATATATACTGAGAAATGGCTTAAAAAATAAGAGCCCTGGCCAGTGTGGCTCAGTTGATTGTTATCTCCTGCACTGAAGAGTCATAGGTTCAATTCCCTGCCAGGGCACATAGCCAGGTTATAGGTTTGATCCCCAGTTTCAGTGTGTGCAGGAGGCAACTGATTAATATTCTCTCACATCAATGTTTTTCTTTCTTCCTCTCTCTCCCTTCATCTCTTTCTAAAATCAATAAAAACATATTTTTAAAAATAACCAATAAAAAGATAAATCAATTAATTGACTCAATTAAGCAGCTAAGGTTTATGGGAGTTTGAAGAGTACTTATAATGAATATGACAGATAATAGGAGAAAACTGATAGTGTATGTGATCTATGTTAATCATAGAGAAATCAATACTGGTGACATTAAAAGGCAAAGATTGTCAGAATCACCTGGCCAGTGTGGCTTAGTGTTTGAGTGTTGATCCATGAACCAGGAAATCATGGTTTGATTCCCAGTCAGGGCACACTCCCAGGTTTCAGGTTCAATCCCCAGCAGAGGGCATGCAGGAGTCAGCCAGTCAATGATTCTCTCTCATAGATATTTTTTTCTCTTCCTCTCTCTCTAAAACCAAACATATTTTTTAAAATAAAGATCGTCAGGATGGAGAAAACAGGCTATCTACTATTTATATACTCCCAATATAAATGTATAGATAGGCTTAAAAATAAAGGCATTGAATAGATTACTAAATGGTATATTCCAAAGATTTGGAAATGTCAAGGATTTTATTCACTTTTATTAAACACTAGAGGCCCAGTGCATGAAATTTGTGCACTGGTAGGGTTCCTAGGCTTGGACAGCAATCAGAGCCAATCTGTGGGATGACCGGTAGGGCAATGGGGGGACCCCACTGGCACCCATCTTGGCTGGCCAGGCTCCACCTGCTTGCCAACCCTGTCCCCGCCACTGCCACCTGTCACCTCCCTCTGTGGGGCAACTGGCAGGGCAATCAGGGGCCCCTATTGGCACTCATCTTGGCTGGCCTGTGGCCTGCAGGCTAGGGGCAGCTCCTGTATTGAGCATCTGCCCCCTGGTGGTCAGTGTTCATTTTTAAAAAAATATATTTTTTAAATTGATTTTTTACAGAGAGGAAGAGAGGAGGATAGAGAGTTAGAATCATCGATGAGAGAGAAACATCAATCAGCTGCCTCCTGCACACCCCCTACTGGGGATGTACCCTGCAACCAAAGTACATGCTCTTGACCGGAATCAAACCCTGGACCTTTCAGTCTGCAGGCCGGCGCTCTATCCACTGAGCCAAACCGGTTTTAGCTATCAGGTAAGTGTCCATTATGTGACTGGTCATTCTGCTGGTCATTCCACTGTTTAGTCAATTTGCATATTAAGCTTTTATTACACAGGATTATTTTGAAAGTTCTGACTATTGTAATAAACATAGAAAAAAATAAAATAATATAAATTTGAAAATAATAAATTCACCTATAAATAAATTTATATTTCAATAATTTTAAATGTAAAATGCATCAAAATCTATGAAGCAATTACTAAAACTGATAATGAATTTAGTATGTTTTCTGGATACAAGATTGACAAAAATTAGTTATATTTAAAATAACCTTAAAAATTATTTTGAGAGGAAAATAAAAGTAATTCTATTTATAATAGCATCAAAAAAAGGATGGAGGAATAACTTTAAAAAGTGATTTTAAGTGTGCTGCATTGAAACTACAAAATCTGTACAATATTAAAAAAATATTAAGAAATATGAAAAGACCCAATGAAAGACATGTATCATGTTTATGGATTAGAAAAATATTCTTTAAAAATTCCCCAAATTGATTTATAATCTCAATCCATTCTTTAAAAAATGCACAGCAATGTTTAAAAATAATTTTTTTTAAAATGACTTGCTACTTTTAAAATATCATGAAAAAATGCAAGAGATCTGTAATACACAAAGAGGTCTTGAAAAAATTAAAAGAGAAATGTTGGGTGATTTACATGATCTCTCTTAAATTCCTATTTTTACCTAGGAGGTTATTCAAGAGATAGTGCTGTTGGCCTAAAATAAAACAAATACATAGGTATGTAGAAAAGAAGAAACCTAAATATAAGTACATATTTTATAGATATTTTAATTGATCATAAAAATCCTTTATATCTGCAATGGAGAAAGTGATATCTATGCAAAAATGTGGGCCAAAATATTTGGATATCTATGTAGACAAATAACTAAAACAAAAATGTAATATCTACCTAACATAATGCTCAGAATTACTTTCATATTGACAATAGAAAAACACATGATATTTTAAAATTCCACAGCTTTTAGACCAAAGTGTAGAATATCTTCTTGACACAATGGTAGGCAAGTTTAACAACAGCTTGTTTGTTGTATCCATATTCTCTTCTCCATGGATGTCTAGATTAATGTTGATAACACTTGGCCAAAAAAAATTATTATTGACTGATGAAGATCTGTATCAGAATGTAAGCCATACTTGGTGTAGCATATGCATTTCTATATATCTAGAAAATGTGTGGACTGGCAACTGTCTCGTTTCAACTCTATGACTAAAGGTGTATAAAACACTCCATCTAGGCTAAAACTGTAGCTTCACAAGTATCTTCATCTTGAAAAATGCACATCATATGTGAAAAAGAGAGAATTTGGATTCTGAGTCTAGATGTTTTGAACTCCTTGATGTTTGACTGTGTTTTATTCCTTTTGTTGCCTTATTGAGGCCTTATGCATTATACTATGTGAAATATCATGTTTTCTAATAACTTAAACAGGCATAACTAGAATAATATAAACCAATAAATTGAATTCATCAAAATTAAAAACTATAATAAATCACAAAATACTGTTACAAAATGAAAAGGCAAAAATATTTTTTATATAGGATGTGCTATCAATATTAATAATCAGAGAGCTCAAATTGCCAAAGCCAAATTGAAATCTTTCTGTCTCCAGAAGTAAATAGATAGTTGAAAAATAGTTGACAAATTCCTAAGTACTTTTAAAATCCCATATCAAATTATTAGGCAAAGTTCAACATCAAATAACTTTGAAATATGAGATTTGAAATATGAGGAAGGAAGAAACACCCAATCAGAAAACAAAAAGAAAAAAGAATTCAAAAATATGAAGATAGTGTAAGGAGCCTCTGGAACAACTTCAAGTGTATCAACATCCGAATTATGGGGGTGCCAGAAGAAGAGAGAGAGCAATATATCGAAAACCTATTTGAAGAAATGACAGAAAACTTCCCCTACCTAGTGAAAGAAACAGACTTACAAGTCCAAAAAGCACAGAGAACCCCAAACAAAAAGAATCCAAAGAGGACCACACCAAGACACGTCATAGTTAAAATGCCAAGGGCAAAAGACAAAGAGAGAATCTTGAAAGCTGCAAGAGAAAAACAGTTGTTACCTACAAGGGAGCACCCATATGACTGTCAGCTGATTTCTCAACAGAAACTATGCAGGCCAGAAGGGAGTGGCAAGAAATATTCAAAGTAATGAACAGCAAGAACCTACAACCAAAATTACTCTACCCAGCAAAGTTATTATTCAAAATTGAAGTTCAGATAAAGAGCTTCACAGACAAGAAAAAGCTAAAGTAGTTCATCACCACCAAACCAGTATTATATTAAATGCTGAAGGGTATTCTTTAAGAAGAGGAAGAAGAAAAAAAGGTTAAAGATAAAAATTATGTACAGCAAAGTGACAACAAATGCATATCTATCAACAAGTGAATCTATAAATCAAGTCAATAAAAAAAATCTGATGAACAGAATAAACTGGTGAATATAATAGAATCAGGGGCAGAGAAAGGGAGTGAACTGACAATTCTCGGGGAGAAGGGAGCATGAGGGATGCAGGAAGAGATTGGACAAAAATATTATACCTATGGATGTGGACAGTAGTGGGGGGTAAGGGCATGGGATGGAATCAGGTGGAGGGAAAAAAGAGGAACAGCTATAATAATCTGGACAATAATTACTTAAAAAATAAATAGTGAAATTTTTACTATAAAATGATTTTAATTACATTTTTACTTAGCCCTGTTATACTAAACTATATGTGGTTGTTGAATAAAAAAAAAATTAAACTAATTTCTAAAGAGTGCATCTAAAGAATAAGTAAGTTTATGACTCAGGATATGTAAAATATAAAATTAGTACAGTTGGACCAATAAAAATTGAAAAGAATAACTTTGTTAAATGTCAACCCCGTGAGTAACGTGAAAGAAGTAAACAATATTTAATTGTATTATAACACATTATTTAATATCCAATTCAATATGTTAGCTACTTTAGAATATGTGCCAATAAACAGTTAAATCATAGTCCAGCATAGGCCCCTGGTAGCAGCCTAGAATAAAGAAAATGTGACATATAAATAGTTCAAGTAGCATGTTATTAGTAGTTGTTTTCCTATAAAGCTAGGAAGAGTAAACATTCTACTTTGAAATTGGAATGGCTGAGTTAAAATTTTTGAAAGTGTTCACTTTATATTGATAATAAAATTTCCAGAATTTATATATATAAAAGCCTAAGTGACCCTTAGGACCAGTCACCAAACAACCAGTCACTATGATGTGCACGAAGGGACAGATGCTCAATGCAGGAGCTTCTCTCTGGTGGTCAGTGGGCTCCTACAGCCAACCTCCCATGGCCAGCCAACTTCCCATGATGCCTCCTCCCAGCTGGCTGGCCCCAAAATAGGCCGCAATCAGGACTGGGTGAGGCAGCCCCAATCTGCCTTGATCACTGGCCAAGTCTAGGAACCTCACCAATGCACAAATTCATGCACCAGGCCTTTAGTTTTTTTTTGTTGTTTGTTTGTTTGTTTTGATTTTTATAAAATTGAACCCTAGGATTACATCCTTTTAAGTTTTTGTGTTTTAATGGTAGATATTTTTATTTAATTCATATGAAGAAAGTTATATTAGAAAAGAGTTATATTATTCCTTGCATTAAGTATTTATTCAAAACAAGTATTTGTTGAGTTGCCTACATTATCATGTAATTATATTCATACATGTTTTTATACATTAAATAAATTTATTGATGCTTGGGTAAATGAGAATCTTTAAAAAAATACTGAATGTAAATGTAAAAAGAAATGAAGCAATAGTATTTGTTAATATACACTAGAGAATTAATGAATATTTCCATTTCCATTTTAGGCATCTTGTTAACTCTCCACATTTGATTATAGCCTGGGTATGATTTCTAAGTCTCACTTCCCTGGATCAGTGAAGTAATCTCCCTGGTTATACTGCACATTATGGAGTTCAATCTCCAGGCAGTTTAGATTGGCTCTCCTCCATATTTGACACCGTTTCACATGGACTTTTTCTCTCTCTGCTATTGAATACATTTTAATGCCAAGGTACAGTTTCCTGCTGTGCTTACCTAATTTACCTAGAAAGTACAACTCTTCTGTAAGTCTCTTTGTTTTAAATTTATTTTACCTTTTTGTAGCCCATTGACAGCCACCTTGATTTCAAAATCCCTTTCCCAATGCATTCAGGAAACCATTCTCTCCCTATTCTACTTGGCTGACAATTTTCTTATTGGAAATTTACTTTCCTCTAATGCTCCTTAAATAATTAAAAAATATCCCAGGGACTTCATTATGTTTCACTCTTCACATACTTAAGGGAAACTATCAATGCCTGCTTTCATTTGCCACAGATGTTTTTACAATTCCCAGATCTAAAACAACGGCTTGGAAATTTATCCTGAATTCCATAATAAAATCTCACTCTCATTTATCTCTATTTAAACCTGTTAACAACACTTCAAGTTTAGACAAACTTAAACCATACATTCCCCACATTGCTTCTATAAATTTAAATGCACATACCTTATTTAACTTAATTAATTGCACTGCCAGTCTGAAAAATTAAGCATTGCAGATTTCCTCAATGAGTATATTATTTTATAATTTTTAAGCAATTAAAAATTTTAGTTTCTTTCTTTGTGTTTAATCCTCACTCCAGGATATTTTCATTGATTTGGGGAAGCAGAGAATGGAAATAGAGAGTGAGAGGTGACAGAGACTGAGAGCGAGGGAGAGCGAGAGCAAGAGCGAGAGAGAGAAAGAAACATGAGAGAGAGAGAAAGAGAGAGAGAGAGAGAGAGAGAGAGAGAGAGAGAGAGAGAGAGAGAGAGAGAGAGAGGCATTAGTGTGAAAGAGAAACATTGATTGGTTACCTCCCATACATGACTGACGGGATTGAACCTGCAACCTCATTTTGTGCCCTGACCGAAATCAAATCTGTAACCTTTTTTTGGTATAAGGGATGACTCTCCAAACCTATTGAGACACCTGGCCAGGGCAAGTCATTTTTAAATTAATAATTTATACATGATGTTGTAAAGTTGCTTAAATTAATAATATATAGTTGTATTCAAAGCAGAATACTGTAAGTATGTATTTTATTGAGCTTAAGGATTTTACATAAAACTTCTGGGAAGAAATATGATAAAAAAACATGTTCAAATCCATATAAAGTTTGCTATTATTACTAAAATTATTTAAAAGTTATTTTTTTAATTTGACAAATTTTATATTGAATTATATTTTCAAATTGAATTCTATTAAGTTTTAGATTTATTACTGTATATGTAGACTTCTTACGTTACATTACAAATATGATTCCAAGCATTTATTATGAGTAGTGCTATGTTTTCCAACTTTGCATATTTATTTTAATATGCAATATGTATGCTACACTTTCAAGTAGAAAAATGGGCAAAATTGTTGCATGACCTCGCACATATATTCAAAATAATGGCAATAATAGAGTGCATAACACAGTCTCATCTTTCTGGTACCATTCAGTGATTCCATGTCTCTCCCATTATTTCAGATGTTTTGCATAATTTCCTGGCTGTGAGAGATCCACATGAAGATGCATTTTAAGACAATCTGAACAAGTCGTTAATTCTCGCTTATGACTAAAACTGTTAATATCCCATCAAGTGGAGTTCTCTACTACTGTGACCACTGAAAACTGTATTTGCTGTCAGCAGGCTCAATGCCTGACAGTAAGTATATAAATCAGAGAATTGCCAGAGTTATCAGGACCGAGTAAGAATTTCCACTGAGTAAGCTTGAAATACATTCTGAGTAATGAGCTGCCCTCCAAATAATAAAAGGTAAGTTAGAAGAGATGCATCGTTCAGTTGAGAATGAGTTAAGGGGAATTTCCTGGGCAGATAAAGTTTTATGTAAGATTTTGATGTAGAAAATTCATTTGGATATATAAATTTATTTTGGGTTTCTATCTTATTATTAAGTTTCTGTTCAAGCGTTTCTAAGTTCATACTGTTTTATTAATTACTAGAGGCCCAGTGTGAAAATTCATGCATGGGTGGGGTCCCTTGGAGTAGCTTGTGGAAATCTGGCCTCAGGTCACTCCCCCAGCCTTGCAGCCCCACAGCTGCGCCTGGCGCCCTGCCTTGTCCTGGTGCGGTCCCCTCACCTGCCCCATCATCCTGCCTGAGGGACAATCAGCGGCCCTGCCCCTGCCCCTGCCCCTGGTTGCTGTCTGCAGAGTAATCCATGGGGCGATCACGTCCCCATTGCACCCCACTCACATCTGCTTTGGCTTGGTGCCCTCCACTCACCAGCTCCACTACCCCACCTTGGTTCCTCTCTCATTGGGTCTTTTGGGGCCAGCAGTGCCTCCACTGCTGCCCACTGCCAAAGCTGCACAGCCGATGTGCGCATGTTCTGCACCACATCCTGGTGGTCAGCACATGTCATAGTGAGCGGTCAAACTCCCGGTCTCCTGGCTGAACAACTGACGGAGGGGACAATTTGCATATTAGGAAAAGAAATTTGCTTTTACCCTTCCACATAATAATGTTTGTTTGTTTTTTGTTGTTGTGGTTGTTGTAGTCATATTTCTTTTTTTTTAAATATTTTTATTGATTTCAGAAAAGAAGAAAGAGTGAGAAAGAAATAGAAATATCAATGATGAGAGAAAATTACTTATTGGCTGACTCCTGCACATACCCTACTGGGGATCAAGCCCTCAACCCAGGCACATGCCTTTGACCAGAATCGAACCTAGGGCCCTTCAGTCCGCAGGCCAATGCTCTATCCACTGAGCAAAACCAGCTAAGGCTTGGTCATGTTTCTGAAAAATGTTTTTCCACAAAGAGTAAGGAGACAGATATGGTAAATTTATGACACAACTTATGATTGTGAACATAGATAAGGATCTTCTGAAAAATTATTAAAATAAATATGATCATTTAACAAGACAGTGCATTAATTTTTATTTAATATTTAAATGTATGTACCATTAATACATAATGATCACACACTTTAAATAAAAAGTTAACAGCTTTTTAAGATATCAGCAATAAAAAGTCAAAAAAGAATCTGAGATTTTATAAAATGCTGTTTTACAATAGCACCAAAATATGAAATAACAATAAAAACATCTAAAAGTGATAAGAAAAACTTTATGAATTTTATAATGTTAAAAAACAAAACTAAAGAAGACCTAGTATATAAATGGAAGCATGTTACAAATTAGAATATTTAATAATTTAAATATTTCATTTTTATTAATATTAGTTTAGATATTGTGTGCCATCTTAATCAAAAATCCACAGTATATGTGCTTGCATGTAAATGTATCTATGTGTGTGTAAAATTAGATAAAATCAATTGAAAATGTATAACAAGTAATTTTATATTTGGAAAGACCAACTGTAATGGAAAACAACACAATCTCAAAATTAAAAGTAATTAACAATAAGGAAATCTGAACAATGAACGATCATAGAAAATTTTTTTAAAATGACCAACACACACATTTACTTAAATTATAGAAAAATGACATTTCAGGGAAGTGCAGAAAGAACAGTATTTTCAATAAAGCGACTCTAGTCTAATTTACTCTATGACGAGTAAAACTAGTCTTATAATGTAGTTTCCTATAAATAAAAGTAAAAAAACAACAACAAAACACAAAAACATTATAGGATAATGTGAGATACAGCTCTTATTTTCAAGCTTCAGAGTGGAGAATAGATGGTAATATTTACTCATTCATGTTGGGAATGTAAATTGGTCAACTATGGCAATAGATTGCAGAGAATCTACTAATATTTAACGTATACAAATTCACTGACAAAGCAGTTTGACTCCTAGATATGTGTTTAATGATGCATGAACTTGAATTCTGAAAGATGTACAAGAATATTTACAGCAGCATCATACCAGAAGCCACACAAGTGCCCAATAACATTAAAATATATTTTAAAATTTGAGGTAAAAAATACAGCAATACAAAAGAACAGATAATACTTACATGCAACAACATAGTTATGTCTTACACATGACAAGTTGAGCAAGGTAGTCACAAACATCCAATATATAAATTTATTTAAATAAACTCCTAAAATGGCCCCAAAATAAAATTATACAGTTAGAAAACTTGGTTCCGTTAATAGGGGGAATAAAAGTATCTTTGGAAACACTAAAATATATTGCTTTACTAGTTTTGGATCTGTTTATATGTGATGTTTTTGAATAAATTAATGGCATTGTAAAAATACACTTTTATGTACCTAAAATATATACTGAATGCATACTTTGTATACAACTAAAAAGTTTAAATAATTAAAAGAATTTATATTTTGTGTAGAAATCTGATTTCTTCAGTCCAGACATTTCTAAAATTCAGCTATTTCATTGTCTAACTCTCCTGCATCAGTATTTCTCATTGTTTTCCAGCTAAATGAAGCTTCTTACTCTAATTTCTTTTATATATTCCCTTTCTGAATACCATGTTATTTGTATAACTATCTTGTGTTATATTTCATTTTATAAACAAATAGTATTCTATCCTAGCCTACAATGTTCTCCTTCTTATAAGCTTGCATATCCCTTTTGTTTTTTGTTTGCTTGTGTGTGTGTGTGTGTGTGTGTTGTTGTTGTTTTAATCACCATCCATTATTTCTGTTTTATCATTTTTGGTATTGCATATGTCATTTTTTGTATGTGACTCCACCAATGTTCTATGAGTGTTAATATATATTAATATCATTTTTAACTACACAATCAGGTCTACAAATGTGTATTTTAACCATATTTTCAAAAAATTCGTTTTGGCCAAGACCGGTTTGGCTCAGTGGATAGAGTGTCGGTCTGGGGACTGAAAGGTCCTGCGTTCGATTCCAGTCAAGGGCATGTACGTTGGTTGCAGGCACATCCCCAGTACGGGGTGTGCAAGAGGCAGCTGGTCGATGTTTCTCTCTCATCGACATTTTTAGCTCTCTATCTCTCTCCCTTCCTCTCTGTAAAATATAAAAAAAATTGAATCAAATTGTTAAAAAAAAGTAAACAGTTCAATCTACTGTGTTTTACATCATTATAAACTTGTCTCACTTACATCAATTTGAAAATCGGTTACCCAGTATGTTTGGAAAATTAGATAAACCTGTTTATTCTAAATTTTCTACAAAGCATATAAGCAATTTGAGCAAATTGATTATTTGTCTTCATACAGTTCCATGCTTATTGTAAAATTATCAGTAAATAGGATTAACATATATAATCAATTTTACGCTTTAATTATTTAGTAGTAGAGTATTCCTAAATTTAGATTTTGTGTTTTGTCAAGTAAATTCACTCTACTAATCAAAAGTTAATTATTATCATTGATCCCAGTTTTTCACAAGGCAGTATGCTGTTTTTAAAGCAAGTTTTCTTTATCAGGAAATGAATCATGACATTTTTCTTAAAAAATATTTCTCAGGATCTGACACTGATTGCAGAAAATAAAAGTACACCCTAACATTCAGTAAATTATAGTTTAGTGTCTGAGTACTTTTGGCAACCATATATTAGTCATCTCAATATGGTATTATTGCTTCAGAATATTTCATGTATATATTTTGAAAGATAGTAGGATTGTAGAAATTTTGTTTATTTATATCAAGGTTAAGCGGCCCAAAATGTACTTTCAGAAGGCATAATTAGATGTTGATTTATAATACGGTTTCAACATATAAATAGAACAAAACTAAGTCAAATGAACAGAGAATAAAGATATGAGTGGTTAATGAAAATCCATTTGTATTGTAAGCAGTAATAACTTAGAATGATATTTTTTAAAAAATACAGTTAAGTTATAAACATAAAGATATATAAATATTTTATGCTTCTTATTAAAATCATGCCATTTTAAATGTCCTTGGAATAATTATAAGTATTAGATTAAAAGTAAATCCTGCCAAAGACAGTGTAAACACTATTACATATTTTTGCAGAATTAAGTGAAAACAAATTAAGGCCTAAATAATTAATTATTATTACCTGGTCATTTTATAATGATTTTATTCATCAAATTATCTGAAATAAAGACACAGAAAATAATTTTCTGATGCCATGTCTGTGTTTGGTAGAAATATGGAGAAATATCTATGCTAAAATTAGGAAATTATGAGGTCAATAAAATCAAATCATTCTAATTACAGGTTGTTATAATAAAACCATAACAAAAGCAGGATATGAGTTCTATAAGAAAAATAAGATAATTTAAATGAATTAAATATATGAGAATCAAACTAGATAAACTGAAGATGCTAACTAACTTTGTGTCAAAATGGTGGTGATATTCCAGAGAAAATTTTGAAGAAAATTGTTTAATCTCTAATGTCTAAAAAGTATGAATTTAAATTATAGTTAGTTTAAAATATGTATGCTGTTTACATTTAGTTTGGTTAATGTGAAATATGATTTAAAAATCTCTGAAAATATTAGGAATTGCTATGGAAAATCAATTAATCATTTGTCGTTAACATCACCAACAAAGTATGTTTTTTAGTCACTCTACTACTACCAACAAACTAAGAGAGGCAGAGTGAGAGCAAAAGTGACAGAGATTCAAGAGATATTTAAAAGTATGTATATATTTTAAATTAAAATACATGTTTGTAAAATACCTGTAAGTCTAAAAAGAAGGCAAATTATTTTCTTTGCTCAATGCTACATTTTAATTATGCATTTATAACTCAAAATGACCTGTATGAATAGTTAAAAACTAAACTAATAGTTAAAATATTTTGAAAATCTAATTCCTGGGGCAGAGTGACCTTTGAATTCAAGAGGAAGGAAAAAAACATGAAAATCTTTTTGTGACTTGTGATGATTTTGAATAAACCTTCATACAAGCCCCTTTAATTTTCACACCTACAATCATAAAACTCATTCCACAAAATCTACTTAATGCATTTTGTAAGATGTGTCCATTGATAATATTTATCAATCATTTTTTTCAGCAGAAGAGATAGCTTATTATAAATGAAATGTCTTTTACTTTACAAAATTTTGATCACTCAACAAAATAATATAAAGCATACTATGTAAAAATACTTACATGGAGAAATGCAATAAGCATACCCTGTCAATAAAAGATTTAGCTTTCAGTAGGAAAAAAGATGTGAATTAAATGAAATGGTAAAGTATCATATTGTGACTTAATGATACATTAATCTGATTTCATTACTTTAAGTCACAATAATCATGAAAGTGTAATAATGGTGTGAGAATTTTTAAAAGTCAATAAATTTAATAGAGGAGAGAATCCATAAAAAATCCTCACATATAGCCGAAACCGGTTTGGCTCAGTGGATAGAGTGTCAGCCTGTGGACTGAAGGGTCCCAGGTTTGATTCTGGTCAAGGGCATGTACCTTAGTTGTGGGCACATCCCCAGTAGGGGGTATGCAAGAGGCAGCTGATCGATGATTCTCTCTCATCTATGTTTCGCTCTATCCCTCTTCTTCTCTGTAAAAAATCAATAACATATATTTTATTTTTTTAAATAAAGGTGGCCAGTGTCATCAAATAGTAATTTTTAAAAATTCCTCACATATAAAGTCAATAATTTTTCACAAAGGTAATAAGACATTTTACAGGGATAGGTGGAAGGAGGAACATCTTCTCCATAAATGATACTTAAACAAGAGATAATTATATAGAAAAATAAACTTTGACCATTATCTCAGGACTTGAATAAAACTTAATTTGAGCTGAAACAAAATAAATGTGAAGGCAAACCTCTGAAACTTACAGAACTAAATATTAGAGCATATATTTGAGATCTTGAGAAAAGTAAAGATTTTTTATAAAGTCCATGAAAATCACTACATTGAAAAATCAGAAAATGATAATAAAACTTCATCAAATTCAAATCTTATATTCCTAAAAACTAGACTATGGAAAGACAATCCATGTTCCAGGAGATAATATTCCTAATACATATATCTTAGAAATAATTTATATAACAATTGTATAAAAATTCTATTAATCAATAAAACATTTTTATAGCTTAATAAACAGCTGGCATTTCAAAAGCAAATGTATAGAAATGGCTAATAAGCCTTGGCTGGATGGCTCAGTTGGTTGGAGCATCATCCTTTACACCTAAAGGTTGCAGATTTCATTCCCAGTGAGTGTATATACCCAGGTCCCTGGTCAATTGAATAGGGAGGCAGTCAATAGCCAATCAATGTTTCTCTCTATATCTCTCTTTCTAAAATCAATTAAAAAATATCCTTAGATAAAGATTAAAAAAAAAGAAAATGGCTAATAAGCTCGTGGGCAGTGATGTTCAACATTAATATACATGAAATGAGTTACCATTTCACACTCACTAGAAGGGCCAACATTCTTTTAAAGAACTGACCATGTCAGATGTTCATGAGCACGTGGATGAATTGCAACTATCTTACATTGTTAGGTGTATTGTATAATGGTATATTCATTTAGAAAAAAATATTGGCAGCTTCTTATTAAATTAAATATAAAGCTTCATTATGACCTGGAAATAATAGAGATCTATGTAAACAAAAGTCTATAGAATGCAAAGTGTCAACTCAGGAGTTCAACCTACCGGGAGTTCAACCACTCACCATGATGTGCGCTGACCACCAAGGGGCAGTGTGGAACAAAATGAGCCCTGGCCGGCGGCCAGCAGCCGCTAGGGACCCTACCCATTTTATGCACTGGGCCACTAGTAGAATCATAAATAAAGAAAAAGATGGCATAAGGATATTACACAGTTATTGATAGATCAAAAGCTAGTACTAACCCAACTATCCATCAATAGAAGAATGAATAAGCCAAATTGTGGTATAACATATAATGAACTAATACCCTACTATATATAAAAATGAATGCTCTAGCATGGGGGAATCTCAAAAACAGAGATCCTAAACAAAATAAGATATGCATACACAGAACTAACATAAAATCTAACTTAAATTCATTTAAGCTATAAGGAAATATATCTTATCTTACATTTGTAGGAGATGTCCAAACTACATGTATCCTCAAGAGCCTAACTATTTTATTTTTCATGAAGACATTTTTTAGAGAATTTTAGGTTTATAGCAAACGTGAGGAGATAATACAAAGATTTCTCATATAACCTCTATTCCCACTCTTGTTTTTGTCACACAGTTTGATCTCATCCTAAATCTATCCTTCTTGTGGCCCTAATATGGTTAGCTCTGGCATGATTGCTGGCTGCATGAACTCCATTTACATACATTCAGTAGTAAAGAAAGAGTTACTTCCTGTAAATCTCTTAAGAAAGAGGGAATTATTCTCTCAGAAGACCACTGGTCGACCTGTTTTTAAATCTCACTGTCATGAAAAGATTTAGACCTCTGTAACATCTGTCCAATTATCACTGTTAAAAAAGAGATTATCTTCTTTGGATTAATGTGGTTGAATTAGGCTGGGGTAAATTGAGTGGACATATCATTCCCCAGAAATGCTTTCAAAATACAATAGCCATATGGCTCCCTTCTTAGTGACGAGACCAGTAGAGTGCTCTCAGCAAACGAAGATTACCATAGTTGGAGGCACTAGTTATTTTTAAAAACAGAAATTTAATTTTAAAAGATGTTTGTGAGATTAAAGAAATCTACCCAAGTGAAGTTGAGGGCGCTGGATTTATTTTAGGAATATACACCTAAGTGCAAGCATTTGATAAAAAAAAGTTGAAAGCATCTATAAAAATATTTTTTTAAAAAAATGATTTGTCATTAAATATATTATGCTTCTCATAACTGAAATCTTTTGAAATAGTGAAAGTGTATCTGTGCAATTAAAAATATTTTTGAGATAGAGAAAATTATGAAACTTTCAGCTTTCATGGAGAAATAATTCATATTAACAAAGAGAAGTAAAAATTTTATATAAATGTGGTGATTTTACAGTAATTTTGGCTATTTTAATAATATATTACATAAAAGCAAGAGATCAACATTTCAGCTGGATTGGAGGATGCTGGACTGCTTTTCAATTTTTTTTCCATCTTGTACTTACATTATTGACATATTAAAAAAAATAAGAAATGTTTGTTCTGAAGTGACTAACTCTTCAGAAGCCATCTGCAATCACACTGGGTGGCTTGTAGGCAGTTGCTATTAAAAAGTCACTCAGCTCATTAGTGGGCCAATTAGCTGATACGTAGTGCAGCGCCCCGGTAAGTTGTCTCGACTGCCATGTAAAATCTTAGCAGTCTCCTCAACTATGCGACCTGCAGTGAAACAAAGTAGGTGAGTATCCCAGGGCAGAAAGTGACCTACACACGATCCTTCAAATACCAATGAAACAATCCAGAATTCTGCTTAGAGTACATAATTTGTCTGGATACACATCCTAATCAATTTGTTATCATTCCTAGGCATGATTAATATTTGCTACATTTAATTCAGATTTCTTTGTGATATTTGGTATATATATATATACAAAATTTTTAGATGAAGATAACCTCAATTCAATGGATAGAGGCCCTGGCCTCTTGAGTTAGGTTCTGAGATACATTTATCTCATTCAGTATTTCAAACACTATGGTATGACAAATCAAAAAATATCTGTGCCTCCAAAAAAACTTCAACACTTTAAGTTTTAAGCCAAAATAAAATCATAACCCTCCAAAATAATAATTAGCTTTCATACACTACTCATTATGTTTGAAGAGGAGAGTAATGAATACATTTTAATAGAATTTAAGCAAATGTTCATTGTCTGCAATCATACCCATGATCTTACATTAAGTATTGTGGACAAAAGGGGCCACATGCTAACCTGACAAGCTCAGGGGAGGTCTGCATGGAAGTTTTGCAAACTCAGATATCTAAAGTAACCACAAAGGTTGGTCTGAAATTAAACTTGAACTAAAAGCAGTTATGGTGAGTGTTATATCCTAGGCCCATATCTTCACTGACAAGGTCAACCTTTACCTTAACTGAGCCTATCTGTCTTTTTGCATCCACAGTAACATAGGCTTTGAAATGTCTGGGTAACTTAGAAGTTTCCCTTTTTTCCGACCCCTTGGGGCATAACCAAATGTGCTGGGTGCCAGGACAGGTACCACAAATCCCTTCATTATCATGTTAATTGTTCCTGCACCCACCTAACTATGTGTCCATCATTTTACTTTTTATCCAATCCCAGGGGTTTCCCCACTTAGCTTTCTCCCACCTCTCAAGTCTGTCAACAATGGATTTCATGTAACCCACTACATCTCTTTCCTTTGATTGCAATGTATAAATACAAATGTAACCTGCCATTCTCAGGAACATTATCTCAGTTTGTTGAGGTTCTGCTTCCTGGGTTATGTCAATAGTTTGGCTCAAATAAACTAACAAAAATTCTTTACAGGTTTCAAAATTTTTTTTTTTACGTTAACAGTATTAAATCTCATGCAATACTTCAGTCAACTTATATCACACAATTTATTTCACACTATTTATTTATGTGGAGATATACTTATTTAAGCAAAGTTTTAAAGTTAGCGTTGGCAGGAAAAGAAAGATATGGCAGTAAAATTTCTATGGTTTTTGACTTTTTCATGTTTGCTAAAATATCCTTTAATTGACCATTCTAGAACATAATGGGGAATAATTATCCTTAAAGGTTACTAGATTGTGACATTGGCTTCTCTCAAACTTATTAGGTTAAGTGTTGCTACCGTATATTATCTTTTAATTTAGCTTAAATTAATAATCCTGCCAAAGCCTTCAAATTATAATTGCAGATAATTAGACGTATTGAACATTGAGCTTTGTGTGGTCTATTATTAGGATTCTGTTGTGAAAGATTATATTTCTTAGAGTCAAATATGGCAGTTAATATTGTAAAGAAATTTTACTACTGACAGTTCTGGAACCCATACTCTATGTCTGTAACACTTTTTTAAAGGGTAGTTTAAAAATATAGTCCATATTTATAACAACTTCTCTCTCTGCCTCCATTCTGTTAGCTAAATTGCAAAAAATATGTAATGATAGGTTATTACCTAGTCCTGCAATCATGTGGATTACTTTACAACTGGGGTTTAACACTATAGAAATAAGTTCTTGTATGAGAAAATAAAAAAAAATAGATGAAAAAGTAAATGAAACTATAAGTATGTCTCCAAGATATTAACACTGACTTTATTTCAAATTATAGGTACAATCTGGTACAGGCCATGTGCTGACATTAAATTTCTTAAGATTAGTGGGTGTTAATGTTAATGACCCTTCCAGGTACATGTTCTTTAGTGACTTATTTGAAGGGATAAGAGCATACTGGTGGATTTGTATTTCAAGTTATTATATAAAGCAGAAGAGGTGTTAATTGAAATAGTTCACACTTCTGGACAAGGCTGATTTGCCTTACAAATATCTCCTCAATGTGTAGAAGCTAGTAATAAACCTGCTCTTTTGGGCCTGATACTCAGAGATGTACACCTCCATGTCAGATTATTTCTTCTTTAAAAAAAATCCTTAATCCATAAAACATGAATACTGAATAATTAGGAATATTGCCCGAAACATGGTATGTTCCATGTAAGTATTTTTTACAGAGAGGAAGGGAAAGGGATATAGAGTTAGAGACATTGATGAGAGAGAAATTTTGATTAGCCACCTCCTGCACACTCCCTACTGGGGATGTGCTCAAACCAAGGTACATGCCCTTGACTGGAATCAAACCTGGGTCCCTTCAGTCCACAGGCCAATGCTCTATCCACTGAGCCAAACAAATGGTTAGGGCAGCTACCCATTTGTGGTACTTTCTTAAGGCAGTCTAAAAAGTTAACATACTGTACAGAGTGAGGTCATTATTTTATTTAATAAATAACTAATTCTTAAATCGTTACAAGTTACTTACATTAGAAAGTATAACATTATAAATTAAATTGATTTATGCATTGTGATGTATTTGCATTTAGGAATATATATATGTATGTAATGATTTTCAAATGAACCTGCCATGTTGGAAACATAAATTATGAACATTTAAATTTGAAGTAATGTTCTACCACACTTAAGAAAAAGACAATTTGCTTATGTTATCATAGAAAAAATGAACTATTTATTAAAGGTATCTATAATACATTCAGATGTACACGATTTCACTTTTATTAACATGAAAGATTAGGAAAAAGCTAAGACTATTTCATTTTCAAAGAGTATTGTTTATTTTTACTTTCACTTACAACTAGTAGCCCTGAAGATTTTGACTGGCCATATGCATTATTCAAATAAAACAAGTGAAAGATAAATATTTTCTAGTGAACCAAATATTCTATTATAGGGAAACAGTCCAAGTGCCCATGAGTAGATAAAAAAGCTGTGGTACATTTACACCATGGAATACTATGCAGCTTTTAGGCAAAAAGGATCTCTTATTCTTTGAGACAACATGGAGGGACCTGGAGAATATTATGCTAAATGAAATAAGCCAGTCAGAAAAAGACAAGTATCACATGATCTCAATGATATGTGGAATCTAATGAACAAAATAAACTGGCAAACAAAATAGAGCCGAGACATGGAAACATGCAACAGATTGAGAATTCCCGGGAGGAAGAGGGTGCAGAGGAGCCAGATGAGACTAACTAAATAATTTATATGCCTCATTTGCATATATGCATAACCCATGGACATAGACAATGGTGTGGTGAAGACCTGGGGAGGGGCCAGGAGTAGGGAGGAAGAAGTCAATGGAAAGGGGGGGAAAAAAAGGACATCTGTAATACTTTCAACAATAAAAATAAATTTTTTAAAAAAGAGCCTGACCAGTGTTGTTCAGTGGTAGAGCTTCAACCCGTGAACCAGAAGGTCATGGTTCATGAAGGTCATGGTTCACGAAGGTCATGGTTCAATTCCCAGTCTGGGCACATGCCTAGCCTCCATCCCAGTGGAGAGCATACAGGAGAGAGCCAATCAATGATTCTCTCTTATCGTTGATTTTTCTATAGGTCTCTACCTCTCCTTTCCTCTCTGAAATCAATAAAATACACATTTAGAAAAAGAAAAAGAAAGAAAATGTGAGTGAGTGCTGAATCAAGTACCATTTCTCAAATAACACCATAATAAATATATATAATATTTTAATCAATAGTTTCTTCAGGCATATTGCAGTGGTTGTGGTTGTTTTTGTGGTACGGTAACAAATTTTAAAACCATAATGGGGGGAAAGATTTTTAAATCAATTTTAAGAGCTAATATCAAACATGTTCTCATTTGAACTTTGCACTTTTTCCTCTATTGCCTCTGAGAAGTTCAGAGCTATTTGAGTTGGTTTTTATGGTACTAACCACTGGGGTGGAAATACTCCCTTAAATGAATTCTTTAGGCTATTAGTTTGGATGTGCCCCATTTATTTGTGCTCTGCTATTTTCATGTACATATATTGGAGACTACGTAAGTAGGTTCTATTACTTTCCATCACTCTCCTACCATTCAAACTGGGATTTTGTAACTAAGGAATTTCATTATAAGATCAAAGAAAACTGTTCCTAAAACATAGAGGCACAGAACAAATGTATAAAATGCTTTAGTTTTGAACTATTTAAAGTATTTAGGTAGCAAACTAAATAATGGGATCACAAGGATTTGTAGGTCCATGTTACGTTAAAAGACAATTATAGACACAGCAGTATGTTAGAAGTCGCTGTAAAATAATCCAGTTAAAGATTTTCCCGCTAGCATTTTTATCTTGAAACTTGGAATAGACATTTTGTATGTTCCTCAGCTATTTTATATCCTTGAATATACTCAGAAACATATAAAAAACAAAAAAACAAAAGCAGTGTATTTTCATCCACAAATACATTTTATATGATTACTAGAGGCCCAGCGCATGGAGGAGGCACCCCACCTTCCGCTGTGTAAGGAGCACCCTGTGAGGGGCTGGGACCTGCACCTGACCCACGTAGAGCCAGCTGCCCCGAGTTGTGTCCGCTGGGGAGGGGACAGGTACACCTGTGTACTGTGTCTCTGATCTGGCCCTTCCCCAGCCCCAGCCTCTCCGTGTGTTGTGTCTCCACTTTGGCCTGCCTCCAACCCCAGCCTCCCCGCCGCCGGTGGGGCTAGGGGCGGCAGCTCCTTCTGAGCAATCGTGATGCTAATTAGCATTTCCCCTGTTTTTAGATATAGATATAATTATGTCTATAAACCAATCAACTCCATTTCATTTAGTGTTTGTCAAAAGAGCTGAGGCTTTATCCTATTTGCAAGCTAGCAAGATAGCTTGCTATAGTTTCACATATATTGGATGAAGGCATGAGACAATTGTGCCAGGGACAAAACATTTTATCACTCAGAACAACAGAAGTTACAGAATACCAGCATTTTCTTGTGTCTGTATTCCAAGCCCATTTCCTCAGGGTGATGAGAAAAAGGCCAAGGTGACACCTACAAAATCAATTGCATTAAGGGAGAAGAAACCTGGCCATGGCCAAGAAGCTCAGTTGGTTGGACCCTTTATCTCAGTCGGGGCACATACAAGAATCAGCCAATAATTGCATAAATGAGTGGAACAACAAATCAATGCTTTTTTTCCCCTCTCTCCCCATCCCCTCTCTTCCCCCCGCCCCCTTCTCTCTCAAAATCAATAAATATGGGAAAAAATACAACAACCAGAAAAACTGAGCTTACAGAATCCACATTTTTTATACTTGACAGGAAATATGCCTTCCATTTGCTCATGCAAAAGGCAAGCGCTCTCTCTTCCAAGGCTATTTGTTATACAGATATTCCTGAAAAGATAAAGCAGGAACTAATTTATCTGTGTCTCTTCTTAAAAGATATAAAATATGCGGAGCCTAAGAAGAATCATCGTCCAACAGTGTTTCACTTCGGTATTGTTTAGAAATACATAAATTTGCATAAAGGTCATAGGCTTCCAAAAGAAATATTGATCCTTGCTTGCTGCCTATTAATCAAATAAAAAGGCTTAGGCTGTTTGTAAAGAGGAAAAAAAAGTATAAATCTGAGCAAAAAGAGTTGTAATCTGCAAGATACAGATTCAGGTAGCAACCTAAACTGTGCTCCAGAGAAAATGAAGAGAGGCAGGGTTTACAGGCAAAACCACAAAGCGCATTTTTTCATGCACATACTGGTAAAGAATTGCTGGCTGGGCTAACAGGAGTTGGTTAGTTCCAATATAAAAACGAAGGGGGATGAATATTACAAGGAGGAGACAAAGTCCTTATATGTTCACACAATGGCTCCAGGATATTAATGGCTCAGCCTTACACTGAATTTAGCAACAGGCTTAGCAACTTAATAGCAGCTCTCTGAGAACTGAGGCCCAAGATGTAAGTAGGTTCTACTCACTCAATAGCCCCCTGATTCTATTTTAAGTTACTCTTTTAGCACTGCTTATCTCATTTTATTTTCTCCATTATCATTGCATGTTTAACATACAAAGGCACTCAAGACTCCCCCCACATTTGGTGATGAAGAGAAAAAGAAAAGGTCCATCATCATGGCTTTCATAATGCCAAAATGAAACCATGAACAGGAAGTGTATTAATTTTGAGAGGATCTTAAATTGTTCTATGACAACTTTTCTCTTCTTTATGATCTTAGCTCCCTCCCTATTTCCCACTTTCAGTTTTACCTCCTATCACATTTGGGCATAACATAGACAGATATTAAAAAAACAAATTAGGGTCAAAATCCATTCTGTGAAACAATGTAGCTCAGTTTAGCCTATATGGAAGGATGGATAAATCAAAGTTAGGGAATCTCTTAGAAATAATACACTGTGCATTTGGTTGGGATATTCTTTTAAAAATATTACTGTTTGAAAATTCATGCAGATTTAGATGGCTAACCAAAAAGATTATGGTTATGCTTTTTACCAGCTACATAAATCTTATAAATTTATCAGATCACTAAAATAATTTTCTAAATATTGCCATATTAAGATGCACTGAAATAATAGCATTTATTTGGTTCACTAGAAGATGAGGCATTTTTGTACCCTGAAAAGATCTCGCTGGGGCCTCCAGTATAAAGGTATTAAGGGGAATCAATGATTTGAGATGTATGTGTACTCTAATCATGATAGTGGCACACCCATAGGGAACCTCTGATTTGGAAATCAGTTATAATGGAACAAGTAATGTATGTGAGAACAATGATGTGTAACATAGGAGAGAAAAATAGCGAATATGCAGGGTTGTCCCCCCCCAAAATGTATACACTCATTAACAGCTTATAACTGATTTTTCTAACCCATTGGAATTAATAATTATTCAAAGTATTTATACATTTTTGGGACACCCTGCATTAATATGTAATATTTAAAATATAAATTATATTAACTCTCTTATTTATTCACTGGTACATAATTGGAGACGAAGTGGTCCCACAGCTATAAGGTAAATATTATAAACTTAGCTACCAAATGGATTTCTGAGGATTAAGGGAGAAAATTCAATCTGTGCAACGTATTTTATTCAAATGGATAGTAATATTAAGAAAACATGTAACATAGGGATACTTGTTCTACCACCCCATCAAGAAAATTCCTACTAGAGAGAACAACTGGATAAATTACAATACAATTACATAATAAAATAGTGTTGTTTTTGATATCACAAAGTTATATAGACTCTTGGCTTATAAACAACAGATTTCTTTATCACAGTTCTGGAGGCTGGATGTCCAAAATCAGGGTACTAAAATTATTAAGTTCTGGTGAGCGCTCTTTTCTGGGTTGCAGACTGCTCACTTTCATCATGTTCTTACACCATGGGAGGGACAAAGGAGCTCTCTAGGGTCTGTTTTACAAATACAATAATCAAATTAATGAGGTTTCTACCCAATGATCTAATCATCTGTCAGAGCTTCCTAATACAGTCACAGTGGGAGTTACAATATCTACATATGAATTTTGGGGAAAATCAACATTAAATCTATAGCAAGTATGTTAATATGAAATAAATATGGGATTATAGGAACCAGATGTATGTTAAGAGTTGATGGCTGAGAAGTAAGACAAAGTGGAGACTATGGACTTGGAAAACAACAAACTTCTATAGAATAACAAGAAAAAGGCAATGCATATCTTAGAAAGTAGAAATGAATTAGGAGATGAAAAACAAGAGGAAGAAAACAAGATGGAAAGTTAATGAATTCAAAAAGCAGAAATAAAATGGTAAGAATAAATGTAAATAGATCAACAATCATAAAATATAGAGAGATATATTCTGTATATTAAAAATAAATTCAAGCAACAGTTAACATAGCAATATAAGTTTTATTAAATATATGCCCTAACTGGTTTGGCTCAGTGGATAGAACATTGGCCTGTGGACTGAAAAGTCCCAGGTTTGATTCTAGTCAAGGGCATGTACCTCGGTTGTAGGCACATCCCCAGTAGGTGTGCAGGAGGTAGCTGATCAATGTTTCTCTCTCATCGATGTTTCTAACTCTTTATCCCTCTCTCTTTCTCTCTGTTAAAAAAAATCAATAAAATATATTTTAAAAATACTATCTAATAATAGAGAATAGCATAATATGTAAATTAACATCACTCTGTGACAAAAATGGCAGCACCCATAGCCACAAGATGGCGGCACCCAGTCACCTCAGCCCCACTGCTGGAGTGTCCAGCCTGTCCTCTGGAGCAATGAAGCTGGGTCCACCTCTGGAGGGGGTGGATACTGCTTTCCTGCTCCACAGCTGCTGCAGTATTTGGGCCTTTCAGCCCCACTGGGGTTCGTGGGGACCAAGTAGTCTGGATCTGCCTCCAGGCCTGGCAGACAGAGCCTGGACAGCAGGGCTTGGGAGCTTCCTTAGCAAGGTGGCTGAGAGAACACCTCCCAGGTCCCACAGACAGAGCCAGGACAACAAAGCATGGGGACTGCCTTAGTGTGTTGGTGTCGACGAAGCAGAGACATTCTTTTCAATAAATGGTGTTTGGAAAATTGGACAGGTACATGCAAAAAAAATAACACTAGACCACCAACTTACACCATACATAAAAATAAACGCAAAATGGATAAAAGACTTAAATGTAAGCTGTGAAGCCATAAAAATCCTAGAAAATGTAGGCAGCAAAAAAAAAATCAGGCATCTCATGTAGCAGAATTTTTACTGATTCAACTCCTAGGGCAAGAGAAACAAAGGAAAAAATAAACAAATTAGATTGCATTAAAAAGCTTCTGTGTAGCAAAAGAAACCAGCATCAAAATGAAAAGGGAACCCACTGTATGGGAGAACATATTAGCAAATGTTACATCTGACAAAAGGTTAATTTCCAAAATATATGAAATACTCATACAATTAAACAAAAGGAAGACAACCCCATTAAAAAATGGGCAGAGGCCCTAAATAGACACTTCTCCAAAGAGGACATAAAAATATCCAGGAGACATTAAAAAATGTTCAACATCCCTAATTATCAGAGAGTTGCAAATCAAAACAATGAGGTACCACCTCACACCTGCCAGAATGGCTAACATCAATAAATCAACAAACAACAATTGATGGCCAATATGTGGAGAAAAAGGAACCCCAATTCACTGCTGGTGGGAATGCAGACTGGTACAAAAAAACGTGTGGAGTTTCCTCAAAAAATTAAAAATGGAATTGCCATTTAACCCAGTAATCTCACTTCTAGGAATATAAACTAAGAATCCTGAAACACCAGTCAGAATGGATATATGCACCCCTATGTTCATAGCAGTGTTATTTACACTAGCTAAGATCTGAAAACAGCCCAAGTGCCCGTCAGTTGATGAGTGGATAAAAGAGCTGTGATATATTTACACAGTGGAATACTATGCAGGTGGAGAAAGGAAAGATCTCCGCCAGTTGGTGTAGCTCAGTGGTTGAGCATTGAGCCATGGACCAGGAGGCCTGTGTTTGATTCCTGGTCAGAACATATGCCTGGGTTTCCAGCTCAATCCCCAGTGTGGAGTATGCAAGAGGCCTAAATAGACATTTCTCCAAAGAGGACATACAAATATCCAGGAGACATTAAAAAATGCTCAACATCACTAATCATTAAAGAGTTGCAAATTGAGACAATGAGGTATCACCTCACACCTGCCAGAATGGCTAAAAAAATCAATAAATCAACAAACAACAATTGATGGCCAATATGTGGAGAAAAAGAAACCCTAATACACTGCTGGTGGGAATGCAGACTGGTACAAAAAACGTGTGGAGTTTCCTCAAAAAATTAAAAATGGAATTGCCATTTAACCCAGTAATCCCACTTCTAGGAATATAACCCAAGAATCCTGAAACACCAGTCAGAATGGATATATACACCCCTATGTTCATAGCAGTGTTATTTACACTAGTTGAGATCTGAAAACAGCCCAAGTGCCCATCAGTTGATGAGTGGATAAAAGAGCTGTGATATATTTATACAGTGGAATAATATGCAGGTGGAAAAAGGAAAGATCTCCACCAGTTGGTGTTGCGCAGTGGTTGAGCATTGAGCCATGGACCAAGAGGCCTATGTTTGATTCCTGGTCAGAACATATGCCTGGGTTTCCAGCTCAATCCCCAGTGTGGGTATACAGGAGGCAGCAGTTCAATGATGCTCTTTCATCATTGATGTTTCTATCTCTCTTCCCTTCCCTCTTCTTCTCTCTTAAATCAATATAAAAAATAGTAAAAGCTCAAAGGAAAAAAAAAGAGTTGCTGTGCTGAGTAACTGACTCTTTAAAAAAGGAAAAAAGAAGGAACTCTTACCCTTTGGAGGAATCTGGAGAGCATTATGCTAAGCTAAATAAGCTAGTGAGTCAGAGAAAGACAAATGACATATGATCTCATTTCTTACGTAGTATCTAATGAATAATATAAATGGACAAACAAAATAGATTCAGAGGTACGGAAACAAGGAACAGACTAATGATTCTCTAAGGGAAGTGGGGGGGAGCAAGAAGAGATTAATCAAAGAACTTGTTTGCGTATATGCATAACCCATGGACACAGACAATAGGATGGTGAAGGCCAGGGAGGGGGCAGGTGTGGGAAGTAGGGTGTTAATGGGGGAGGGGACATCTGTAATACTTTGAACAATGAAGATATTTTTAAAAAATCTTTATGTAACAAGCGATTATTTTTTTTTTGAACTTTTTAAGAACGTAACAAATGTAAATCTAGTGCGGTCTTGAAACTATTTGGGGAGAATAGAAGGGGAAATAATTGTTATACAAATGATATTCCCTGAGGGTAAAAATGTTAAATAGAAAAACAGGCAAGAACAGTAAAAGTATCATGAAACTATAAATTTAGAAATAGGCATATATAATCTAAAATAAATCTTGAGTAACGGAAGTCATAATTAAAATTGTAAAATATTTAAACAAAATAAAAATTCCTTTATATTAAATGTGATTGCGCAGCTATAGCAGTTACAGAATAAACAGGGGAGGAAAGGAAATGTAAATGTGAGCAAAAAATTGTCAAACAAAAGTGAGGAAGATTATCAATAGTTAAAAAGACAAAACTTAATAGTGAAAAACCATTAAAGAAATTAAATTTGAAGACAAAACCCTTACCTCCTCTCACATACTGATCCTGGTATTTATAATAAATATATTAGGTCTTGCAGTTTTATTGACACATGTTTATACTTCTTCAAATAATAGCTAATTCTCTCAATTAAATATATTAAGATATATAACAAATAAACATATTAAATAAAATTACTTTATAGTGCTATTATAAACATGAAGCTAACCAGGGAAAACAGAAGAAAACAATAAAATAGAAAAATATGACTAATGGAAATAGTTAAAATATTTGTACATAAAATCTAATCCATTCAAATTTTATTATATATGAGAAAATAATAAAGTATGACTATATAGGATTTAGTAAATTAATACAAAGGTATTTCAACATTGTCAGTTAAACGTTATAGAACTAAATGTCTAAGTCACCATAATAATCAAAATAGATATTGAAGAATAATTCTATCTTTGCTGATTTTTGGTAAAATAATATTGAAATAAAAAGGAAGATCTAGCCAAAACCAGTTTGGCTCAGTGGATAGAGCATTGGCCTGCAGACTGAAGGGTCCCAGGTTTGATTCCGGTCAAGGGCATGTACCTTGATTGCGGGCACATCCCCAGTCAGCAGTGTGCAGGAAGCGACTAATCAATGTTTCTGGCTCTCTATCCCTCTCTCTTCTTCTTTATAAAAAAGTCAATTATATATATATATATATATATATATATATATATATATATATATATTTAAAGGAAGATGTAAATTTTAAAGTATAGTTTAAGCTTCCAAAAACTAGATTAAACATCCTACTTAAAGATACATTTTAAAATTATCTATAAAATCAGTAAAAATCTAGAGATTCTTGTTAGTGATTTTAGTAGTTTAAACATTAAATTGGATGCCCTATTCAATGTCAAGCATTTGAGGAAGTCTGGTAACTGCCACTGAGAAAGAAAGACATTAGAGAGTAAATTGGAAATATCTACTAACCTTGCAAACCTTTACATATAAATGCAATTTTTCTTTTAAGTTTATTTTCTAAGGAATCTGTTAAATATTATTCTAGTAGATGTGTGATACTGCTTGTAGAAGTAAACTTCAAAAGAAGTACTTGTCCGCTAAGAGTGGAAAATGTAATCTTCTATAATAATGTAAGTGTAATATGCTAATTAGACTTGATGCGACATTCAGGATGAAGCCAGGGCTGGGAGGAATGAGACCCTCACACGAATTTCGTGCATCAGGCCTCTAGTTAAATTATAATACTTCATAAAATAGAATTCTACATTACACCCACACAATAGAACAGAATCACATCATTTATTTTAATACTGATCTTAACACAAAATGTGAGTTAAAGAATGAAATTAATGGGCAGGGTAAGTACCTAAGAAACTCATAGTCCACGTTTAAGCAGGCGCACGCACAAAGAACATGCGTGATTTATCAACACACCTGCAGCACAGGTATGAAAACAGAACTTTATGTGCCTTGTGGATGGCTGCCAGTGTGTCAGGAGAGGGATTAGATGAGCAGGTGTGCTTCTTCAGGGTTCTCCTGTCTCAGGGAGAGACGTTAACATCCTGCAGTTTCCTTCCCTTGGCCGCGGTCGTCAAGAGCCTGCAGGCAAGCACTGTTTTCACAGAGGAGATACTTCAGCTTGTCTGGAAATAGTCACCTGAGAATCTCCACGCCTGCTGGGCCAGATGTAAGATTGCATTTCGGTCTTGCTCTGACACGGAATTTAACCTGAGCCCAGAATGTTTTACCTTTGGGTCTCTAGGTAAGGCTAATAATTCATTTGACCAAGTTTCCAGAGCCCATCCAATATACCACACTTTAAGATGTTAAAAATTGCCTAACCATGTTAAATCGGAGGAGACTATCCGGGCATCTCTAATTAATATACAAAGAAAAGTTCTCTAGGGCCTATTTTTAAAGCCACAAAAACCTTTTTTATTTATGCTCAAATGATGAGATTCACACATTGTGCAACGTAAGCAGTTGTAAAATAAACCAAATACTGTTCATTTCAATTATCTTGTTGATTTCAAAGGCATTCCAGTTCTACAAAACCATAAATTTACAGGAAGGAAAGGAAAGGAAAGCTAAAGATTATTCTCCCGTGCTTTAACAGTCCTCAAAGTTGCTACTCATTATCCGTTCAGCAACCCAGTAAACAGCATTTCACCATCCTCACCCTGGAGGTGACCTTCCGAAGCGATCTGGATCAAGGTGACAGTTCTAATTATTATAAAGCTCTTATAACATTACACCCAACAACTGTTTTCTAATATATCTACTCTTCAGAGCCCCAGGTAAATACTAAATCCTGATTGTCATGGAAGTCTTTTAAATATCTTTAAAATTGTATTTGTCTGAAATCTTAACCTGCTTAAAGAGAATCTGCTGTTAGAACTTCATAACAAGGCTTGCTTTCCTCCCTCCTTTACCCTAACTGCTACTGCTTGGAAGAAATCCAGCTTAACAATGTTCTTGTTAAATCAGGACTCTCAGAACTGTCTACAGCATTTCAATTGAAATCTAAGAACCATACTGAAGATAATCTCTCTCTCTCTGTCTCTCTCTGTCTCTCTCTCTCTCTTTCTCTCTCTCTCATCTCTCCTTCTCTCTGACACACATAGATACACAGAAACACAATATACTTTGCTCATATTTTGCTTGGTTTTTCTTGGCAAAACAAAGAAAAATATTTTCTGTGTAGCTATAAGGTTTTTTTTAAAAAAGGTTTTTGTTGTTTTGGCAGACAGATCATAAGGGTGAGCCCTTAAGTTGTACTTAATATAGACTGTTTTTAAACCATATTATTTCCACCCAATAATTGCACAGTTTATAAATTACATATTTTCCTAAATTTCAGGCTTTTAAGAAAATTTCGTCGACTTGCTATATTTAATTTATTGTTTATTCTCTCTGGGTTTGTGCCATCTGCCAATTTAGACAATAACACCCTAAATTTAATTTTTAGAAAGAGGGAGGGTATGAAAAGAGTTTCAGTAAATCAATCCCTCTCTTTGGATTCTTAGAGTCTAACAACAATGATTATGAAGTAATATTTATTGCATAATGAATCTTCCGTTAGCTCAGTCCATTCCTTACTAGCCTTTCAGTAAGAGTGCCCACCTAACTATGAATTTCCCTGACTGATTTACGAGTTGCTCCCAAAATTTTCAACTATATGAAATGTGACCCCATCACTAATTACTGATCAATGACAAATGCATCTTAATCCGTTCCCTCTTTCTCCACCCTCTGTTTCTATCCATCCGTTTCCCCATTGCCAGATAAAGTTTCCTGAAGCTCAGTTCTGATTAAAATATTTACTGAGAAAGTCTATCTACTATAAAAGCCTCATTAGTGATTGTTCTTGAGTCATTTTTACCTTATCTCTTATGGCTCCCTTCAAAACTGAAAAAAATCTGAATTTAAAGTTTTTAACCATTTTTCCACTGCTGCAACGGAATTCAACCTACTTAAACCATGGCTCCCTTGACCAGCTCTTGTGTACATGGAAGCTAGCAGACAGTTATTGTTTACTTTTAATGGAAGAGCTTAGAGGTAAACACTTCATAAATAAGAAAAACTATGCTAGTATAGGTTATATAATATCTACCTAATACTTCCATTTAGAAAGTGGTAAAGTCAGGATTTAAACCCAGGTCTCAGTCATTTTAATTATCACATTTATATTTGCTCTATAGTTTATCCTAACTTCCATTTCACCTGTATATAGAAATTAAAAAAAAAGAGAAAATATGACAAAAGTTTAATGACTTAGGGGTTAGCATAAGCAACTCCATTTTGGATCCAATGTCTTGGTTTTAACAATTACTAATCACAGAACAATAAAGGACAAACAAACAACAACAAAGAGCTATTCAACGAAATATTTCTGAAACACTCCAGCACTTTTGACTTATCAATAATTTATGCAGGCGCTCTGAATCAGATAAAGTACTGAAAACACTAATATCCTGATCATTTAAAAAATCCTTCATTATCCTGGCTCTATAATCCAGTGCCCTTTAATGGACAATTAACTTTTAAATATTCTCTTATTGGACATTTTCAGAATTGTAGTATATCAACATATTTTGGCTTCACAGAATCTTCACCATTTCCAGCATTTTTGCCTATTTTGGAGTCCTTTGTGACCTAGCATTTCTTTTCTTTCATCTCCTGAAATAATGTATTAGAGGAATCTCCCTTATCATAATAACCATTGCATTGCTTATTTATATATATTTATTTTTTAGTTAAATTTATTGAGGTAACATTGGTTAAAGTAAATTGAATAGTTAATTATTTTTACTTTTTACATTACCTCACATTTTTAACTTTATATGTACTTTATGAATTAGACTCTTATTTTATTCATTTTTGGTTTTTTGTTTGTGTTTCTTTAAATCAGAAATTGTCTTAGACAGTATTGTCTATATATTTGTGCTACTTATTCTTCTATTTTAATTCACAAATATCTCCATTTGGGCACAGTTGCAGGAGCAGTCTATATTTTGGGGAATAGAAAATCAATTGTTAAATTAAAGTCCTTTATGATTTAAAGCTGTCATTGTTTATGAAATAATAACTGATCATGGTGAATGATGCTGCTCGTATGTGGTGGTTGGCTGGCTAGTTAGCCTTTGGAATGCCACTCACCTGTCGGCCAGCTTGTTCAATGTCGGGCTATGGTCAAGTGTCTCTCTCCTAAGAAGTCTTGCATGTTCTAATTCACATGGTGTACATGCATTTTTCCAAAGACTAACAAGAAAAGACAAGCTTTGATTTGAATGTAGTTCTCAAACATCTGCCTGAGCCAACATTTACAAATGCCCCATAGTAGAGAGTAAATGGTCATATATCCTAGGGATTTAGGTATAAATATAGAGCCTGCATAGATCAAAGAACAGAAAACATTGAGTATCCAGACATATCAGCATTTGCCACTTGGAGGCATGTCTACTTTTGCCATAAAAATGAACAGATAATCCAGTGTCAGCATATCCTGGTGCTAATAGTACAATTTGACTCTAAATTCTTCCCAGGAACTTAGATACTACCCTGCAGAGGTGATTTTTGTTTTCTGATAATGAATTCCAGTTAATTTTGTGAAAATCATTATCGTTAATTCCTATCTGGTATATGTGCATACACACAGACGTATTCGCATAAAGTAGCTAGTCTTCACTGGCCTTATTATAGAAAATGAAATGTGAATGTTGCATTTATTCTCACAGACTGTCTCACCAGATATGCTTGTTTGTTTTTCTACATTTCCTTCACACCAAAAGTGATCAGTGTTGCTTATACATAACTCCGGTTTATAAGAGAGCCTCCAGATAGGGGCCTGAGACACAACTTTAGATTCTTTTTTTTCTAATAAATTAGAATGTCACATAATTCAATGCACACTATTGAAGGCAACTTCACTACTAAAATGTCTATTTTAAATCAGGCATATAAGCTACAGCAAGAAAGAGCTTTTCAACTTAATTTATCTTCTGTCTTTAAAACACTAATCTGTATAGATAGTCTATAAAAATAATTACCAAGTGTTTAATGTTCTGTGTACCTAGAAAGTATGCTATTAGCAGTCAAAAACAAACAAACAACGCATCCACTGCCTTGTTAGTCTAACTTCTGGTAAAATAAAAAGTAAGGACAGACTGTTTTACCGATATATAAATCATTAAATGAGGAATTTCAGCCCAGCCAGCATGAATGGTTGAGCATCGACCTAAGAACCAGGAGGTCATGGTTTGATTCTTGGTTGTGGGCTGGATCGCACAGTAGTGGGTGTGCAGGAGGCAGACCATTTATCTTTCTATCTATTTATCCCTCATACTTCCTCTCTCTAAAGTAAATTTTTAAAAATTTAAAAAATTGCTGAAGCCTGTTTGGCTCAGCGGTAGAGCGTTGGTCTGCGGACTGAAAGGTCCCAGGTTTGATTCCGGTCAAGGGCATGTACATTGGTTGCGGGCACATCCCCGGTAGGGGGTGTGCAAGAGGCAGCTGGTCGATGTTTCTCTCTCATCGATGTTTCTAGCTCTCTATCTCTCTCCCCTTCTCTCTGTAAAATATCAATAAAATATATTTAAAAAAAATTTTAAAATAATAATAAAAGAGGGATTTCATTGTTCTTAAATACTGGTGAGGACTTTATTCAGAATAAATCATTAATTAAATGCTTTCCTAGAGACTTTACATAGGTAAAACATACACAGTTTCATAAACATGCTTATGTATGTATACATCATCAATATTTCTGGGATAATGAAATAACATTATTAAATTTTTCCCAACATTTCTTCATTTCATTGTACAACTACAGAAAACTCTTTCATATAACTTTGCGTGTGTATATGTATCTGCAAAAATTTACCTATTAAAAATTATGTCTGTAATAATACATATGTAAAATAATTTAACTATCTCCTCTACAATTTACTTTTTAAATAATATATGTTATATACATATTTTTAAATATATATACATAGTATTTATATATATTTATATAAAATATATATTTTAAATGACGAGTGTCCATAATAGTGTTTTCCAGCCCAGAATGTTTTTATTATACACCATCATAGAATATTCACCTTTGAAAGAAAACTTCCCATCCCATTAAAATACCAAGGTTCTATGAAAGCTGAGGGATTCTCACTTGGGATAAAAGACACCATCTTCTTAGTGATCAGATAAAATCCATTAACATGTCATTCATACCAGTATGCGGGCATTTATTTGTCTTAAATCAAGCTTAGATTCACATATAATATGACGTCTATTTTAGTTTAGTGCTTTAAATTTTATTGAGAATCAAAATAACTCTTCCAATTTCATTCAGACTGTTGGGAAGTTCGTTTCTTTGCCATTGTGGGATTGAAGTTACCCTTTTTTTTGCTGTGTGCCGGGATCAGTCTCAGTTTCTAAAGGGCATCCCTCTCCTTGGCAGTTCACAGCATGGATGTTTGCTTTCTTTCAGGCCAGCTGGAGTTTCTCTATCTGATTTCCATTTTTTCCTCTAGCCAGGAACAGCACTCTGACTTCAAAGGACTTATGTAATTTGATGAGGCCAACCCAGATAATCTTCCTATCTTGGACCAACTGTGCCCTCTAACATAACCTAATCATGGAGTAAAATTCATCATCTTTACAGATTTGGGGATTATGTAGGACGTTGACACCAGGAGGACAGAAATCTCGAGGGACATCTTCTCATCCTGCCAGACATGGGAAGTGGCAGAATTGTAATATCGATAGGAGAAATGTCCTTGTAAAAGTTTATCTCCAAAAAATTGCAACATTTTGGAAGAAATTTAAAAGGATGTCTCTGACTATAACAACCGCAAATTAAAAATGTGATTCTTGATAGGAAAAGAAAATGCAAAGGATCTTACCACCTGTTCTCCGGTTTCATATTTGATTCTGTGGCACCTTTGTAGCCAGATATTTTATTAAAGTATTGACAATACTTATTTTAATACTGAGTGCTCATTTGTGCCTTGAACTTATGTATTTACATGGACCATTCAGATGAAATCGATCATTGCCAGTTAAAGAGTTTCTCATCTAACCCTTTAGTAAAAACAGCATTTGCAACTCTGCAAGGCACCCAAATTCTGCAACCTATTACAGCTAGCCAGTTCTCTCATGAGCCCATCATTGTTTTGTAAAATTGCTAAGTATACCAATAACAATCAATACATACTACTAACCTTATTTTTTTTTCTCAATATCTTCCCTTCTAGTTAAAAGTTAATTGCGGTTTTGATTAACATAAGATAACATAAGCAGCAAAATAACAATATTTTGCTCTCACATAATTTATATGAACACATTTCTTATTTTCTATATCAGTTTCTCACACCTATAAACGTAATGATAAGTCAGCTATTATAAATAAAAAACCAGTGACCGAAATGGCCATAACAACCATAACAACTGGTTGCTATGATGCCCACTGTGGCCAGCAATCAGGTGCTGGGGCCGCCGGCCAAGCTCACAGCCCCTTCCCCTTGCCAGCCTGCCCCTGATCAGACGCTCCCACCAGATCAAGAGCTGGGCCACTGGCCCTAGCTGGTTCGGCTCAGTGAATAGAGTGTCAGCCTGTGGGCTGAAGGGTCCCAGGTTCGATTCTGGTCAAGGGCATGTACCTTGGTTGTGGGCACAACCCATTACAAAGTATGCAGGAGGCATCTAATCTGTTTCTTTCTCATCGATGTTTCTAGCTCTCTATCCCTCTCCCTTCCTCTTTGAAAAGAATAAATAAAATATACTTAAAAAAATAAAAAAAAGAGCTGGGCCACTGGCCAAACACTCCCTCCCTTCCCTTGGCCAACAACCTACCCCCATCAACCCACCCCACCATGACAGGCCCACAGCCACTCCCCCCACCTGCCCCTGATCACAACCCCCACCCACCACAATAGAGCACCTGCAGCCCCTCCCCCTGGCTGCCCCACCCCAGACCTCACCACCCACCCCAGTAGCTGGCAGGCTGGCCAGCCAACTTCCTGTAGCCCTGCCCCTCACTGACCCACCCCTGATTGCCCGCCCAGGGCAGGGCTGGCCAGCCAACCTCCTGCAGCCCCTTCCCCTGGCCACTGGCACCCAATTGGCACCCCCACCCATTTAGGGAAAGGGGCCTCCAGCCAATCACCCGTGGCTCCTTCCCCTAGCTGATCCAGCCCTGATTGGGCCCCAATCAGAATAGGCTGGCTGGTCAACCTCTTGTCATTTCCTCCTCCTAACAGCCCCACCCTGATGGGGGCTGGCTTGGCTGTACCCGACCTGTGCATGAATTCATGAACTGGGCCCCTAGTTAGTATATATCAGATTTTTGCTTTTGTCTCAACCACTATTTAAAGTGAATTCTACACTGATTTTGCATGCTCATTGTTGGCGGGGTCTTCTCCCCCAACACTTTATGCTTCCATAAGGTCTGCTACCTTGTGTTAGAACATGAGATAAATCTCCAATAGTGACTAAATGTCTCTGCCACAGCCCTCAAGAAAACAAATTGCAAAAAGAGCAAGAATAAAATTAACGCAGAAATGATTTTAGATAAAATTATAATCAGATATGAGCCATTGAGACAGACACCAAGTCTCATGATCTTTTTTGAAAGAAAAACCATGAAGTTTTAGATTCTGGTGAATATATAAATTTATTTAGTTTTCCTATTGAACCCACTCTTCTTGATCAAGGAGACCCACTAATCTATAGAAGTACCTCCATAGTTATATCCTAAATTTTATATTGGTGGGAAAATTGGTAGGATTATGTCTTTATTTAAATATCTATAGTGTATTTCAGGTTCTATATGTCTGATATAGGACACTAATTTCAAAACTTTTTAACTTAGAGTTATTGTACACGTTTCTCAAATCGCATTCCTCAGAAGCTTATGAAATTTTGTTTTAAAAGTGCAGATTATTTGGCATTTCACCAATAACATTGATTTGATTTGTAGGGATGGACATTGCATGTTAAATACATTACCATGAATTGATTCATACACAAATTTTAGGATTACTGTTCCAATCTTACTGAATCTGGGCTATGTAAACTATGAGTAGGGCTGGTGGGAATGGGTATATTGTTACAATCACTTGGAAATTGGTTTAACGTTATCTATGAAAATTAAACATACGTATAACCTATGAAATCCATATTGCACTCCTAGAAATATTCGCAACAGAAATATATACATCATTTAGCAAAAGATGAACTACAAATTTTGCATCATTTATATTATTCAGACTGCAAATAATATGTGTTTCCATCAGCAGAGGACTAATGAATTAACTATTTAATATTGTATTCTTTAATGAATTACTTCATAGCCATGACTTTCAACTGGTGTGCCACAATAATTAAAAAAAAAAAAGCAATATCTGAGTATTATGTCAAGGGCACTGACCTCTTTTCCCTTATATTGCCAAATCAAAAAGTGACAACAGCCAACACAACAGTAGTCACCCTGCCTCATAAACATTTAAGGCATATAATGGAGTTGCATGTTATTGGTCACTTCACATAATAAGTTTGTATCTGATTAATTCTTGGTACCAGAAATTCTTTTAAACAAGTATAGGCACTTGATTTTTTTTCAAAGAATATTTTATTGAGTTTTTGATAGAGAATAAGGAAGAAGAAGAGAGAGAATCATCGATGTGAGAGCATGTAATTGATGGGCTGCCTCCTACAGTCCCCCTATAATTATAATAATATAATAATAATATAATAATAATATAATAATAATATTATATATAATAATATAATTATCATAATGTAAATAGAATAATATAATTACATTTTAATAATATAAAATGTAAATAAATAAAAATTATACCTATTTTTTATGTCAGATTTGCAAAAAATGTCATATGTTTTGGTGTGTCACTGGATTTTGTAATTAGTCTATGTGTGCCATCTATAATAATAAAAGCATAATACTCTAATTGGATCAGACAACCAGATGTCCTTCCAGATGAAACCGTGGTGGCAGGGCTCAAGGTAGAGATGGTTAGGGGTGATCAGATAGGCAGGTGAGCAGTTAGGGGTAATCAGGTAGGCAGGAAAGTGGTTAGGGGTGATGAGGCAGACAGGCAGAGTAGTTTAGGGCAATCAGGCAGACAGATGAGCAGTTAGGAGCCAGAGGTCCTGGATTGTGAGAGATTGCAGGCTGGGATGAAGGAACCCCTCTAGTGAGATAATAAAAGGTTGAAAATTACTGCTATATAGGAATGAAATGAATAAAAAATTGCTATAATCATATACAGAGCTATGTTTTAAAAATATAATTTGAGAAAAATAGCAAGACATAAATACAAACTGTATCAATCTCAATGTTCAAGGTCAGGCAGACTAATCTATGGCTGTATGAATTTGGGCAGAGATGTTAGGTTTATGAAAAGGAGGCATGAGGGTGGCTGGCTATTTTAAAGTTGTTCTATTTCTTGAAACTGGTTGTGGTTCATGTCCTGAAAGTTTATTGAGCCATATGCTTTTATTTTTGCATTTTTTCAGTATGCATTTTATATTTAACTCTAATTATAATAGAAAACATATAAAACAAAGTGAAGACTTAAAATTACATTTTCTGGTTAAACTATTTTTTTTAGATAATAAAACTTATTTTAAGGCCAATGTTATGAAATTTAAGCAAGCTGCTTATCTGCATATTTCTTATGCGAAAGTGTGATTTATAATCTTGAACTCGCAGATATACTAAAATAAAAAAATAAATTATATAATCTATGAAGCTGTGTTTTGTGTGGTAATCTGGTTTTAGGGAACTCTCCACCTCAACATCACTCCCAACAAAAAGAAATGCTATTTAGAGCAAATGAAATTCAAGGTTTGAACTTTAGGTGTGACATTTATGGGTCCTTGTCAAAATGTATTTCTTTTACTCTCTTGTTCCCAAATGGATATTCTCTTTAAAAAGATCATGCCTACTACAGGTATTCCTTGAAAGCTATTCTCATTTAGAAAACCCACAGTGGTAAGGTTAGGTCTGCCATTCTCTGAGCCGAAGGTGAGTCTCCAATTCCTCTTCTGATTTCCTTTAGAGCTGCCATGGAGCACATATCCCTTTGCAGCTAAAGTTGCAGCTACTGTCACATTGATGTGGTGCTACTGGCAAAAGGAGAAGTAAATGCTAAAGCTGGCCTTGAGCCTAAACAAGAGAATCCTTCAGCTCAGCCCAATCTGGCACACCAGGGATTCAGAGTGCATGCTAAGGCAGAGTAAAACTCTGCTTTGATATTCTGATCTGTGAATGTATAGTAATATAAATTTTTGTGACTTGACTCATGGGGAGGCTTTGGTATGACAAAATTTTGGTTTTATAATAATAAATCTGATAAAATACCCTAACCCTATAAGGACTTACGGTACAATACAGTTATATATTTCTGATAGACATACATTCATACATATTTTTGTAGTATAACAAGACACTCATAATACATATTTACAATCTGTATTTAATTTTATTTTAGAGTGCTAGTTTTCAAATTGTTCTTCTCAGATACTGAATTACTGAACAGTATGTCTCAAAGGAGATGGAGATTAGCAATTCCCTTCCTTCCTTTAATCCATTCAACAACATAGTAACACATTTGTAATTGCTTACATTATCTACACTAATAAAAGAGAAATATGCAATTTGACCAAACTCCATGATGTCCACCAATTAATCAAGAGTGAATTTGCAAATTAACCCAACAAAGATGGTGGGTTAATTTGCATATGAAGGCACAGAACAAAGACTGAAGGCTCTGACCCAAGTGAAGACTGAAGATTGAAGACTGGAAAGCCCTGCCTTTTCCACGGTGGCCAGAGCAGAGAAGCCTCCAGGCTTGTCTTCTCCACTGCAGCTGGAGGGAAGGCCTGGGTCCCAGGTGCTGGAAGAAAACTGGTGCCAGCATCCAGGGGAAGGAAGGCCTCTTGCACTTATTTTCATGCAACAGGCCTGTAGTACTTGTATAAAAGCTTTTGTTGGGAGAAAATATACTTATAATACAAAATTCTGGGGTACTGTTTTGAAATAATACTTTATAAATATCAATAAATATATTTAAATGTTACTTAACATAATTTAATATTTATGTTTAAATAATTTAGTTTAATATATTTTAAATTCTGTAGACCACAGTAAAACCCCACATATAAATCAGGAAGTGATTGTAATCATTTAGCTTAAAGTAGATTACATTTCTTGCATTATATTTTATGTACCAAACCTGTCATGTATTCTGATCCAAACAGCCTATATAGTGATTTATTAAAATTATTTTCATAATTCATCACAAAGAAAAAAATTCTGGGCACAAAGGTATGTGGAGAGAGCTTGATGGCTCATAAATTTGAAATTGGAGGTTCAAGCTCATTTGTTTGTAAACAGAATATATTACCCATTTAAATTTTTTGAGGATATTCTTCTCAAAAAAGGAAGGCAGTCATTGGATCTAATAAATAACTAAGTCATTTTCTAGTTACTTATCTCTCATTTGTTCTGTCCATCCTCATCTCTAAATATTAATTTCCTCAAGAAGCCTTATGCTTTCAGAAGAATTAATATCACCCAGATCTGAACATTTATGTTATAAACTCTTGCATTTTTAAAAAAATGTATTTGTAGAAAAAAATGCAATGGAAGGGATTAAGGGCAAAACAGTTGATAACTACCTGTAAATAAAAGTTACTATTACAGAATTTATAAATACATTATATAATTAATATAAAAGATTGATGTCTATATTACATATCTTGTAAAGTATTATCACAAACCAATTCATAAATAGAAAACTACTGGGCCCTTGTTTAAAAAAGAAAGAAAGAAAGGGTTGTCTGTACCAATGGGCATTTATTTAGGAGTGGAGTCATTTCCTGGGCTCACGCCTAGGGTATCATGAAATGATATTGTAGTATCTCAATATTAAGCAGTCATAGCCTCTCAGGGACATATTCTTACCTATTATGCAGAGCAACTCAATAATAAATTTTTCTCCCAATTGTCAGAGCATGATTTTCACTTTTCCCAAATTGATTTGTAGGATCTATTGTTTTATTAGTCTGAGGCTAGCTGATACTTTTCTACTTATTATTTGACAATATTTATATACAGGATTAATCTCTTTTTGCATTTATATATGAGAAAGATATATATGGAGATGAATATAGGTTGCAGTTGTTCAAACACTATTTTAATTGCTCTTTCTTAATCACCCATTTTCATTTTTCATACTAAAACATGTCTTGTGGGAGGATTTATTTTATTTTGTAGTAATGTTATTTATAGGCTATAGCAGTAGTTCTTAAACTTATAGTGAGAATCTGTCAGAGAACTAACTTAAATGCAAATTCTTATACTTATCAGCAAAGATTCTGAAACAATAAATTTGTAGTCTTAGTCTAAAAAAGGCCTGTGTTTAGTGGTCATTGCAGGTCATTCAAATACAGTAATTTTCATAGTATACTAGTATCCCTCTAGACAATCATTATATGAAGAGTTAGAAATAGCCTTATTAGCTCTAGATGATTCCATATTAGAATTTGAAGTTGAAAACTTAGTAGGTAATAGAGTTTGGTATTGCTTTATTTCTTTATTTTCTTTTTTATTGTTCCTTTTTTTTGGTATATATTGTCTGAAGTACCTACATTTGGTGTTATGTTTTAGAAACAATTTTGAGTAATCTTGTTTTTCTAGCCCAATACAATCATAAAGTCCACAAATCGGCAGGTATCACTAGGATTGGAATGTTATTGCTCTCCTTGTTCCTTTTTCACCAAGAAGCTGGCATTTGGGAATGAATTGACTCATATGGAATGAGAGAGAACCCTGCATGGGACACCTTCTATGTAGAAATCACATTATTGTCATTGAACACCCAATGTTTAGCAACGTGTATGAGATCCATTTTTTAAAGCCAAAGAGGATCTTTTAAAGATTTAAAATAGTAATAAATTGTGTATTTGTCTTATTTATCTTTTGTCTTTATTTTCTCTTTCCTTATTTTTCTTTTTTATTTCTTTATTTTTATTTTAATCAGCAGAAGCTTACCAGAGTGACTATAGGAAGAGAATACACTGTGGGTATTCTCCAGTATTTGTGAATGAACAATTAAATAAATGAGTAAATGACTCAGTTTTGTATACTTGAATAAAATTGATTCTTTGAAGCAGTGAGTATTTAATCTTTTTAGTCTCATGGTATACAAAAAGTAATTACTAAAATTAAGTAGCACACCAAAAAACATGTTTTCCAATTTAATAAGAAAAATAGGTATAATTTTAATTCATTCACACAAAACAGCTATTGTTGCCTGTTGTCATTTTTTTTTTAATTTGAAAATCTAAGGAAAAAGAGGTCAGTGTCCCTGACTAAATAGTAAAGCATTTCATGTTTTCAAAAATTCTTGCTGCAAACCAATGTGTCTCTGTGGTATATCAGTTGAAAATTGCTATTTTAATGGGAGATGTCATTTGAATTGTATTTCTTTTATTGTTTACAATGATCTTGGTTGAATATTATTCCTAAAAAATTTTTATGTCCACAGGAGCCTAAATGATACCTTATTTGAAAATAGGGTTTCTGTAGATGTAATCAAGTTAAGATTAAGTCATACTAGATTAGAGTGTGACCTAAATCCATTATGATTGGTGTCCTTGCAAAAAGTAAAATCTGAAAACACACACACACACACACACACACACACACACACACACACTAAAGATGACCATGTGAAATGGAGAAAGAAATAGGAATGATAAAATTAGAAGGTGAGGAATGCCAGGCATTGCCAGTAGCCACCAGAAGCTAAAAGAAAAGCATGGGAAATATTATTCCTTGGACTCTCAGAGATAGTATGACCTTTGCTGATACCTTGGTTTTATACGTTTAACCTACACAATTATGATAGAAAAATTTCTGTTGTTATAACCATCCCGATCAGCAGAACTTCATTTCAGTACACTAAAAGTCTAACACAATGACCAACAATTTTAGAAAAAGAAACATAAAACGATTATATTCTTGATTCATTTTTCTCTTATTAGTTTTTAAGTAACCAAATATACACTTAAATATATCCTTTGGCATACTATTCTCTCAATCTTCACCTCTGTTTATTAAAATATTTGACATATATAATATATCTACATCTTACATAATAATAGAGAGACATGTAAATTGACCATACCTCCCTTACTCCCCCAGCCAATCAGAGTGAGTATGCAAATTAACTCAACAAAGATGGTGGTTAATTTGCATACATATCTGGGTCTTAGGGAACCTCCTCAGCACCCAGATCACTCCCAGCCAGCCATCGGACAGAGGCTTTAGGCTTGGGAAGGGGCCAAGCCTGTGATCAGAGGGGTGGTGGTGGGGGTCCCCTTCCCAAGCCTAAAGCCTGGGGCAGAGGCTTTCAACTTGGGAAGGGGCTGAGCTTGGGCTTGGAGGGAAGGGAAAAAAATTAATGGAAACATATCCTCAGGTGAGGATTAAAAGAAAAATAAAGAAAGAAATGTCATAGCCTTTGAAAAACACATCTTGAAAATACTTAAAGAAAGATGTCATTTTTTCATGACGAAGGGATCCTTGTTGATGAAAATACCTTGGTGGCTGCAGCAGTGGGGTGTTGGGGCTGGCACCTTTCCCTGATTAGTCTAGTCACCTCCTGCAAAGGGAGGCCAGACTGCAGCTTAAGTCTGCTCCTAACGGGGAGTGGGCCTAAGCCATCAGCAGGACATCCCCTGAGGGCTCCCAGTATGTGAGAGGGGGCAGGTTGGGCTGAGGAACCCTTCCCCAGTGCACGAATTTCATGCACTAGGCCCCTGCAATTACATAATGTTTATACAGGTATAATTTCATAGAAATCTTATTTTAGCTTTATATGTAAAATACTGTATTAATAATTGAAGAAATCATATCTGTAGTGTGTGTTCAGAGTAAATAAGTTCTAGTGACAAAATCTGAAATTAAAAAAAAAAAGTTATCTCATACATAAGGAAGAACAGACTATTTCCTTAAGGGGAGATAGTTGATGAGCCCTACCTTTTTTCAAAAGTCTCAGACCATCACCAATGTGAGAAATTATTATGGAAAACATATCATTGATAATCTCAACAAACGTTCTTATGTTCTCTATACTAATGTGCCATTTCTTTAATAATTTAATTATGATAATGCTAGAATTTCTCACTAGAAAAGCAAGCCACAGTTTAATAGAGTTTCACAGGAAAAAGTTCATGATTTACAATTGGTGTGGGATTAGGCTAAGCATTCGTCTCAAATGGTTCATGCAGCTCACACTGGGCTCCAAAGCAGTACAGCTTGTACTCATTTTAATTATGTTTGAAGCCAGTTATTTGGAGCCTCTCGATGATAGTGCCCCTTTGTGGGATTTGAATTAGTGTAGAATAATTGACGCTGCATTCTACCCCCATGGCTTCCCACTTAAGGATTAATTGCTAACATTTTGCTTTGTCCTTATGTACATTATGCTCTAAACATAAGGACTTTTTATAATTAAGGGAAATTACTAGTACTCTGACCAGCAGAGTGAATGCAGACTTGTATTAACAATACTATAAGCCTCTGTGTCTTATAGCACAGGAAATTACAATAATGTCCTGAAACTCAATGTCAAAGTTTTATTTCTACAATAGCAATGCTTTGAAGCTAATGCTTGTTCTCATCCTTTGTGCTATTGTCATAGATTTTAAATTTAAAAAGACATTATATTAAGTATAACTGCATACAAAAAAACTGTTCGTATTTATTGTAATACAACTTGATGAGCTTGAAAAATAAATATAAACCTATGAAATCAACACCACAGTCTATGCAAAAACATATCAATCACTTCCAAAATTTCCTCCTGTCCTCTTAATTTATTTTTATTTTATATTGTGCTGTGAACACTTAATTGTCTTTATAAATAAAAACTACTGACATCTTAATCATTTCTAATGTTTTCTGTATTTTTGTGTATGCCTCAGTTTTGTCTGAATCTTTTTATTTACACCTAGGAAATGTTTTTTATTGATTTTTCACACAGAGGAAAGGAGAGGGATAAAGAGCTAGAAACATGGACGAGAGAGAATCATCAACCAGCCGCCTCCTGCAACCCCAGGGATGTGCCTGCAACCAATGTACATGCCCTTGACCGGAACTGAACTTGGGACCCTTCAGTCCGCAAACCAATGCTCTATCCACTGAGCCAAACTGGTTTCAGCTTCTAGGAAACGTTTTAAACAGTATAATGCACCATACATCTAACAATAGATGTTTTTAATTGTTATTTGTCTGAAAATGTACATTGTTTTTAATATGAAGAATATTTATACTTGAAATATAATTCTAGGTTGACTAGTTTTTTGTGTCTTTGTTTTGTTTTCTATCAGCTTCTTAAGATCGCTATTTCACTTCCTTTTGGCTTATGCAGTTTCTGTGAAAATTTGTTTCTTGTAATTGTTAACTTGATGACTTATATTTTCATTCTTCGGTTTTTAAGGTGTGATTTCTATAATTGATGTCAGCCTTTTTAAAAAAATATATTTTTTATTTATTTCAGAGAAGGGGGGAAAGGGAAAGAGAAACATCAGTTACCGAGAATCATTGATCCGCTGCCTCCTAAATTCCCTCTACTGGGGGTCAAGCCCATAACCAGGGCATGTGCCCTGACCAGGAATCAAACCATGACCTCCTGGATCTTAGGTTGATGTTTAACCACCATACCACATCAGTCTAGTGGTTGTTGGCCTTTTGATTATAATTTTCTATTCAGTAATTTTTTTTAATATTTATACTTCTTGGGGATTATTGACTTCCTTGAATATGTGGTTTTAGAGTTGTCAAAAAATTGGAACATTTTCAATTAATTTCTGAAAATTTGGTCTGTTCACATATCATCCTGTGGCTTAAATTACATGTCATTACATGGTATTTTCCCATAAGTCAATGAAGTTCTGTTCATTTCTTCCATTCTTTCCAAACTGTGCTTCACTTCCTGTAATTTCTGTTTCTTTGCCATCAGGTGAGTTGTTTTCTTATATATACTACCTAATATGCTATTAATCCCATCTAGTGATTTATTTTTATTGCTATCAGAGAGAAAGGGAGAGGGAGAGAGAGATAGAAACATCAATGATGAGAGAGAATCATTGATTGGCTGCCTCCTGTACGCCACCTACTGGGGATTGAGCTCACAATCCGGGCATGTGCCCTTGACCAGAATTCAACCCAGGACCCTTTACTCAATAGGCCAATGCTCTATCCACTGAGCCAAATCAGTTAGGGCCCATCCAGTGATTTTCAAAAACTAAAATAGTTTATATTTTACATAGAATACTCTTTTGGTTACTTTTTATAGTTTCCATCTACTGATATCCTTTGTCTCGCAACATGTATATCTTTTCTTTAATCATTTTAATAATAACTGCTTTAAAGTTCTTGCTTCCTATCTTAACTTTTTATTGATTTCTGACTCTGTTACTTTTGAAAAACGTTTCTAATTTATGGGTCACATGTTCTTATTTCTTCTTATGTCTAATAATTTTAAATTGCACAACAAATATTATGGATACTAGAGGCCTGATACAAGAAGATTCGTGTAAGAATGGGCCTTCCTTCCCCTGGCTGCCGACATCACCTTCGCTCCAGCTGGAGCCGCCTTTGTGCTCTGGCCAGAGCCACCTTTCTGCCTTCCCATGCTTCCTTGGGGCCTAGAGCTTCAGGGGCAGTGTGGAAGGCCTGCGTCATCACCATGGCAACAACACAAGTGTTCCACCCTGCCCCTGGGGCACCTGATTATGCAAATTAACACACCATCTTTTATGGGTGAATTTGCATACTCACTCCTGATAGGCTAGTAGTTGTCACAAAGGTATGGTCAATTTGAATCTTACTCTTATTAGTGTATATTATGCAGTTGAAAGACAGAAGTGCTGAGTTTTATCATAGGACAAAACCAATTTACTTGGAAATTAATTTACCTTTTTGAGAATTGCTTTAGAGTTCATTATATATATGGTGATTACTTGTCTGTAGTGTTTCCTTTTGATCTAGTTTAGTCGTAAGTTGAGAGCTTTCTGTGGTCTTTACTGATTTTTTTGAGTTCTTTACTGTTTGGTAGGATGTTCAGTGTTCTTTTTCACTCTGATTATTTTCAACACAATTATATTCTATCTTGTTATGAGTTCCAGAGATACTATCTCACAATACCTGGATACTTACTTGCTCTTATGCCAATAGTTGTTCTTTTCTGAACAGTTGTTGTTTCTCTCTACTTTCATACAAGGAGTAGGAATGCATGAAATTTAGCCCAACACTCAAGAGAAGGCACTTATTTATTTATAAACCTTTGTCTCTGGTTAGCTGCCTCTTCTCCAGTACTTTATCTTACAGTGTTTTGACATCTTAAGAATTAAAACCTCTGATCTCAGCTTAAGAAGTCTCACATATTCTATGTGTTGCATCTGTCCTCACATGCAGGCTGTGGTTTAGAAAAGTCTCTGGCAGAGCATCACTGTAATCATGTAGCTTATCTCATGCAGCAATCTTATCTCACAGATCATGGTTCTACCCTGTCTGTTGTGCCACAAGTAAAAGCTTTTGCTTTTTGCTTCCCCTACCTCAACCTAGATATTTAGTTGTTTATAATTAACGGATTAGTCTGGTACTTATTAAAAACTCATGAATAGAGGTATAAATCAGTTACAGTTTTAATTATAAAAATTTATTTCAGAATTATAAATTCATTAGTTTAATTATTTTAGTTAAATAATCAAATATGTTCATTTAAAATAAAAACAAGTATAAAAGTATATAATTGTGAACACCAGCTTTTTTTTTTTTTTTAACCCAGAGGTCAATGACCTTGACTGAAGTAATCCTTTGTAATAAAAGCTTAATATGCTAAGTGTCCGGTCAGCCAGTTGGCTATTCAACCAATCAAAGTGCAATATGCTAATTGCTGGAAGCCAATTCCAACATGTCATAATTGCAAGAGTTTTATCAAAAGGTTGAAACTTTGAGGTACAACAAGGGCTGAGTCACATATGTAATTACCTGTTGGATTGGCTAAATGGCACTTCCTCCAAACCTGAATAGGATTATTGTTTATTGCCAGACAGCTCAGAACATCTTAATCTACATTTTATTGCCTGCCTCCTGTTGGCCAAATACTTGAAAAACTGAAGGCTATTCCACAAGCTGATAATGCTTATATACCCTACCCTTTGAAGTGTATTATCTCCACTTTGCCCTAGGACAAATTGTGTTAATAAAAAAGCAATTTTAAAAAGGGAACATATGAGGCAACAGTACAGATGTTAAAGGAGCCACATAACATTAATAATAAATAGAAATTGTCCTGGGCACGAAATGATTTCCAGGTGCCTGTCATCTTATTTAATCCTCGTAATAGCTGATGTAATTATTATTATTGTTTCTGCTTTTCAAATGAGGTAGTGAGGACTTCAGAAGTTAAAGTCTTGTTAATAATCACATAATTAGTAAGTAAGATAGCCAGGACAATAACTCAATTTGGCATGGCTCTAAATTTTGTAGTCATTACCACTGTGGGAAATGTTAGCTTTAGTAGCTTTAGCTTCTAAGTGGTCACACTGGGACTAAACATTGTCTATATGTATATTTTACATAGGCCCTAAGACTAGAAAGGAATAGAAAAATGTTAGAAAAGAATGAAAAATATTCTTCCAAAACATAAATTTAAAAGCTGAATACATCTGAGGTACCAAAATTTAAATAAAATTCTACACACACAAAGCAGAAAAAGTGCTCTAAAGAAATTCTAAAACTGAATGTCACTTCCACTTTATAAATTCCCAATCCATTTATGTCATAACACTTAATCCCATCTCTGTCTTTCACATCAGCTTTGGAAAACAACTACTGTAACTCTTCAAGATGAAGAGAATGTGCTCTGATGAAGCAGACATGTTTTTCTCCTCGCTTATACCATGCTTTAAGTCTGATAATGACTAAAATGTCAAGTTGTCTTCATTTAGTATTTTCCAATTTAAAGTTACAAACATTCAATGAGCATTTTTTTTTAAAATAAGGATTCTACATTTTCCAAGCCTAAGTGATAGGTGCACATTGAATTATTTTCAGACATATGTAATTAAAAAGTTTTTCAAAAAAATTAACTGAATCTTAGTAAAGAATTGTACCACTATTTTTATTTATATCTCTTTTAAGGTGAAGGATAAGTGGTTGCATCTGGTTCCTGCTACTACCAAGAAAGAGGCCCAATGTCTGATGGTCAGAGAGTTATAGATGGAGTTACAGAGTGAGAGATAGTTATAGATCTGGAAGAAAACCAAAGTGAGAAACTTGTAACGTGTAAAATGGTCAAGGCTAACTTTCTGAATGATGTGAGACTTGAAGCAGATAGAGAAACCCAATCAATAGGATATATATACAGGAAGAGATTTATTATGAGGAATTGGTTCATGCAATTACATCACTGAGAAGTCCCATGATCTACTGTCCTCAAGTTGCAGACTCGGAAAAGCCGCCAGTGTCATTCCAGCTCATGTCCAAAGGCCTGCATCAGAGGGAGCCGATGATGTAACCCCAGAACACAGACTGCAGAGAGCAATATCCCAGCTCAAGCAGGCCGGCAGAAAGCAAGAATGGCACATTGCTCCTTCCTCAACCTTTTTGTTTCATTCAGGCCCTCATTGAATTGAGTGATGTCCACTGACTGATGAGGATATCTATTTTATCGAGTCCACTGACTCAAATACTAATCTTATCTGGCAAGACCCTCACAGGCACATCCAGAAACAAGGTTTGAACTAGGCACCTGTTGTACCATTCAAAGTTCACATATAAAATTAATCATTATAGCCCTAACTGGTTTCGCTCAGTGGATAGAACATCGGCCTGCAGACTGAAAGGTCCCAGGTTCAATTCCGGTCAAGGGCATGTATCTTACTTGCCAGCACATTCCCAGTGGGAGGTGTGCAAGAGGCAGCTGATCGATGTTTCTCTCTCATTGATGTTTCTAGCTCTCTATCCCTCTCTCTTCCTCTATGTAAAACATCAATAAAATATTTAAAAAACAATCATTATAGCACCTGAAAATTTTAAATAATTAATAATAATGTTAATAATCAGCTGGAGTAGGAGGGAAGCATCTCTGGGAAATAGAAAGTAAGCAAAGGACCAATGCAACTCTCTATAGAGGCTAATTCATATTTTCTGACCATAGATATGTGAAATAATGTTGTACAAAACAACATGGTTTTTCTATAAACTATAAGAAATCTAATGTACTGGTTCATAAAGTGTCAGGTATTGGACAATAAAAGGTGAGTTTTACAATATGGGCAACACTTAAATTATGGAGGATCCTTACTATCTTCCTAGATTTATCTTTATCCTATAGTTGATGGATAATTATGTAAGGGAGTAGTGACCTATATCTTTCATGGGACAATATTGGAGAAAAACAAAGCAATTAGATTGCAAGAAATGCCGGTTGTCTAAATACATGCAGGATATTATAGGAAGAGGAATGGGGCAAAGGTACTTAATAAATTTCTAACATGTGAAAAAAAAAGGTGTATGTTAATGCTATTGCTGGCATACAGTATTCTGTGGTAGCCAGTTTAATTGGAACATAAAATATTCCAGATAGAAATGACAGCAAGAAGTTGGATATTTAAGAAAAAACCCCTCAAATCTTTGCTGACTATTTACCTGTATATAAACATAAAAGGGTAAAGCATTTTTATCACTATTATTATTATGTTGGCTAAATGTGGAATTCAAGGTGGAACAATAATAGGAAGAAACAAAGTTGCAAAAAACAGAGCTCTAAGTGAGTGTGGGATAGAGTTAAAGGACTAGTTTGTTCAGTAATCAAATATTATGGGATATATATATATATATATATATATATATATATATTGTTTAAATTTCTTTATTGATTAAGATTTCACATATTTGTCCTCATCCCCCCATTCCCATCCCAAACCCCTCCCCACACATGACCCCACCCCCTGTTGTCTTTGACCACTGGTTAGGCCTATATGGATGCACATAAGTCCTTTGGTTGATCTCTTTCCTTTATCCCCACCCTCCCCTACCTTCCCTCTAAGGTCCGACAGTCTGACCCATGCCTCCTTGTCTCTGGGTCTGTTCTTGTTCATCACTCTATGCTGTTCATCATTTCCCCTAGATGAGTGAGATCATGTGTTATTAGAAATATAAGAACCGAAAATGAGACAAGCCATAATGGTTATGCCGAAAGGCAAATGAATCAGTCTATAGTGAGTTTCTTTCTGGGTCAACAGTTCTTTTGAGACCCAATTTCAATGTCAAAGAGTTCCGTATGTGTGTACATGTCAGCAGTGATATTTCAGTTCTGGATGGTGGACGAATAATGGTAATTCAGGACCGACCCTCTCTGGTTTGGTCCTGGCAACCTGCAGTGACGCACTGACTGCTAGTATGGCAAGGTGAAGTCTGCATCTTACATCTCTGCACTGATTCTCTTCTGTCTTCATGGCTGAAGCAGTTCTGTCAATTTCTCTTTGTTGCCAGAATCCACATGGTCTCAGAGTTGTTTTATGAAAATATACAAACATATTCTCAAACAAAAGTTAGTAAAGGAATATTTTCTATAAATTAGACTTGCAATCCTTTTTTCATTTTTTGCCCAAATAAGTTTCCTCTGGCTTATTTTGACACCATGTGTGTTTTTCATGAGTATCTTGCTGTTAGCATTACAATTAATTTTCTAAAGTACAAATTTTCTAGATGTAATTTACAGGATATTTTTCCTTACATGATATTCTTCTACTATTCCCCCACCCTTTTTATTTAAATATTAGGAGGCTTTTGAAAATTTTATAATGTAGTCTTGATAGCTTTTAAATTTTAGTTTTTTGCATTATAATATGACTGCTTTAGGTTCATTACATGTTATGCAATTTTATCATGAGATGAACTACCAATAAAAATTTTAGTTAACACTTTAGAAACTTCTTTTTGTCCAGTACAATTAATTTTTCTAGAATATTTGCTTATTTTAATTAGCCAACTTAAATTAGCCTGAAAACTTGACTACTATTTTACTGTTTAAATTTTATTCTTATTTTTACCCTGTAAATATTAGTGGAAAGAATTATTTGCCTTCTTGAGTAGGCCCTGAGCATTCCTGGTGGTAGGCTGGATTTAGATATCCAAAACTCACTTCTCCCACCATGGGTACAAAACAACTCAAACAAGTCTTGTTGCAGTGAGAGGGTGGCTGCTGTAGGCCAAGACTCTGTCTGTTACCCTGGTCCCAATTTGAGCTGGGCATGGGATGTTGTCATATATTTTGAAGAGGAATAACCTTCATTTTTCTGCTTTTCCCAAGTCATTAGTCAACTTGGTTTTTTTTTTGTTGTTGTTGTTATTGTTTTTTTTTTTTTTTTTGTGTGTGTGTGTGTGTGTGTGTGTGTGTGTGTGTTTCAGAGAGCCAATGGTGATCACCAATATACAGGGAGAGAAATGTGTTTTTGTGTGTTGAATCCTAGATGAGAAATTGCCCGTAGGTATATTTTCAATGAGAGCATCCTATATAATAAAGAGGTAACATGCAAATTGATCCTCACATCACAAGATGGCCTTCCCCCATGTTGTCACAAGATGGCCACCACAAGATGGCTGCCCCCATACCATCACAAGATGGTCGGCAGGAGAGGGCAGTTGGGGGTGAGCAGGGCTGCAGAGGAATAGTTAGGGGGCTATCAAGCTGACAAGTAGAGTTATTAAGGGTAATCAGGCAGCCAGGCAGGCAAGGGTTTAAGAGCCAGCAGTTCCAGATTGGAGAGGGACGCCTCCCTCAGTGCACAAATTTTGTGCACCAGTCCTCTAGTCTACTATAATTCTTGGGAAGTGATTGTTAGGCCCTTAATTACAACAAGAGATGCCTTGTGGGTACAGTGATTTAGTAAAATAAAACTGAATGTACACAAGTCTTAAAACCATTGCAGGGTTGATGAATATGAAATTGATAGATCCTCCCTTCCCCCAGTTGATTGACAGATGCAAACCCCACCTGTGGCCAGACATACCTGAACTCTGAACCACCAATCAGCACCTTCCAAGTATCCTAAGCCCCGTCCCCCATCTTCCCCATAAAAGCAGACCCCCGGGTGTTTTAAGGCCTCTTCCAGTCTCTTCCTCTCTCTCCCTCTGGAAGCAGCCGGCAGGGGTCCCACCCATCTCCTATAAAAGCCTGTGTCCTGGTCTCCCAGTCTCAGCTACCTTCTTTAATTAATCTACCAGAAATAGTATAAAGGTATACAATTGAATGTTTTAGTGGATCTTTACATTTTTTTTTAATAAAAATCATATAGATCCAAACATATCCTTACAGACCCTAAAGATAAGTACGAGAATGCCATTGTAAGAAAAGAGAACTACACAGAAACAACCTAATTTACATCTTTCAGTTATCCATGTTTGACCAGGGTCTGCTCTGCATACCAAATGTCTCTTGGCTTTAGTGTTAAAGCTTGACTAAAGGAGAGCTTTTGGCAGCCAACATTGTCTTAGTGTAATCAGGCACTTAGCCACCCTGACATTGGATGCTGGTGTTCTTTGTTTGGAAACAGCGGTTGATTTCACAATGAACTCGTTGATTGCTAATTTAGTGCACTAATGTGGAGAAGCAGGGGGGCCTGCATTCTGCACCTGAATCCAGATGCCAGTTTACTACCAAGATAATAAAGATTATTTTCACTCACTTAGAGTTCTATAGAGATTTCAGAGTGTGCATTTTCTCAGACTCTTTGCTTTTACCTTTCCCAATAAAGATCATGAATGTTCATGATTGTTTCTATATATCTTCCCTAGGCTATACAAATACCGTATTTTTCGGACCATAAGACGCACTTTTTCTTCACCAAATATGCAGTCCCCAGGGACACGGAAGGTCCCGGGGGACCCGCTGCCACTCTGCAAGCTCTGCAACTCGGACCATAAGACTCAGGCATACTTCTATTCGGACCATAAGACGCAGGCACTTTTCCTCCCACTATTTGGTGAAGAAAAGGTGCGTCTTATGGTCCGAAAAATACGGTAATTTTTTTTTAAATGAGCATGTCACTTAATAATAATTAATGAAATGAATTAAAATAACTAAACTAGCAATACTCTTACAATGAGACTAAAAGAGGTACACATTTTTAAAAGTTTGACACTTAAAAATATGATGTGTATTAACATTCTGTAATTTGTCAGAATCTATCGCACCCCTTTAGCAAACGTGTATATATTAAGAAATATTCTATTGTTTCAATATTAAGCAGAAAGGTTAATGTAATATAACTTTATTTCCATAACAGCTACATATACTTTAACAGGTCATTGAAAACTAAATTCAATCTCAACTAAACCTTTCTAATGGGAGAAAAAAAGAAAGATGAAGTAATTGAATATATCATTTATAATTACAAGTAAATTATAAAAGTAGCATCGTTACTTGATAGTCTCAGTGAAAATAGAATGGTTTAGCCCTTAAGACACAACATGGAGACACATTAGTAGTAGATGAGTTGTTAATCAAAGACTTCAGAATTCTTTTTCACTGACCTTATTTATTAAGCCTATATGCTCATCAATAGATCAAGAGGAAATATTATAAAAAACCTTCAGCAGATAAAGGTGCACTGTGTAAACTAAATTAAGGTATGCATATTTCACTGAAAGTAAACACATTTAATTTTGGTTCAATTTTGTTAAACTAAATATGGAGAAAAATGTGTATACATATGTATATATGTCTTTTATGAAATATATAGATTTATAGAACGTTTCTGGGAAATGTTTGAGTTTATTGTGAAATACTTCAGTTGAAAGATGCCAAATGGACAGATTTAATTATGAAATAATCATTGTTCTCCTAGAATATAAAATCATACATTTTTAATATTTTCTGTAGTAAGAAGTAATAGGATTTGTGACACTACAAAGAAGTACAACAGAGTGATTTCAATAGAAAAGTTAAGGAAAGAATGAGATGTTCTAATTTTTAAAATGCTACATAATGAGTGGCATTTCAAAATCTATTTTCTTCCTGTAATTTAATTAGCATATTGTTATCATTTGAGAAGTGCTTATTGAATAAGTAGAAAGAAACAAATGAGATGTTTGCCAGGATTTCCCCTGGTGTTGGAACGCAGAACTTTGATGTGTTAGTGTGTTCTTGTTTTGTTGTTAGTGTTGTTTTAGGGTTAGTATGTTCCAAGAAGATCCCCTGCTAATTAAAAAGGTGGTGACTATACACCTTTTGCAAATCTTGCAGGATCTGTGAGGCGTTATTATCTTGCAATCCTCAGCTTTGAATGAAACTTCTGACAGATCTAAAAATATGCTGAATGAATGACCACTTCCACCTGCAAATCTTAAAACACCTTGACTATTTGGAGGCACCAAATCCACACACCTTGCCTCCTGGGAAAGCGGGAGCAACTTGTAACCTTGGTGCCAAATTAATGTCAAAACTAAAAGATCAGAGAAAATTGTGTTAAATGTAAGACGCTTACTCCCTCTAACACAAATGATTGTTTCCATATGTCATGAAGATTTCTGTATCCCCTTCCATATTTCAAAGAGCTCTTGATACTCATGCGTCCCTGGAACATCTAGGGCCTAGATTCACGAACTCAAGTTTTTTGTCCCCACAACTCAACTCAAGTACAAATATGAAATTTCTTAAATTCAAGTGAAATAATTTATTTAAAACTAAATCAGTTCACTGTGATATGGACTATGTGATTGGTGGCTAATGTTCCGTGTCAACTTGCAGGGTATTTTTGGATGAAATTAACATTTAACGTGGCAAACCCTTAGAACAGACTGCTCTTCATCATGTGAGTGGACCTCCTTCAAACAGGTGAGGAATAAAAAGACCAGCCTTGCAGAAACCGGTTTGGCTCAGTGGTAGAGCGTCGGTCTGCGGACTGAAAGGTCCCAGGTTCGATTCCGGTCAAGGGCATGTACCTTGGTTGCGGGCACATCCCTGGTGGGGGGTGTGCAAGAGGCAGCTGGTTGATGTTTCTCTCTCATCGACGTTTCTAGCTCTCTATCTCTCTCCCTTCCTCTCTACAAAAATCAATAATTATATATATATACAATTATTATATATATATCAATAATTATAAATATATATATATATATATATATATATATATATATGGCTGGTCTATATATATATAGACCAGCCTTCTCCTTTTTTTTCTTTTCTTAATTTAAAAAATACTTTCAGTGCTTTACTATTTTATTTTTTATTGAATTTATTGGTGTGATATTAGTTAATAAAATTATAAGTTTCAGGAATACAATTTTATAATACATCATCTGTATATTGTATTGTGTGTTCACCACCCCAAACCAAGTCTCTATCACCATTTACCCTCCCATTTCCTCTTCTACCTCCCTCCACCCTCCTTCCTTCTGGTAACCAACATGCTGTTTCCTGTGTTTATGAGTTTTGTTTCTTTTCTTTTTTTTCCCCTCCAGCCCCGCAACCCCACAACCCTTCTTCCCTTCTGGAGCAAGTGGTAATTCTCTAGCAAACTACCTTCAAACTTCATCTGCACCATCTACTTTCTGGGTCTCAAACCTATAGGCCCACACTACAGATTTGGACTTCCAGGCCTCCATAACCATGTGAGCCAATTCCTTATAATAAATTATATACACATATATAGATATATATCCTATTTTTCAATATATCCTATTAGTTCTGTTTTTCTGAGGGAGTATGACTAATGCAGTATTTGTTTTTCTACTCAGTCTAAATTGACATTTAAATCCTTAGTAAATTTACTAAATTTCTTTGCAGTCATTTTACATAGCCAGGCATACATTTTTATTTTCCTGCCCTGCTTGTAAAATTTCAATGTTCTTACAGTGAGTAAGCATATTGGCAAAAGCTTTCATTCATAAGGATTGCCAAATTCAAGTTCCTGGATCTCAGCCAAGTCCTCAGCAGTGAGGCGATGCGCACTGTAACGCGGCGCTACCGGGAAGACATCTACGGAAGACAGATGACAGCAGGATGACAGCTGCGAGATGGGGAGGCGAGGAGGAGGGGAAGCCCCAGCACACTGCATTCGGGAGAAATGCTGCAAGCTCACCCAGGCACAGCTTCACACAACATGACAGAGTGACGGAATGTGGAGAAACAGCAGTAGGCCAACTGTCCTAGGCAGCAGAACAGTACATTGTAAATGGGCGACTCACATGGAGCACAGGCATCAGCTACCCCGTGGAGAGAAGGGAATTGACGCTGCACAGAAACGTCATCTCTCCCAGCACCTGAAGGCTTCACATTTATGAAGTGCCTAAAGGGAGTCAGTGGTGCTTGAAACACATTTTTATAAATAAACAGCATTGGTACTCTCCCCGCCCCCCTCACTGTTAAAATCAATGTCACACAAACAAATGATATCTGTTATTGGGTTGGAACAAGCATTTTTAGTGTTGGTTTTTATGAACAAAATTGGAGAGGGATGCGCTTTACAAATATAATGATGGGAGAACTTAAACCCTTAAAGAAATCCTAATGTAATCGTATGAGCTGTACAAAAAGATATATTTACAGTCTTCAATATTTTTTGTTACGTTCCTATCTGACTTTGAATGCACGTCGCTAGATATATTGAATGGCATGTTCTGCTGCTTTGAAAGTTTTCTTAAACCAATGTGCACAACATGTTTTTGGAATTATATGTCATTGATTCAAGAAATTCATATAGACAGTAGTATAAGAAAAGTTTGTATAAAATAATGAATGACTGTTAACTCTTCTTAACTTGAATGTTGCTGCATAACAAGGGTGTCTCAAATAGAACACATCATAAAAGCTTATTTTTAGTTCACTTAATTCAGAACAATAAAGGATTCAATATGCTCTTAGTTCTTTAAAAGTATTTTCCCAATCTATTCCCTGGTATAAATGTCTTAAACCTATTTGTGACAATTTTAATTCAGAAGAGATCAAAATTTAATAAAAAATTATTTTCTATTTTATTAGGAAGAATTTAGGCTCCTAAAGTAGGGCCCATATTCTTTAACTTGCCCGAAGGTTACCCTGAAAAAATATATTGACTTTTATTCATTTTTAATTTTTTAATTTAAATCCTTATTGTTGAGAGTATTATAGGTGTCCTCCTTTTCCTCTCCCTTTCCATATCCACCTGGTTCTCTCACCACCCCAGACCTTCACCACCCTATTGTCTGTGTGCATAGATAATGTATATAAGATCTCTGGTTAATCTCTTGCTACCCTCTAGCTCCCCTCCCCTCTGAGATTCATCAGTCTGATTCTATTTTTTAGGTTCAATTGTTGATAGATGTGTAACTTATTTCTATTTTATTGTTCATATTTTTATCTTTATTTTCTTTTTCCCCCTCTTCTTAAAGAATACCCTTCAACAATACGCATTTGGTGGTGATGGACTCCTTTAGCTTTTTCTTATCTGTGAAACTCTTTTTCTGACCTTCAGATCCAATGATAGCGTTGTTGGGTAGAGTAATTTTGGTTGTAGGTCCTTGCTATTTAAAACTTTAAATATTTCTTGCCACTCTCTTCTGTTCTACAGTTTCTGTTGAGAAATCAGCTGACAATCATATAGGCTCTCCCTTGTGGTAACTAACTGCTTTTCTCTTGCTACTTTTAAGATTCTCTATTTGTCTTTAACCCTTGGTATTTTAATCATGATGTGTCTTGGTGTGAGCCTCTTTGGATTCTTCCTGTTTGGGAATCTTTGTGCTTCCTGGACTTGTAAGTCTATTTCTTTAACCAGGTAGGGGAAGTTTTCTGTCATTATTTCTTCAAATAGGTTTTCAATATCTTGCTCTCTCTCTTCTCCTTCTGGACCCCACCCTCCCCCTGGCCACCCACCCATCTCCATAATGTGAATGCTTGAAGCTGTCCAAGAAGTTTCTTACATTATCTTCATATTTTTGGATTCTTTATTCTTTTCTGATTGGGTGATTTTTTTTGCTTCCTTGTTTTCCAAATCATTGATTAGATTCTCAGAATCCTCTAGTCTAATGTTGTATCCCTGAAAATTGTTCTTTATTTTAATTAGTGCATACTTAATTTCTGATTGGTTCATTTTCATGTCTTGAAATTCTCAACAAGATTATTGTAAGTCTCACTAAGTCCCTTGAAGCTCTCATTAAGAACGTTGAGTAACTTTAAAACCATTGTTTTGAACTCTGTATCCAGTAGTTTGCTTGCTTCAATTCTCTTATTTGTGACATGTTTGTCTTCACATTTTGGTTGCTTCCCCATGTTTCCTTCTGTGTATTAGGTATATCTGTAAGTCTTCCAGACTTGGTAAAGTGGCCTTGTATAGTAGGTGTCCTATAGGGCCCAGTGGCACAACACCCTCTTCCCCCCACTCACCTGAGCTGGGCACTCTGCTGGAAACTAATTCCAGCAGGTCATAAATGCAAGACGTCATCAAAAAGTTGATGGGCTTCTATATTCACCAGGGTTGAATCATATTACCTGCTGCTGGAATAGCTGAAAGCATTTCCCCAAACCTGAAAACCTGCATATATTTTTGCCTGCTACTGGAACAGCTGAGGGCAGTTCCCCCAACCTGGCAACACCTACTGTATACCAAACCTTACCTTTGATATGTATATCTGCTTTGTTTTAGGAAAATTTGTGTTAATCAAAAGGTAGGGGTCCAGAGAATCAGAGAACTTGGTTACTGAAGCTAGGTCTCCTCTGGCTCCCCAAAATGTCTTCCAAATTTATATTTCATGTCTAGTCTCTTTATTAATTTATTCTCAGCCCTTCTCCAGATTCCCAAACCTTTCTAGATGCAAGAAACAGCCCAGCAGCACTCTAGGTGTGCCCCTGTGTGGGCTGTGTACACAGTCCTATTGTTTGAGCCTTCATTGCTTTTGGAGTCACTGGAAGAATTGACCCCCCAGGGCAATTGGTTTTGAGGACCAACTGTGACTATGGAAGAAAAGTTGCTATGCAGGGGACACCCTGTAGATCAGGACTTGCCACAGTGGGGCTTTGGTACTCAGTGAGTCTGACCTTTGACTGTGTCACCTGTGAGTGCACAGAGTTGTAATCTGGTATGGTCTAAGGCTGTCTAACAGGTGTACTAGTCCTGGAGCCTCCTGGGAAGTAGAAAGCCAACCACTGCCTGGGGCCACCTGGCAGGAGCTACAGAAAAGTCTGCAGTATTGACCCAGGCTCATGCTAGTGCAAAATCTTGGATCTCTTATTGACAGGTTTAGAGCTTGTTGATGACAGCTGCTGCTTGCTTGAGAAATTTTAGAAAAGCCTGAGCCAGGATAGGCAATTCATATGGAAAAGACACTGAAAACAGCGTGGGTGGGGCGGAAAATTGCATGGGACAGGATCCCAGGGAATCTCCAGGGTTGAGCAAACAGTGAGTGCCAAACTGATGCAACTTAATTATTGCTGCCAGTCAGCTCCAAGATGGGAAGGTCCCAGCACAGGAACAATGATTCCTGAAATCACCCCTGTCTGGGAGAAAGCCATCCCTGAGTTGCTGCCCCAAAGCCAGATAATCCAGTTTCTTCCCATATGTACCTGGATCCCAGAGGAAGTGGGACCAGGTAAATTTGTGCACTGGCCCTTTAAGAGGAACTGCTGGGTCTTCAGCAGCCTCTGTTTCACTCAGACACAAGCCCTCCTGGTTTTTACAGCCTGAAGTTATCGGGACTTTCTTCCCAGCTCTGAACCCTGGGCTGGGGGTTTGGTGTGGGGCTGGGTCCCCTTGCTACTCACAGGAGGTCTCTGCAGCTGTAGTATCCCTCTTGATTAAAAAAAAAATGCCACACATGTTTCAAGAAAAGCCCTTTTCATGCCTCCACCCCTCCTACTAGTCTCAATGTAACTTTCATTACTTCTCTAGTTGTAGGACTCATTCAGCCAGATTCTGGGTGTTTCTGACTGATGGTTGTTCTATATTTTAGTTGTCATTTTGACGTGGTGTGGGTGGCATTGAGTACCTGAGTACCTGCCATCATCTTGGTTCTCCTCAATATCTTGGTTTTTAATAACCTTGAACTCCTTCTCTACTTTTTAAAATAAGATTACCTCTTTCCTTATATTTTAAACAAACATTGATACATAGTTTATTTTTTCATAACATATTTGTGTACTTAAAATAATTAAAATATGGGATATAAAGGACTAGAGGTTAGGAAAAAAATATGGTGTTAATCTCCATGGCATTCACAGCGTCATGGAGGAAGTAAATATAAATACTTAATAAACTTTAGAGACATGATGGTACAAAGATTTGGTTAAAAATAACAAATAACATTTCCAACTGAGATTCTCAAGGAAGATTACAAAGAAGGTAAAAATTGCCACAATGCATAAGAATGGGTAGAATATTGGCAAGAAGTATTTTGTAACAGATATTTACCCTCTATTAATTCTATATGTAATGAAGAAAACATTATCATGTCAAGAATTGGCATTTATGCCGAAACCGGTTTGGCTCAGCGGTAGAGCGTCGGCTTGCGGACTGAAAGGTCCTGGGTTCAATTCCGGTCAAGGGCATGTATCTTGGTTGCGGGCACATTCCCGGTAGGGGGTGTGTAAGAGGCAGCTGGTCGATGTTTCTCTCTCATCAACATTTCTACCTCTCTATCTCCCTTCCTCTCTGTAAAAAAAAATCAATAAAAAAATATTTTTTTTACAAAAAGAATTGGCATTTAAATTATTGCTGTATTTGGAGAAAATAGTTTAGAAACATTCTGGAGTAGAAAATTAAATTAGGACAACATAGACCCAATAGGGTATACAGCAATTAAGCATGATGGACAAAGAGGACAATTTGGGGATTTATCGTGTCAGAGAGGAGAGGTGAGAAGCTAGGAATATGACATGAGATGGAATACATTTTTAGAACATATTTCTGCATAAATGTTCCTAATTTTCAGTAAATGTGTTCTTATATTTTGTTATTCATTTTGTATGTCATCTTGATTGACACATTTTATAGAAGTTAAAGTAGGTTCAAAATTAAGATGCAGTCTTCACAGGAAGCTATTATTATGATGTTTTCAAATTAACTTGAACGCAATTTGAAGAGAGTTTGACTTGTATAGTTCAAAGAATAGAAGGAGGTCTGAACAGCTATTATAGAAATATATCCCTAAATGCTGAGAGTCCCTGGCTAAAATCTGTGTGTGTATGTGTGTGTGTGAAAAAGTTTATATTTTATAATTAAAATTTTCCAAAAACAATATGATACATTGTTAGTAATAGTAAACATTTTTGTTAGATAGTTCATGTTGTATCAAAATCAATCATCTTCATGTGGCAAAATGTATCCATTAAAAATTAGGACTTCTACACAAACAAATTGGAAGAATTTTAAAATCATTTAATCATTGATATGCAGGCCAGCAAGGGGGACTTTATATCTGGAAGAGATATTAAAGATACTATAAGTTTATAAATGACTTACAATTTAAAAATACCAATAAACAGAATTGCATATCAATGATTAAATGATTCCTGCTGGCGGGGGGAAGAGGGTGACATAGCCAGCCTGGGTGAGGGGCTGATGGCTGTTTGCAGGCTGGCCAAGCCCTCAAGTGGAAACCCTTACCCAATGGGGGTGTGGCCAGCCTGGGTAAGGGGCTGAGGGCCATTTTCAGGCTGGCCACACTCCCTGGAGAACCAGGCCCGCAGCTCCTCCTTTCCCCCTCCCCCCAGCCACTCCTTGAGCAGATACTAGGACAGGCGGGAAGCTTAGCTTCCTCCATCACTAGGGGCAACCCAAGCCTCCTGCTCACTATAGCTCTATGGCCACCACAATATTTGTTGGGTTAATTTTCATTCTCGATCCTGATTGGCTGGTGGGTATAATAGAGGGATGGTCAATTTGCATGTTTCTCTTTTATTAGTGTAGGTATACACTGAGTGGCCAGATTATTATGCATTCAGAGATCATAATAATCTGGCCAATCAGTGTATATTGTGCCATGATTGAAGCTCAGTTCTCATGAACTGAGGTTAGGTCAGAGCTTTTCCATTCAGGAAAAAAAAAAAGATTTGGAAAAAAACAATGAGTTTACTCTTTGGAACTATGCATTAAATAATTCTGCCTAGCTGAGGTGAGATAAAGATTTAGAGAAATCCTTAAAATCAGACAATCTTAACAGCCTACTGGTTTATGGGATCTTGTCACTTATAAACAGAACCCTTCAGGACAGATGTAACATTATGATTTTACAGAATCTCTTTAACTTTCAAGGCTTTTTGTGGGCATCAGTTATAGTCCTAGAATTGCAATGTCATATCACAATATTGCTTCAGCCATTACAAGTCTCAATATTAATAACATTATATAAATATTAAATATGTTAATATTGATAGAAAAATAAACCTATATATGTATTTTAATGCCTATCTTATGTAAATATAGAGATAAACATAAATGTATTACCAATGTACTCTGCAGTGGCATTAGTTTTAATGCTTCACTTTAGCCTAAGAATGATTAACATTTCTGCTGCTAATTTGGGCCAAAATTTACTTTGTTTATTTCAATATAGCTCCGTGTAAATAGTAACTTTGAAAATATTTATTTGCATAGAACCAGCGTGAATTTAATTTACAGTGTTTCTTCCTTGATTTGACATCATTTTTTTTGACTCCATCCTTTTTCTAATGTGGAATGTAATTTTTTTAATTGATTGCTTCTACTTTAAAATGTCAGAATTGTTATTTTGCCAGCATTTTTATATGGAACGAAATAGATATAAATATAGCATTCTGTCTCAAATTGACTAAGCAAATATGATATTGAAGCACCTGTCAAATATGCTTAAGTGAAAAATTAAACATAATAAAACAAAATGAACACTTAAATTTTATTAGATGAATAGAAATTCCTATGCAATACAAATTAAAGAAATAAGAAAAGGTTCATGACATATTGTTACATCTGGTAATTTCTAACAGAATTTTAGTAGACAAGAAAGTAAGCCAATGTAATATTATGTGGAAATCAATATATATCGTGCTGAAAGATGATAGCTATAGTGTGCTTTTAAAGCAGGAAAATAAATTGGACCAATTTTATATTCTTCACACTGTTGATCTTAAAGCTTATTTTACACAATAGCTATTCAAATACGTGCTGTTTGAAATTAATTGAATTTGTTCTGTCCAGTGTGGCTCAATTGGTTGAGCATTGCACAATGCACCTAGAGGTTGCTGGTTCAATTTCTGGTCAGGGCACATGCCAAGGTTGTGGGCTCGATTCCCAGTAGGGGGCATGCGGAAGGCATCCAATTGATGTTTCTCTCTCTCATTAATTGATGTTTCTTTCATGGATATTTCTCTTTCCCCCTCTTCCTTTCTTTCTCTTTAAAAGCAATAAAAACATTTAAAAATGAATTTGAACTTCCCTGTGTTACATGTAATATTTCTACAGAAAAATATTTGATTTTTATATTTTCCTTTTATATTATTTTAACAATTTTGAATTTAGCTTTACTTTTGAAATAATTTATTTTTGTAATGAATAAGTCATATATATATATATATATATATATATATATATATATATGACTTACATTGTCAGAAGAATGAGAAATAAAGATGTGGCCACAATTTAATGCATTAAATATTTAATGATGTAGATAATTATTAGGGCAATTTATTATTATTCTTGCTTCTGTAGCTTATTTTATGACCTAGTAATTGTGGAGTTTTTGTTTTCTTAAAATTAATAGTTGCTATCAAAATATTCCTACATGAATTTCTTCTTTACCTAATTGTGTTTGGTTCAGAATGTATCTTGTGTTCAAAATTCGTTATTTTTAGTTTTCAACTGTTGAATAAACCAAGTGCGATATATTCACATAACGGAACGTTATTCAGCGATAAAGTAAAAAGAAATGCAGTACTGACATGCTACAACAATAATGATGAAATCATTATGATTGATGAAAAACCAGAAAATGGAAATTACATGAGGTAAAGGAAGTGTTAATGAACCTTATTATAAGCATTTTGTAATATATACATGTATCAAATAATCACATTGCACACCTTAAAATTACACAATGTTATATTTCAATTAAATCTCAACAAAGCTGGACAAAAAGCACAGTTGAATGGATAAACAAATCATGGTATAACACACAATAGAATAATATACAGCAATAAAGTAAATGATCTGTTAATGCATGCGACGACACAATGACTCTTAAAATAGTTATATTGAGTGAAAGATGCGAGATTAAAATATATGTTTACATACACTTTTCTGCTCTGCTATCTGCAGTTTTGTGTGTACTTCTTAGCTGCTCTTAGGCTAGCAGCTACCTATTAACCTCTCCATCTTCTGTGTCCCCTGGTCTAACCTGTCTCTTCTTGTTCCACCCCCTCAAGTGGAACCATGGCCAAGATGCAGATTTTTGTGAAAACTCTTATGGCGAAGACCATTACTATCAAGATCCAAATTAAGGAAGGAATTCCTTCTGATCAGCAAAGACTGATATTGGCGGGAAAAGAACAGGAAGATAGACATACTGACTACAACATCCAAAGGAGTCCACTCTTTGGTCTTCTGTTGAGATTTGGGTGGTACTAAGAAAAGGATAAAGTCTTATGCCACTCCCAAGAAAAATAAGTAAAAGAGAAAGAAGGTGAAGCTGGCTGTCCTGAAATACTACAAAATGGATAAAAAAGGCAAAATTGGTCACCTTAGTCTGGAGTGCTCTTCAGATGAATGTGTTGATGGAGTTTTTATGCCCAGCCACTTCAATAAACAGTATTTTGTCAAATGTTGTGTGAACTATTGTTTCAACAAACCAGAAGATAATAATTGCATATGGGTTAATATAAGACATGAACTAACTTTAAAATATATATATCATATGATTCCATTTATTTAGAAAATACAAATTAATTTATGTGATCTATAATGACAGAAAGCAAATCAGTGGTTGCTGGGGAGAGGGACTGGGTATTTTATGAAGGAGGAATAATTACAAAAGGGCAAAAGAAAATTTTGAGAGTGATGGATATGTTTATTATCTTGATTATGGTGATTGATGGTTTCATACATGATAAAATATTAAATTCATCCATTTGAATATTTAAATATGTGCAGTTTGTGTTATGACAATTATATCTTAATAAAGCAGTTTGCAAAGAGGGGATTAATTAAACATTATCTCCCAATATAAAAACACTATGAGGTAGAGTGAGAATCACACATTTTTATTTATTTAAACCAATGTTAACATACAGCCCACACTAAATGCTGAAGGGACATATTGGGGATAAAAAAGGAAAGAGCTGGATAAATTATCCCCAATGTTTCCACTTTAGACATCATAACTATTTCACTCACTTTCCTTCTGATATGAGAATTTTCATATTTTAAAATTGATGAACAAATACAATGTCAATATTTACAATTTGATTCTTCCAAATATCTATAATTTTCACTATGTGAGTTTTACCTGCTTGAGTAGGGAATCCTCATTTTCCCTGATTGCAATAAATTAACTCATTAACACACAGAGGAATTTAACTAGCTTATGAAAATATGTTATGCTGTTGTCAATTTACAATATTAGTATATTCTACCAATCTTGAATTATATGCTTTTTCATCAATTGTTTTAATGAGGTTTTAAATTTTTCTTTCAAAGTTCTCTGTCTTACTTTCAACTACTTTTAAATGAAGCAAGTTTACTGAAGAGAAAACCACTAGACAATTAGATAATTAAGATGACTTTGAAGAGTATATATATATATATTTTTTTTCTTTTTTTCCTCTGTGTCTCAGTATTCAGTATTGGACAGGCTCAAACGCCAGTAACTCTGAATCTTTAATGAGCATGGCCAACGATTATTCTATGTTTCTATTTTCTCAATAATTACAATTCTAAAGACATTCCCTCTTTATTCACAGGCTTAGGTGAAGAAGAAGACCAAAATTCAAAGTAGAATAAGATCTATATTATAGTCCAGCCGATAAATAGGCAATACTCCCAGGTGATTTGTTTTATTATGAAAATAATTGGCCAGGCTGAAATACAATTAAGCATTATCAAAGCCAAAAATAGGAGATAATTTGGTATCTTTAATTGGTTAAACAAAAGGTACATCATTTATTGGGAAAGAACTACAGAGTGAGCTATCCTCCTTACTTCTTTCTGGTCTTGATCCACAGGAACTTGCATATACTTTGCCCCATATAATTAAAAAAAGTTTTTTCTTAATTTAAATTTCTTAAAGAAGTATAAATATGTGAGTTTTTATCCTGTATGGAGAGTAGAAATTACTCCCCAGAACTACCTACACAGAAAGATATTAGGGAATTTAACTGACTAAACCATAAATTTGATAACCATTGTTAGTAATAGGTAGTTATAAATTAAAACTCATCTCAAACATATAGCACATAAATCATAGAATTAAAACTTGAACAAGTTAGTCAATGATCCAAGTTCAATTAATTTTTTCCTTTACTGCCATTACATGTCAATAATTCAAACTATTAATACAGTTGCAATTTTAGTATAGTAAAAATTCTTAATATTTTCACAAATGACTAAATAATTTATAGATGTATATTGAAAATTAATTTTAATTCAAATTTTTATATATTTATCATATTATCTCACATATGTCTCAAAATGGCAATGCATTTCTTGGCTTTTTATTCTAATACTGTACATTGGTTTATAGACATTGTTTATAAATTTTTACTGTGTTCCATCAAGAAAAATTAGTTATTAGCTGACATTTTCCATAACTTCAGGTTTTTGGAGGTTATTTTAATACCTCAAAGTTACAACCTATTGAAATTCAATGATTATATTAAGAAGTAAGGCAAAAGTTGGACAAATTACTTGAGCAGTCTTAAAAGAGTAAATATTGTAAGATTTTTTTCCACGGTATACAGAAATGGAGATGTGTTAGGATAGAAATGGCCAAGTTATAATCATAGAAACAATGCCAATTTGGTAATAATATTCTATTTGCAAAATGCATAACATTTTTGTGAAAAAATATTTTTAAGTATTTTAAAATATTAGACTTTAAAAATTCTACAATAACTTTTTACTAGGAAAAAGAATAAATGAACATGAAATTCTAACAATATAACAGATTGGAGCATGGAAATGATTTAAGCAAAATAATGATGTCTGTGTCTTTTTAAAATCATATATCAATGTATCTGGAAGAATAACCAGACAAGAATCTCAGATAAAAGTCTGCAAAGGAAGAGTAATGAGATAGTAAATCATTGGGGAAAAAACTATAATGCTTAAAACTGTTTTATTAGCAAAAGAAAAGAAAAAAATAATTCAGGAAATGGTCCAGAAATAAAACTATTTTCTCTAAACAATTGTTATAAAAAGTGGAAGAATCACAAGTCAACATTAAAATGAATTATTTTTCATTGAGTGGTTTTGCAAATATTTCAACTAAATTTAGATCCTCAAAATATAGAAAAGGCATTTTCCTGATTTTACAAAATATTTATAAATCAAATATGCATTACAGGAAAATTAATATTTATGAGATAATGTCTATCTTTTTGATGGTAAAAGTAAAAGATGTTTAAACACAAACAAAGATGTATAACTATTAAAAGATGAGGTTTTCTTCACATAAACAAAATCAACATGCCATTAAAACAATACAATATCTAAATTTTAATTAGGTAAAAATATTTTTATTCATTGATGGCATTGCACACAAACTAAATATAAATGTTTTTAATATACATAATAATGATAAATCCTGCTCTGGCCAAGATATGTGCATATGAATATATCTGAATACACTATTAATTATTTATCAAATGAACAAAATACAATTTGACAACATATTCTATAGTCAAATGGATACATTTATACCTTCCTCAAGTAAACCCAAAATAGGAGAACTATATCTTAAAATTTGACAATATTTTGCACAAAGAACATGCATTTATACTTTCATGTAGTAAAACTACTTCCAGGGTAAATATCTTATTATACTAGTATATTCACACTAATACAATTAGGAATATGTATTAGGTTATATTTTATGTATTTGCTAGGGCAAACACTGAAAATAGGCCATATGTCCACGTACAACAGGAGATGGGAAAGTGAATAGAGTTGCAAACACTCTATATATTCTTTCCCTAAAAAAACCTGAGTTAACTAGTACAAGTCAAATAGACCAAGGTTTCTTATTTTCAAAGGTAGGAACATAAATTAAATCATCCTTTGATAATAATAATTATTGTGCCCTCTCGTATCCTAAAGAATAATATTTCATTTTATTTTGTGCTTTATAATGATCTACCTATGCGAGATACCCTGTTAGAAAATATTTCCAAATACAAGATAATTTTAGTTCTTAAATAAATACGTTTTCTAAGTAGATTATGATTAGCTGAAAGATTTAACTGTATTAAAGTTTCAAATTTCTTAACTTGTGTCTACTGCAGTTTCCTCACCTACAAATTGGGAATAATAATAATAGCTGGTAAACAGAGCACGTGTTTGCTGTGAAGATTAAACAAACTAATTTAAATGGAGTGCTTAAAATGTTGCCTGGTACACAGTAAACATTCAAAATATATATATATATATATTATTGATACCATGTCTGATAATTGTACAAAAACATTCCTCTGTGAGACTGTAAAGACTGTAAACTCTCTTCAATTGTAGTTTATCATCGGGTGTTTATTTTTTTTAATCTTGATTGTTTCAAGTGCTACATATGTCTCCTTTTTCTTCCATTGACCTCTTCCCTACCCCCAACCCCACCACCACCACCATTCCCAGACCTTCACCACCCTATTGTCTGTGTCTATGGGTTATGCATGTCATCAGGTTTTAATTTAAGAAATTGTGTCCAAATTTGTGACTCAATGCTATGCTTCAGCTCATCATTCACTAGTCACTTCTTCTTTAAAAAAAAAAAATTATTGATTTTTTTGCAAAGAGGAAGAGAGAGGGATAGAGAGTTAGAAACATCGGTGAGAGAGAATCATTAACCAGCTGCCTCCTGCACACCGACGACTGGGGATGTGCCCACGACCAATGTACAGTACTGACTGGAATCAAACCTGGGACCTTTCAGTCTGCAGACCAACGCTCTATCCACTGAGCCAAACCAGTTTAGGCGCACTAGTCACTTCTATAGAGTGAATGTTTATGTACCATCTCCCCGCCCGCCCCCCCCCCTCCATTTAATGTTGAAACTTATTCCCCAATGTGATTATATTTGGAGATGGGGCCCTCAGAAGGTGATATAGTAATGAGAGCGAGTCTTCACAAATAGAAATAGTGTCTTTATTAAAAGGACTGCAGCAAGAAAACACTGTACAAACCAGAAAATGGGCCCTTACCTTGTACTGTGCCTTTTATCCTGACTTCGTCACCTAAGAACTGTAAGAAATGTTTTTGCTGTTTATAGGCCACCAAGTCTAGGGTATTTTTGTTATAGTAGCCTAAAGGAACCAAGACAGAAACATTTTATCTCTTGCCTCTTCCTAATTGACCTGAAAAATCACTTCTCATATTATAGAGTAAAATTCAATTCCTTATTTAAGGACTAGAGGCCTGGTGCACAAATTTGTGCAACAGTGGGATCTAGCCAGCCTGCCCTGATGGAGGTCGAAGGACTAGAGGCTTGGTGCACAAATTTGTGCAACAGTGGGGTCTAGCTGGCCTGTCCTGATGGAGGTCGATTCCCCCGAGCTGGCAGGGGGAAGGGCAATGGGGGATGGGCCAAAGGTTGTAGGCTGTCTGGGCTGGGGTGGCCAAGGGGAGGGTCCTCAGGAGTTGAGGGAGAGGTCAATTAAGGCGCAATTGGGCCAGTTGGCCACTGCAGTGTGTGTCATAGTGACTGGTTGTGCCGTCATTCTAGTTGCTGGGCTTTTATATAGATAGGTATATGAAGAGTCCAAATATGTTTATTGACTTTTCACCTTAAGCAAATGATAAGAGATTACTCAGCATTGTTTTCAATAACATAATTTCCTCACTCAATAGTGAATTTTATTCTTTGCCTATGAAGCTTTAGTTTTCAATCAGAGGGTATTTTGGGAGAAGTTTTATTCCTGTTGCAGCCTCTATGGCACCCTGAGTATTATCTCCACCATACCTCCTTAACTCAGGGATAGAGATGGAAAAATAATGAAGAAAAATCCCTGTAATTGGAGAATTTTCCTCTACTGATTAAGTTTAATCACATACTTCCCCAAAGGGTTAGCTAAAAAGAGCAACTCATTTGTCTTCCTAGAAGTATTAAACAGAATTTTAATTCTCTCTCACTATATGTCCAGAGAGTAAAAAAGAAACAGCAAAAAACAATCTCAATCTGCAAGGAGTGTCTAATATTGAGGTATTTTCCAAAAATTCTTACCTCCAAATAAGACCTACAGGGGATACAAAATTTGTCCTTCCTTCCTGTCTCCTACAATCAGCTTTGGCAACAAATTGTCAGATACGGATGATAGGATCAGTATGTCATTTCTCCAGTTCTTTTCTGAGCAGAATTATTCCTGAATTTCTGTCCATAGTTTATAGTTCTAGGTTACAACCAATTAATTAAATCTAAAAATTCTGCTTTTCAAAAAAATTTTATTGGACTTGTGATTTTATAAAAATACTAGAGGCCTGGTTCATGGATTCATTATATATCAGTTACATAAATTCTGCAGGATCTGGCCAAAACTGACTCTCTGACATCTCTCAAGGGACCCCAGATTGTGGGAGGTTGGAGGCCAGGCCTAGAGACCCCACTGCTGCAAAATTGGGGATGGAGAGGGATGTGGGAGGTTGGTCAGCCAGAGAGGGACCATGGGAGAACTCCAGGGCATGTCCAGCAGCAAGCTAATCTATTGATCAGAGAATCTGCCCCCTGGTGTTCATTTCATGTCATAGCAAGTGGTTGAGTGGCCTTAGCATATCATTAGCATACTAGAGGCATTGTACAATGAAATTCATGCATGGGGGAAGGGTGGTCCTCAGCCCAGCCTATACCCTCTCCAATCTCGGATCCCTTAAGGGTTGCCAGACATCCCTCTCACAATCTAGGACTGCCTAATTGCCCCTAACTGCATCTGCTTGCCAGCCTGATTACCCCCTAACCACTCCCCTGCCAGCCTGATCCATGTCTATTTGCTCCCCTGCTGGCCCAATTGCCCCTAATTGCCCTCCCCTGCCAGCCTGGTTGCCTCTAATTGCCCTCCCCTGAAGGCTTGATCACTCCCAACTGCCCTCCCTTGTAGGCCTGGTCCCCTGCTGGTCATCTTGTGGTGGCCATATTGTGTCCTCATGGGGGCAGCCATCTTTGGCCACATGGATTATATTGTTGATAGGATTGGGGAAATTTATTTAATGCCTGTGTTTCAGTTTTGTGTGTTGGTGTGTTATTCAATTTGCATATTACTCTTTTATTAGATAGGATAGAGGCCTGGTGCACTGGTGGTGACCAGCTGGTTTGTCATGAAGGGTGTCCTGGATCAGGGTGGGGGTTCCCTTGAGGCATGGGGTAGCCTGGGCTAGAGGCATGTAGTGGTTTGCAGGCCAGCCACGCCACGCCTCCTCCCCCTCCCCCCAGCAACTCCAGTGGAGGTCCTGATATCTGAGATTTATTTACCTTCTATAATTGAAACTTTGTAGCCTTGAGCAGAGGCCAGGGCAGGTGGGAAGCTGGGCTTCCTCCACTGCTGTGGACAACCCAAGCCTCTTGCTTGCTCCAGCTCCATGGCCACCACCATATTTTTTGAGTTAGTTTGCATACTCACTCCTGATTGGCTTTTGGGAGTGGCTTTTGGTCGTAGTGGAGGTATGATCAATTTTCATATTTCTCTTTTATTAGATAGGATGTTCAGAGATATAACAGTTACATAAACTCTAAGGGAGCAAAATATTCATTTTTATTAGATAAGTATTGTAAGATAGTATAAAATTTACAACAAAGGGTCATGGTTTTAAAAATATACTTTATATGCATTCATAATTCAGTGTTAACTTCTCCTTTGCATTCCCCTTTAATACTGACAATGTCTGAATTTTAAACATAAACATCTTGGAATCTGACTTGAACCACAAATTTTGAATGCGATATCTAATGAATAATTTATAGATAGTTCTATTCAGAAGTTGCTATGCATTCAAAAGTAAACAAGGATAAATAAATAAGGTAAATGTATGATAAGCCACAATTTAAAGCCATGGGATAAAAGCTATAGATCTATTCAAGTAATACCCATGAATACAGATATTTCTAGAGGCAAACACTATACATGCCTTTATATTTTTGTAAATAATAGTTCGGAATCAGCTGCTCAAGGAAATATTTCATATTCCAAATGCCAAGTCTGGAAAGTTGCAGTTATATTATTGATGGGATTGGGGAAATTTATTTAATGCCTGTGTTTCAGCTTTATCAATTATGAATGAAAATAGTGATAACTTCTTTCTATTTTATAGGGGTACCACAAAGGCTACATTTAAGGTATCATATAAAAGCCTTTTAAAAAGCCACAAAGCATAATAAAATTTAAAAATAAATGAATAACTGCCCAGCTGGTGTAGCTCAGTGGCTGAGCATCAACCTATGAATGAAGAGGTTCAGTTCAATTCCCAGTCCGGGCACATGCCTGGGTTGTGGCCTCTATCCCCAGTATGGGGCATGCAGAAGGCAGCAGCACATCAATGATTCTCTCTCATCATTGATGTTTCTATTTCTCCCTCCATCTCCATTACTCTCTAAAGTCAATAAAGATATACTTTAAAAAGTTAAAATAAATAAATGAATAACTGATTTTAATTAAACTTTCAATTTACAAATGGGGAGACTGAAACACTGGTAGCTTTATTTACATTTTCTCCAAGTCACAATACTAATAAATGCTACAGATAGGATAAAATAAAGCTCATTGAAAGTCAATACCCTTTAAGAACCATTTTGTATATTATCATGACTCAAAGGTTTATTCAGAAAATAAAATATTAATTCAAATATATATAACATAATGCCCAGGTCAGTGTAGCTCAATGGTGGGAGGGTCAGCTTGCACACTGAAGGTCCCCTGGTATGATTCTTGACCAAGGGCACTTATCTGGATGGCAGGTTCAATCCCCAGCTACCTGCAGGTGTGTGCAGGAGGCAACCAATACCATATTTGCCGGCGTATAAGACGACCCTTTGGCCCTGAAAAATATGCCTCCAAGTGGGGGGTAGTCTTATACGGCGAGTATATAACAAACTCTGTATTTTTAGTGGAAATGTTAAGGGGTCGTCTTATACGCCCAGTCGTCTTATACGCCGGCAAATACGTATTTTTTCAGGGCCAAAAATCGTCTTATACGCCGGCAAATACGGTAGATAAATTGATGTGTTTTTCTCACATTGATGTCTCTCTTTCTTCCCTCTCCTCCTTCACTCTCACTCTTTTTCTTTCTCTGAAAATCAATGTGAAAAAAATATTATCAGGTGGATTAATCTATACATATATACATATATATATATTTTCATAAATGATATTTAATTCAATTGAAATATAATACTCTAAAAATATTAGTATTCTAGGTAAAATTGGGGCTGCCAAAATAGAACACTAATAAAAATATGTTGTTGATTTTTTTTGACTTTCCAAAAAGAAGACATTTATCCTGAGTAAATATGATAAATATTTTCCTGAATTTACTTGCAAGGCCCTAGTGTAAGAATACTTTAGCCATTCATGTCTACAAAGAAAATATTGTGAACAAGATTAAGTTTTTCTGTCTTCATCGTATTTGAATAAATGCTACAAGCATGCCTGACCTGGGTTTTGAATTATAGGTCTTCAGTTGTCATATTGCTGTCTATAAACTTGACTGGAACAAATATAGATTTGGATTCTGACTGATGATACCAAACTACGGAAATAAATCTATAATGAAAATTACAGTTTAATCTAGTTCATTCCAATGGGAACAGGCACTGTTATATATATTTCTGTTCTTGCAACTATTAGCCTTGGTCTTGCAACTATTCACAGCATTGGTTCAGGTGAAAGATCTTCAGATATGAAACCTGTTGTGCCTCTGAGTAAACAGAATAGAAAAAAATATATAAACTTGCAAGAGAAATTTGAAACAGAGGGTCATTGTCTAAGGTTTTCTTCAAAATGGCAAGAAGCAGATTTTGCATAAAAAGATAAGAAAGTAGAAATAATTTGAACACCGAATAATATCCTATTAATATTTATTTGAAGAATTCACTGTTTGTCCAAATACGGTTTTCTTTGCTGACAGTCTTTAATGTATGTTAAGTGCTTGTAAAAGAGAAGGCGATATATAAAATATATCCAGTTGTGTATCATAAGAATTTTTATTTAATTTGACATAAATATACTCTACAAACTCTGTTTTAATATAAAATATATTAACACAAGTCAAAAAGCTAAATGACCCCAAAAATGCATATGTTGAGAGTTCTTGTTTTAACTCTGTCCTGACATCTACTGGTCCTTTCTATAAAAACTGATTATAAGTATTTTTAAATAGGGTCAACCTAATTTAGCATAAATACCGATACATTTTCATTATTTTTTCCTCTCTTTAATATGTTAGTATATGACACACACTTTTCTGCAATAAGATTTTTAAAAGTAAGTATGTATGATTAAAAAACACAGAGAGTTCCTTGAAATTTTTTAAGATGCAAAGTTTTCAATGGTGTAAATACAATATGTTTATTAACAAATCTCTTATTTCTTTAGTTTGATTCCAGGTTTTTGCTGTTTTAAATAATGTTGCAATGAAGAGATATGTATATAGATAAGTATGTATTTAGCTAAGTGCAATTATATTTTCAGGGTATATTTCCAGAAGTGGATTGGTGATATGATATGTAAATGCATAATGTAATATTGGTGGTTATCTCTAAGTTTATTTCCATATGGATGCTTCATTTGTACTAAAAATAGTAAAATAAAAAAAATAACTAAAGTCTGGTCAGCAGGATCTATAATTGCTATTCTGGTATTTAAAATAATATCTAACTCTTATTTTGAACCTATTTCTCTTAAGAGAGACCAACAGCTATCTTTGTGAGCATTTATATTTGTGATAACAATCTTGCCAAGATTAAGCCTCAGGAGTGTCCATCTTTTACTGATTTGACTGTGCTAGTTGTTAATCTTGAAGAGCCTTTTTCTACAGCCTCTCCCACAAAACCAAACCTCCCTCCTTGTTTTGAATATCTACTCAATAAAATTTTTTCTAAGACATTGGTCTCAAATTGTGCATAACAATAATTTGTATATCTCAACACCTGTTGATTCATATGGTCTACATCCCAATTAATATAGCAAGAGACTAGGAATCTTATTTTTCCACAAGCAGTCTAAGTGATTCATTTGCAGCTTTTCCATGGACTATATCTTGAGAAGTACTCCTTTTTGAATAATAAATGTGTTAGTTGTTTATTCTTTAATAATACAGAACGGTATTTTTTCAATGGTCTTCATCTAAAGGTTTGGGGGCTGTATTTCCCTATGTATAAAATTCCATATCATTGTGTGACACAATTGGCATGAGAAAATTTGCCAGTAAAAACTGATTAAATAGTTAAATCTCATGTTGATCTTGTAAGGATTAAGTCATCCCAGAAGTACCTTAATTGTTGATGTTTTGCACTTTGTATAGAAATAACTTTTTCCTTTTCTTTTCCTTTCCTTTTTAAAAATTGTCTGCCAAGGATCAATTTACATTTATAATTATGTCTCCATATTAGTAATAGTAATTAGGTACTTAGCCTAGGAGATCAATATGGCATGCTAGAGTCTTTGCTTTGTCACAGCAGGTTCCAGATTAGGTAATAGGACCTTTGTGGTTAATCCTAATGATGAAAAATTTCTGGGTAATATTATTGAAGAGTTACGTATTTGGGATTGGTGATAGCACGATGCAGTGTGCGTGCAGAGCTGGGCCTCCACAGAAGCAGGCTGTTTGAGTAATTCAAGTTCTTCCTAGTTGTCCATTCAGTGATATGGTCATAAAGAGCCCACGTGTACTTAGAGAATATGGCCTTAATATTGTCTTGAGCAAAATATATTGCATACTAAAGAACATGTTATATGTAGTGTTAAGACTATATTACAATAATGTCTGACCATAGTGATGGCTTTCTATTGGTATGTAATTTAACTTGATGTAAAGAAATAACACAAACCAGTTTGTTGGTCACATATAGAAAGCACTCAGTTTGCAATGTAGAGAAGAAAGGAGAGAAAAGATGTCAGACGCTGAGTACTTTTTATATGTGGTGAACATTAACATTACTAACATGGGCATTACCTTCAGGAACTTGGAAGGTTATTACACTTGGGATTTCAATCAATGAATTAGAAAGTATATACAACCTTTAAGTGGCATAGTTTGGATTAAAATATAAGCCCAAAGTCTGTGTTTTTAAAATATTTTAATATTTTTTATCAGTAGTTTTGGAAAATAATTTTTGATTGTTAATTTTTACCTTAAAGTATTCTAAAAGATATTTTAATGTCACACCAAGCTTTCAACACACCGATCTGATCTACATCATGAATGTTCAAAAACTCAAACTACCTGTGTGTTCTAGCCCTCTAGGATGCTACAGACATGCCAAATTGTAATCACAATGCCTGTCGACATTAAAATGAGAAATGGAAAGCCTTAATTAGACAAAACATTTTGTGAAATTCTCAGAGCATTTTTATCTCTAAGCAATTTACTTGAAACCTACTGAATATGTATTAGATTGCGAAGTGAGCTTGCCACCAGAACAAAGATATTGACAAAGAATTTCCCAGATAAACTTGATAAAGCCCTCGCACATAGCTGCTTGCTCATCTTCTTGCTCTCTCACTCTTTGAGAACATATGACTCTTGAAGAGCTTTTTCATAGCCATAGCTTAAATATATCGCTAGCCCTCCCATCATCCATATAGACAGTATCAAATGCTATAAAAGTCAAGCAATAAAATAATGGAATAATAGACAAAGAAAATAATGGACACGGAATTCAGAATAGAGAGAAATGGTTAAGGAATGAGAAGGAAGAGACCACACATTGCTTAAAATCTAAGTTTTTTTCCTTGTTCTAATATTCATAATACTTTTTACTGAGATAGGTGGCACACACACACAAAATGTGCAAAGATAGATAGGTGATAGATAGATAGATAGATTATAGATAGAGGCTTTCATGAACCAATGATGAACATGCATATAATTACTCCATTCTGATAACTTTAATTCATTAAAAATAAGAATAAAAATAAATTAAATACATTTTTGCTGACAAAAGGCAGCCATTATATAGTCTCTGAATGAGTTCCTATGAAATTACTGCCAGAATATCATTATTGGAATTTGGGCTTTCCCAAATTACTTAGCACACATTGATATACAAACTCCTGTTTATTTCACAGATTGCTAATTATTTCTGTGGTGTCAGATTTGCCTAATTTATTTACTTTTACAGGACTATGTAATGTGTCTCCACGTTCTTGGGAAAGGGGTACATTTTACTATCACCAGGAGGTAATCTCTGAAATGTACCAGTTAGAAGAACTGGTCGGTGGCAAAAACAAACAAAAAAAGACTAGAGAAGAAAATAATGCTAGTGTTTTCCAAGAATTGTAACAAGAAGATGTATGACTGCTCTGGTCCTAGAGGCAGGGCCATTTCTATTAAGGAAACAGATGCAGATGACTGTCAGAGCCATTATTATTAAAAATTCTTCCATTTTTCCCCCCAGATTTTTCATGACTACCAAGCAATTCTTGAAAAAAAATGTGTTAGCTTCCAATGCAAATCCACCTCAGTAGGGGAAATATATTAATCAGACAAGAAGCAGTATTTCTCATTGCAAAATAACGAATTAATGTTTGAACTTACATATCAGCCTTTGAAAGCCCTATGAGGTCACCCTTCCCCTGAGAAACAGATACATGTCCAGTGTTGTGGCAAAGACAATTTCTGCCTCATGTCCCCATACTAGATTGAGGACATTTTGTGAGAGTACAGCTTGTCCTGAGATACTTCTTGGTCGACAGCCAACTTACTTATCCCAATGACACTCTGACTTCCCCTGCTCTTCTTATTCACACTTCAACAGGTTCTACTTGATTGAAGTGCCCCCTCAAGCCTGCACAAATAGAGATAACTCTCTTAATTAGAGTCTCAGTATGTGACTGAAAATCTTCTGTGAAGACACCAATCACAAACCTGCAAAAAAAATAAAGGAAGTCAGATAATGCCTGATTCACACTACCGACTTCCTCTGGCTTCTTTTTTCTTCTCCTGTCTTCTTTCATGTTGCTTGTCTTGCTGTTGTATATAATTTCAAATTCAGATCTTGCTTCACATTGAAAGCTGTTATAGCAAAGCTCACGCGAAAGAGTAGAGGTTGCTCTTCCAATTGCAGCCCTTGAATCCGATAGAACTTGAATTAGGGAGGAATTCTTGTTAGTTGCTCATTCTCTGGTTAGTTATCAATTAAGGCTTTTCCAATGTGAAAAAAATGCTCAACATTTTGAATGAATCGGCACAACTACTCAGCTAGTTTGTAACAACTATCTTGACATATGAAAATAAATAAGTTTTGCTAGCTGATTAAATGAGTCATTTTAAGTAGTAAATATATCATTAATTGATATATTACTTCTTGTGCCACATGATTTTTTTTTTAAACTGGAAAATAATACTAGTCTACCATGTGGCAAAGGCATAAACATTTAGTTTTACACATATTTACCATCTGTCAAAGTAACTGTTGTACATGTGTGTATGTGTATGTAATTTATATATATAAAATCATCTGAAATCAAACAAGATTATGATCTGCCTTCTTGTTTTCAGCTCTACACTGTAAATGAGTATTCTTTTGGTATGTTTAGTGCCACCTTTTGCTTTTTTGGAGATTTTGTTGTTTAAAAAGCTCTTGCCCCATAAATATTGTCTTGTGTTCTCTAAGCTCAAGAAAGCCACAAGGTGCCCTGTGGAGAAAATACATGTTACATAAGCTTCATTCATGTATGCATTGAATACCACTTATTGAAGAGATTTTATTCATATTAAGAAGTTTTGTTGTCATCTACATAAACACTTTATACTCTATTTTTTCGATTAAATTCAGTATTTATTTGAGCACATTACCCAATTCACAATAGATTATTTCAGATACAAAGAAGATAGAGTTCTAAGATATAGCAATTTAATGGAGCAAACATAACCTACTGGCCAGCTTTGCTGAAGCTCTGTTCACTATTCCACTTCCTGCCCCTTCTTAGCTTTATAAATCTTCTCACCTTGGCCACAGCTGATTTTAACAAGAGAGGGCATCTGACTCAAAGATCAAATGAAAACCAATACTTAGAATTCAATTCAATCGCCTGGATTGTGAAGCATGAAAGCAAAGTGCTTGGACTTGCGGATATCTCTAGAATGCCTTAAATTTAGAACTATGCCGAGCATGGCCAAGCTTACTGCAGTCCTCATTCTTTGATTAGTGAGAACATTTTCTACACATTTACATTAAACTACAATGTCAGTTAATCCACCCAGAGTTATGTTCTTTGAACAAAATTCTCCGACTGAAATAAATTCTGCATTCCTTTGAGACATTGGGCTTTGGGCCACGGAATCAATAATAGTTGTAAGAAAAGTTGGGTCTTGCACCATGTGATAGGTATTTAAATTCTAATAAAGTTGATTCTGAATTTGTCATTTAAAATTTTGGTTTAGAAGAAAACAATCTTTACCCTTGTGATAATTCGCGATTTAAGGAAATGTAAAAAAAAAATATGTAAATATGAAGCAGGGATGGGAAATGTCTATTTTCACAGGATAAATCATTCAGACTAGCTTTAGTATCTCTAATATGAAATAGAAGGGTAAACTTATCTTATAATAAAATATTGATGTTGGCAGTAAACTACACAAGGAGCGTATAATGTGATTGCAGAATGTAAGCATTTACTTGGTATTTTCAGATGCTCCACTTTGGGTACAATATGATAATGTAATTGATGAGAATCTTTGGCTTGTTCATATATCCATTTTGCTCTTTACAAAGAGGTTATTGACAGCTATTTAGACACCACAGACATAATACATTGACATGTGACCTATATGTGTTATGTCAACTCGGATGCAACATCTTGTTTATAAGTTGTAACAAATTGAGCTAGCTATTTCACATTATGAACCAGTCTTTCATTCATTTATAACCACCTCCTCCAAATTTCAGCTGGATAACTGAATATCCAGAATAAATAAATATTTTAAACTTTTTGTTTCAAAACAAGTCATTATATTAGTAAAATCAGAATAAGACCTACCTAAAAGTATTATATTGCAACCGAAGTCTTAAAAAGATCCAGCATACACACTTTTTCCATTCATACTTTTTTCCTTATTTCTGTCAGAAATTTGAAATTAGACCCTGCAGATTTAGATGCTAAGTTGTTTGTTCAGATTCCACTTTTGAGGAGTTAATCTTCGATACTCTAAGAGTATTGGTCTCTTGGGAGGACTTAGTTTCCTGGACCAAGGTTCCATCCTATTTTCACAGCAGCCTTCACCCAATGAGTATCAAACAGTGTGGTAGAAAGGTTCATCTCTTGACATTGAACAACTCTGCAAGGTCATCACAGCTCCAGAGCTCTCTGTAGTGTAATGAAAACCCTGTAATAACATCATAGCCCAACTTTCCTATAGCTCGTTTCTGCATCCTCCCTTTCTTACCAAGCTTAAATCCTAACAGTTATCTCTGATAAATTTCTTGCACAGAAATCTTCATCTCTGACTCAATTACAGGAAAATATAACTGAAAGAAGGTTACTTTGAGAATACTGTCACCCCTCAGGCTCAAGAAAAGTGGCCAGAGTTGCTAGGGACTTCATGCAGTGCTGGAAGAATAACATCGATCATATTTGTATCTCTGTTATTATAAAGCTCTATTACTCAAATATAATCCTACCAAATTTCATAAGCATTTAACACATTGTTTTACCTATGAGTGTAGGGAATAGAGAAATCTCTCAAAAATGTTTCCATTATTTCTGGAAAAATCTTTATCTCCTATCCTATATCATTGCACATAAAATAATAATAATAATAATCAGAATATTAATTGAAGTATTTAAAATGACTAATTTAAAATAATAATGAATAATTTAAAATAAATTGTTTTATTTACCTGGAATCATATGCATCATTTAGTTATAAATATGAGATAAATATATTTATAATTATTTACCTCTTAATAACATTTAGAAAAATGAAATGATTTAGATTTCAAGTCAAGATGTGGAATGTAAAGAATCTGAGCAGGAGTTTCAACTTGATTTTAAACCATGGCCCTTATATTTATGAACCTTTGGCAAACTACTTAACTAACCTCTTTGATTTTAACATGAGTAAAATAGTTACTTTTCATTAAAGAATTGTGATTATTGAACCAGAACCAATATATAAGCATCTTACATACTTGTATATTTTACCCAAAAATGTTAGTTGCAGTTGTCAATATTATCAATGTTTTACAATTTCAACTTATTAATTAATAGTAATTTGGGCATGAAACACCATTTTCTAATTAAAATATAACATTCCTTCTCAAGTTTGGAGCTTGCGTCAAATCCCTACTTATTATTTTATTCTTGTAGTTTGGAAGACTTTATTACAGATTATCCTAAACATTTATTGCATCTTTCAATAAAGATTCAAGAGAAGTCCTGATTACTACCCTTAAAAGCAACAAGCCAGTCTCTAATTTCTCAGATTAGCATTCTAAATACCACTTTTTTTCTTATAGATTCTTCTTTTATTAATGAGCTTCCTGGAAACCAGAGTGAAAAATCTCATTGCGATAAAATAGATCATTTTATTAAACTAATTTATTTTGCTAAAAGTTCATGAAGAATATGGGTAAATTTAAAATTAGATTCAAATAAATGTTTAATGCATGTGCATGAGGCAAGAGGAGAAAAACATTGTGGAATGAGCGGGCCAGGCTATAAAACAGGAAAGCAGCATACTCATAGCTTGAAAGTAGATTCAGTTCCTAATCCAGTATCTGATCCCAACATTAAAAGAAAACAAAACAAACAAAAAACCAAAAAGTTTAATTGAGATTATTTTCTTCATCTAGTCTTTCTACTATTTCAAAAAAGATAAGTAATGACGGTGACCCTGGTAGGTGTGGAAGAGTTGGTTGGAGCACCATCCATATACCAAAAGGTCACGAGTTCTATCCCCAGTGAGGGCACATACTCAGATTTCAGGTTCAATATCAGATCAGGTACATGTGAGAGGCAACCTATCAATGTTTCTCTCTCACAGTGATGTTTCTCTCTCTTTCCTTCTCCCTTTCACTCTCTCTTAAAAACAAACAAACAAACAAACAAACAAAAACAAAGAAAAAATATATCCTCAGGTGAGGATTAAAAAACAAACAAACATAATCTTACATAAAGCAAATAACAAAAAGAGAATAATATAAAAACAGTTTTATTACTGGATAATATGACCATTCCCTGTCTTGCAGATAGTGTCAGATCTAATTGTTTTTCTATTTTATTACTTGTATCATTCAAAGGCCAATCCAGAAATAGGAGCCATAGAACAATTTAATCATAGAACTTTATAATGTAAAGAATTGTTAACTAATAGCTAGGGATTAATTGTAAATGGGTTAAAAATTAAACACCCTTTAATAAATAGAACAGCAATTTTCAACCGTTTTTCTTATGGCAGACATAAACTAATTACTACTATGCTTTAGCACACCAAAAAATGTTATATTTTTTGCCAATCTGACTAAAAAATAATTTTGACTCACACTGGGTGGCTATTGTTGTGTTGGCTATTGTCATTTTTTTATGTGACAATATAAGGGAAAAGAGGTCAGTGCTCCTCATTAAATAGTCAGTCACTGCATGTTTTTTTTTTTAATATATTTTTGTTTTTTTACAGAGAGGAAGGGAGAGAGATAGAGAGTTAGAAACATCAATGAGAGAAAGTCATCGATCAGCTGCCTCCTGCACACCTCCTACCGGGGATGTGCCCACAACCAAGGTACATACCCCTGACCGGAATCGAACCTGGGACCTTTCAGTCCGCAGGCAAACGCTCTATCCACTGAGCCAAACCGGTTTCGGCAACTGCATGTTTTAAAAATTATTGTGGCACACTGGTTGAAAATGACTGAAACAGGGGAATATCAGGTATAGGGAGGAACCACTCTCTTGTGGGTTAAAACAGGGAACATGAGGAAGAAGCAAATGGCATAGCTCCCCTACTCTAAACACAATCTGACTTTCAGATTTTGTAGAAGAGTTTGGAGAAATAACTTATTAGATAAGAAAGTTCACTGAGAAGCCATAGGTTGGGGCTTTCAGGCAGGCAATGACCCTCTGTTGTGCCAATGGAATTCACTGGAAAATCTTGTACAAAAATGCCTGGGAGACCCACGTGGCATTCTTGTAATGCGGCCCACTGGGTGGTACTTGCCAGGCACCCGTAGAAACTCACTGGGAAGCCATCCAATAGGGCGGTGCTGGCACTTGATGGGGGTTCCCCTCGATATTCTCTGTACATCTCATTGGAAGCCGTAGGAGAAATAAGAGAAACCAAAGAACTCTGGAACCAAGAAGAGAAGCCTCTTATTCTGGAATGGCTCTGAGACCCTCTACTGATAAAGTATAACGTTGTTCCAGGTAATACAGAAAAACCACTTAGAAGGTCAAACTCTACTATGTCAGCATATGAAGTACATACATACATGTATGAAGTACATGCATACAATGAAGTATGTGTATGAAATTGTGCTTCAAGAATTTGATAACTAGCACTTATATAAAACATGTATCCTTACATATATTAGAATAAAATATATTGTTAAAAACCTCTCCACTTATATTCTTTTAATTTAACATTGCCTTTGTGCCCCCGCCCCCTCACCTCATTATCACATAGGTAACATGTTATAGGATATCCTGTTGAGTTAGGTATCGATCACCATAAAAAAATTGCTTACTAAAACATAAAAATCATTAAATTTATATTTTGTAATATAATCAGTTGACTCAGATCCATAAATATGAGCTTTTATTGAGAATATTGTTTTATGATTTCAGTCATAGCTTGATATAACAGTTAAGGACATAAATGTTACCATGAATGGTACCATGAAAGGATATAATTCACTTAATGAAATGCAAATATAGACAATTCAATAAGACTAAAGACAGTTATAAGCATATATACTGATGTAACTGTCTCACCCATTTCACACTCAGTATGAAACCGTTCCTACAAATGAAGAAAATACTACTTGAATATGTAATAAGTGATATGAGGCTCAAATTGATATTGTGTTTCTGTATTTATGTCACAGAGATTTTACTTTGACAATTTTGATATGTACACTTTTAATAATGATGCACTCATATTCTTTCGTTACTATTAAATAGGGGGAAATTGAGACGCATTATTACTAATAGAAATCCATCTTATTACTTAAATATTTTAAATTACTCTGTGAGGTATCACAAAATGGATCTGAGCAATTATGTGTCTCGGAGAAAAGTAGGACATGTGAATCAACAAATCTCACTTGGCTCCATAATTAATAAAATATCACATTGCTCCTTAGATTTGGGTCATTCTTTTATTTATAAAGAGTTATATTAAAAGGAATTCCATAAATTATGCACACATCCCAGTAATTTTTCCCCCCAAAATTATAGCCATCTGATGCTTCTTTTAAGCACAAAGCTGAGAATTTGATGGCATTGTTGTGACTGTATGGCACGGTTTGCAGAACAATTCACTTACTTTTTAGATGGATGTTTTTTTATGTACCTTCGTTGGAGGTGGACACACAGAAAAGGAAATAACTGATTATGTTCATTTACACTTTCAAGAACATTGATTCAAGGAGAAACAGGGTTCCATATCCTTTTGAAATTCCAAGGTTATTACGAGCTCGCGCACACACACACACACACACACACACACATATGACTTACTCAAAAAAGATTCAAGGGCACACATAGCATATGAAGAAATTAATAAGAATATTAAGCATTTTGTCTAAAATTTGATAAAGATCATTTCTTAAATAAAAAAATTTAAGGTAGAGTTGAGGCTTTATTACTTAAAATTAAGTTTATAATTGATAATACCAGGCATTTATTGTCATTGCTCACCTTTACTCTAAACATCTTTTGATTTGGCCAATTTTTTTTTAATAAGAAAAAAACATGAAGGAAAAAAATAACTTTGAAGATTCATTTAGGAAAGATATGCTCTAAATAGGTAAACAATACTTCTTTTAATGTAGTTCAGGTGAAATGATCTGCTTTTGCACATCATTTGTGTGTAATAAAAGTTATAAAAATAAGTATATGAAGTAATATTTTAAGGAAATTATATAAGTCCTCAGGTAGATGCTTATTACACTTCCAAATTAAATGGATTGAGGAGAGATATTTAATAAAGAAGTAACAATGTATATGTCAGATGGTTGCTTTTAACTCAGTCTTTCCCGAATGCCTAAGAGATACAATGCACGGGGAAAGAGAACAATTGTTTTGAGGAGAAGGAATAACTATCTAATTTATTTAGACAAGAAAAGAAAGGTCTTAAAGAGAAATGTTGTTACAATAATAATACCATTGAGATTCCTTTTTATCATGAGGACAAATATGCTTAAGATTAAGAGCAGGGACCTCTGAGAAGAATTGGGCCCCTGCTTGATTGTGAAAAAGAGACACTGAGTGTGGCACTCATATCCAGGCTTTGTTACTGCACACTGACGTCCGCAAATGAGAAGACAGCTTCTGTGTGTTTCTAAAAATGACAGTAGTAAAAGGCAAATGACTTATGAGATCTGAAGAGAAACTGTATTTTAAAAAAGGAAATTAAAAAGACAGCAATACAGAGAAGAGAGTGGCGCCATCCTAAACTTGGAGAAGCTACCTAAACTAACTTAGAAGTAAAATTCAATGCAAACAAAATTAATTCAGTTCCTTAGCAACCTGATGAGCCACCTTCTTTCAGTAATTCATTACTTCCTCCCCACACTGAGATTCATTGAAACCTTAAACTTTCAGCTGAAGGGCCTGCAACAAGGGAGGAAGAATAGTAAGAAAGCCTTAGTTCCTGGGTGTGCACACAAGAGATTTTTAGAGAGAATACACACAGAATTCACTCTTGCTAGCTTGATTTTCTGTTAGTTTGATGTAAACAATTTTCACCTACTCATTGGCAGGTACCAGGTCCTTTGGAATAGGCCAAACCAGTCTCTATAAATCCTCTAATCTGTAATAATAAAAGTATAATATGCTAATTAGACTGGATGTCCCTCTAGAGCACCTTCTGCCAGGGAAGCCTGGGTTCCGGATGCCGGAGGGAAGCCGGTGCCAGCAGCTGGAGGAAAGAAAACCTACTCTTGCACAAATGTTGTGCATCAGGCCTCTAGTTATACAATAAATTCCAAGAACTTATATGGACATATGCATAATCCATAGACACAGACAATAGTGCAGTAAAAGCCTGGGGGTGGAGCGTGAGGGGCGGGGTTATTGGGGAAAAGTATTACATATGTAATACTTCCAACAATGCCTCATTTAAATAAAAAATAAAATCAATTCCAAGAAAATTACAGGATCCTTTTTACTAACAAAAATATAGATCTATTATGTTTTATAATATAACACACCCCCAATTATTTTAAAAACAAGTAATATGAAAATGGACATTGTACAAATTTTACAGATTTGTACAGAAGGAAAAGCATACAGAATAAGCATTGTGATTTTCCATTCACCCACCCAACTCTAACTGCTCCCTTCTTTAAGTGTAGCCACAGAAAATATCTTCTTGTGTATCTTTTCAAAACTCTAAAAGTTATCTGTATGTGAATATATAATACATATACTTTTGCATTCATACATGCATATTTACAGATATAAAATTATTTTATCTAAATATAACAAAATACATGTAGAAACACACACTTGCTGTCTAATTCAGCCGTAACTGATTTGTCTCAGTGGATAGAGCATCATCCTGCAGATTAAAGGGTCTCAGGTTCGATTCTGGTCAAGGGCATGTACCTTGGTTGCAGGCATATCCCCAGTAAGGAGTGTGCAGGAGGCAACTGATCGATATTTCTCTCTCATTGATGTTTCTAAGTTTTTATCCCTTCCCCTTCCTCTCTGTAAAAAAAAAAGTCAATAAAATATATTTAAAAAGGCATTTAAATTACTTAATCCTTTTTTCTATCTATATTTTATCTTTATTAACATTATAGTGATGGTTACATCATATTATAATTACTTGTAATAATTTGTTTTTTGCTCCCCTTGATAAACATTGAAAATAGAATAAAATGATTTTTTGCACATTTGTAAAGTAAAATACAATCATAAGATTATTTAATAAAAGACCCATACCTCTTACTAATATACAGTTATAAATACATATTATGTAAGTAGGGCTTTTATATACATTGGCACAGAGGCAGCCCTGTGTCAAAGTTTAGGAACACTTAGAAATATAATATTAATTCTTAAAAATAATATGAAATATTAGTAACTTATAGCATCTATTTAATGTTTAAAACTCCTACCCTGGAAGCACCATATAATTGCCCATTTATATTGTTTATGGATGTTTACATGATGGCTTACCCCTGGTTTAACCAGCTATGCATTCTTTTTTGCCTATGTGACCAGTGGAAGTTAAAAGTTTACTAACATTTTGCTCAAGCTCTCCAAATACCAATATTCCTTGCATATACTTGAATATTTATAATAAAGTTATAAAGTGTAACCAGTGCAACTAAAAAAGTGGCTCAGATCCTGGTTCTTGCTTATGTTTTCATTCTTTTGCTGTACCATGTCCTTTTCCTCAAAGTAAATAAAACTGAAACCTTATATAAGCAAACTCTGCAGTCTTGTGAATCCTTTAGTTATCCAGGCCTTCGAATTAGTTGCATGTGTATGTAATTTATGATTCATATATAATCGATAATTACATACATATCATTATATGATTGAATGATGGCATTTATAGAGCAGAGGTTACAAAAGGAAGCCTTCAATCATAAAAGTCTCCAGACATTGCCAAACGTCCTGCTGGGAACAAAATCACACTTCTTACACATTACAGGCTGTTCCCACACTCTCAGAATTAAACTGTCAAATTACCTACAAACAATACTAAGTCATCATTCCTTTCTTTAAATGTTTGAGTTTAATTATTTTTAAACCCTTTTTATTTTTAATTTATTGGGTGACACTGCTTAACAAAATCAAACAGGACTCAGGTGCACAATTTCACAACACATCATCTGAACGCTGTGTTGTGTGTTCCCCACCCCAAGCCAAGTCTCCATCCATCATCATCCATCCTCCTTTACCTCTCTCCCCTTGCCAATTACCACACTATCGTCCATATCCATGGGTTTTCTCTCTTTCTTCCTCAATTCCTTCCCACCAACCTCCCAGCTGCCCTCCTACTCTCTGTCTATGAACTTGTCTCTATTTTGCTTGTGAGTTAATTTTGTTCATTAGATTCCACATGTAAGTGCAATAAGATTGTATTTGTCTTTCTCTGACGGGCTGATTTCACTTAGCATGATGCTATCCAAGTCCACCCATGCTGTCACAAAAGGTAAGATTCCCTTTTTCTTCTTTTATTTATTTATTTTTTTTTTTTTACAGCTGAATAGTATTTCATTGTGTAAATATACCTCAGGTTTTTTTTAACCACTCAGATCTACTAATGGACATTGGCTGCTTCCACCTCTTGGCTATTGAAGGTAACACTGCAATGAACATAGGGATGCAAGTTTTCATTTGAATTGGTGTTTTAGGTTTCTCTGGATAAACTCCCAGAAGTAGAATTATAGAGTCATAATGCAGTTCCATTTTTAATATTTTTGAGGTATCTCCACAGTGGCTGAACTAATCAGCATTCCCACCTACAGAACATGTTTTTTTTTTTTTTGTTTTGTTTTGTTTTTCTCCACGTCCTCACCAACACTTGTTATTTGTTCATTTATTGATGACAGTCATTCTGCCAGGTGTGAGGTGATATCTCATTGGGATTTTAATTTGCATTTCTCTAATGATTAGTGACGTGTCTTTTGGCTATTTGTTCATTTTGAAAAAGTATTTATACAGGTCCTTTATCCATTTTAATTGTATTTGTTTGTCTTATTGTGTATGTTTTTTGATGTTTGTTTGTTTATTTGTTTGTTTGTTTTGGTGTTGAGTTGTATAAGTTCTTCAAAATTTTTTAGATATTTAGCCCTTTTCAGATATATAATGGGCAAATATATCCTCCCATTCAGTGGGTTATCTTTTCATTTCTTTAATGGTTTCTTTTGTTGTGCAAAACCTTTTTACTTTGATGCACTCCATTTGTTTATTTTATCTTTGTTTCCCTTGCTCATGGAGACATTCCACAAAAAATATTGCTACAAGAAATGTCAAGATTTTTCTGGCCTATGTTTTCTTCTAGGATTTCTATGATTTTGATTCTAACATTTAAGTCTTCATTCCATTTTGAGTTAATTCTTCTGTATGGTATAAGAAGGTGGTAGTTTCATTTCAGTGCATGTATTTGTCTAATTTTCCCAACATCATTTATTGAATAGATTATCTTTACCCCATTGTTTGTTTTTGTCTCCTTGGTCAAATATTAATTGATTATAAAGGTGTGGGATTATTTCTGGGTCTTCTATTCTGTTCCAATGATCTATATGCAGGTTGTTATACCAGTACCATGCTGTCATGATTACTATGGCTTTGTAGTATAGTTCGATAACAAATATGCAATTTATTCAACTTTCTTTTATCTAAAGAATGCAAACACCTTTCATTACATTTGTCATTTTAATAATATGTGTAAGCTTCAATCTCTTGAATCATTATTTTAAAAATTATTTCTAGATTTCTATCATGCATAACCCTCATATTTCCTTGATTTTATCCTCTCTTCTTATCCCTTTTCCACAATTTCTCTCATTTATTTACTTCAAAATAAACAAGATAAGCCCTAGCTGATTTGGCTCAGTGGATAGAGTGTCAGCATGCAGACTGAAGGGTCCCAGGTTCTATTCCAGGCAAGGGCACATGCCTGGGTTGCAGGCTTGATCCCCAGTAGAGGGCATGCAGGAGGTAGCAGATTAATGATTTTCTCTCATCATTAATGCTTCTGTCTCTCTCTTCCTCTCCTTTCCTCTCTGAAATAAATGAAAAAAAAATTAATAAAGTAGGTCACATTTACACTCTATTTAATACCTTGTTTAATCATATTACAGCAGTGTGACAAAACCATATATGTAAAGAGTTAAATCCAGTAACAAAAATTAATGTGGGGGTACATGAGAAATCCTTGTAATGTGATTAAGTAATACAATTAAAACCAAAACAGTTGTGAATAAAAAATAAATGAAGATTCAAATAACATATTTGGAAATAACGTTACATAGGATAGTACATGATCAATGTAGAGACAATCATATCCAAATAAATATTTTAAAAATATTCCATAAATTAACAAAACTGTTGATATCAATTTCATCAGGTTCCCATTTGCAACCTCTACTGTTTTCATCACGATAAACTTTATTTGTATTATTGTGAGTAGGTATGTGGTATTTACGGCTCATCAGTTATTCCTCCATTTCTCTATTCTTAAATCATTTCAATAGCTGGTGTTAAAAAAGAAAAAAACAAAACAAAACAAAAAACCCTAAGTACATCATTGTTCAGTTTGGATTCCCAAGGAAGTTGAACATAAGCAGAGAGCTTATTTTAAGTTATTTCGATAAGGGAGTATAATTGCAAAGAGTACGAGTGAGTGAGGACTAAAAAAATATGAAGCAGGAACTGAGGTACAGAACGATGGTGGAGAGGGAGAATTCTTCTTTCATTCTTATGGGTGGACTAATAACAACCTAATAAATTGACACAAAACTAAATTAATGGGAGAAAAAAACAAGTTAAGATGTGTGTACAGGAGAATCAGATCATAAAATGGGGTTAAAGAAATTATTGAGCCAGGCACCTCTTCATAGGTTTTCAACAAAGAAAAAAAAATAAATTTGTGAGAAGTTGGCAGGAGAAAGAATATACTTACTTAGAAATGAATCTAAGCAAGTTTTGAGGTATTCTTTAAGTTACTGAGGAATGTAAACCAAGTTTGGGCTTTGTTTAAGAACTTGTAAAGCCTTTACAAGGCTTGTTTGTATGTACAAGGTTTCAACTCTAAATTCTATGACTCTGGGCTTAGGCTGTTTCTCAGCCCTCCAAGCCAAGAGGGCACCCACCACATAGAAGATCCATCTCTTACATTAGGGCAACCAAGAGATTAGAATTTTCTTATTTCATGAGCAGTTTCTTAAGTACTTTAATTTAAAGTAATCAATGTGCCATTGTGGGATCCTGGGGCAGGCTGCCCTGGGCCCCGGCGGAACCGTTACTGAAAGGCTCTTAGGAGCTGGATGCTGCTCCCCAGTCCTCCGGCCCCGGTGCTTCCTGCAGTGCAGTATCTCCACTTGTGGCAAAGACGGGGGTGGGTCCACCCACCAGCTACCATCTCAAAACCATAGACGAGGCTAAGGAGATATTAAGATCCCCACAGTTCCAGAGACACAGACATAAATACAGAGGAGATTTCTGTGTTGGAGCCACAATCTTTGGAGACAAAGACGGGTGGGGTCTGAGTAAATGTGAGGAAAGATACTGTCAGGTTATGCATGTGTGGGTTCGCTCAGAGCCCTCAAAACTCATTGACTCAGAAGCAGATGGAACAAAATCAATTTGAGTGGAGATTGTCTGGCACAAAGGTCAAGTGGCTTATGTTTCCGTTTGTACCAACTCAAAATAAGGTCCTTTCAGTTTGCTGCGTAGTTTGATCATTACTCTGTTTTACAAATACACTTCATTCTGGTACCCTAAGTATTCACCTTGAAAGAATATGTAGTTTTTTTTATGAAGGTATTACAAACTATATACATTTTATCTTTATGTGATATTTTTCTTTTTTCTTCCTGAAGACATTTTTCAGACTTAATTGTCTTATTATCTATTTTTAAATGATTGTATTTTAGGTTGCATACTTTTACCATTTAAAAAAAAGTTGCTGTCCTTGTAAATTTCCAGGTTTTTTTGTTTTGTTGTCATTGTTGTTGTATTTCTTCATTTAAATTTCCACTATTAATCAACAATTGCATTTTGTTTTCTCAAGAAGGATGAATGGTGCCCATGTTTACTCAATGTTTTTATTTATAAAAGCCATTAAATTACCCATGCAATTATATTACTTAAAATATTTGACTGATAGAGCATAATAATTTCAAAATATACTGTTTCTGAATTCTGTGATGATTTTTTTCAATTATCTTCTAATGCTGATATCATCAGTCTAATTGCCTTTTCTTTATAACCTCTGTCTCTCTGTCCATATCTCTCTTTCTCTTTGTCTTTGTCCCTCTCTCTAAGGCATTAAAATATTAAAAGCTTAAATAGCAAGAAAAGTCATTTATTATTTAATCAAGAAATCTACTTTTCTGATGAATACTGTCATTAAAATATCAGTTTTGTTAATGACAGAAAATGTTGGCTATATTTATTCATTATATGAAGATATATATATATATATATATATTGTCTGGGGCATTTGCTTGAAGTTTTTCTTTAGAAATAAATATGGATGGCACCAGAATATATGTTTTTAATCTATTTTCTATTAGCTGTTCCTCTATGGTGAATGTTATTCTCTTTTTAAAAAAATATATTTTATTGATATTTTACAGAGAGGAAGGGAGAGAGATAGAGAGCTAGAAATGTCGATGAGAGAGAAACATCGACCAGCTGCCTCTTGCACACCCCCCACCGGGGATGTGCCTGCAACCAAGGTACATGCCCTTGACCGGAATCGAACCCGGGACCCTTCAGTCCGCAGACCGACGCTCTACCACTGAGACAAACCGACCCCGGCGCTGCTGAAATCTTTTTATATGCCAATATCCTTGATTGTTTATTCACATTAAATTAAAAAAATACATAATGAGCAAAGACCAAGAAGTGAGATTGCCTAATAATATAGTAGGTCTATTTTTAATTCTTTGAGAAACCCCCACATTCTTTTTTATAGTGTCTGTACAACTTTGCGTTCCCACCAACAGTGTGAAACATTTTCAATTTCCCCGCATCCACATCTTTGTGCTGTTGTTTTTCATGATAGCCACACTAGCATGGGTGATGTGACATCTCACTGTGGTTTTGAAACTGTCATTTCAAATAAATATTAGCACTCCCATGATCACTGCGGCACTTTTCACATTAGCCACGCTATGGAAATAATCTAAATGACCACTGTCAGGGGAATAGATAAAGAAAATAAGGTAGGTATAGTCAGCCCTTTGCATCACAGGTTGGTTGTCTGCAGATTCAACCAACTGCGTATAGAAACAATTTCCAAAAAAAATGGTATATTGTTGCCCATGTGCACTATGTAGTGAGACCTATATTGGTTGTGTCTGTCCTGGGCATGCACAGATTGTTTTCTGTTATTATTCTCTAAATAATTCTGTATAAAAATGTTTTATATAGCATTTACATTATAATAAATATTAAAAGTAAGGGGGTCTTGGAACATGTTCCCCCAAGCACCAAGGGACAACTGTATATACAATAGAACACTATCCATTCTTAAAAGGAAAAAAGAAGGAAGAGGATGGCCAGCATGGCTCAGCAGTTGAGCGTTGACCTATGAATCAGGAGGTCATTGTTCAATTCCAGGTCAGGCCATATGCCTTGGTTGCATGCTTGATCCCCAGTGTGGGGTGTGCAGGAGGCAGCCAGTCAACGATTCTCTCTCATCATTGATGTTTCTATATCTCTCTCCCTATCCCTTCCTCTCTGGAATCAATAAAACTATATCTTAAAAAAAGAGAAAGAGTCAAAACCGGTTTGGCTCAGTGGATAGAGCATCGGCCTGAGGACTGAAAGGTCCCTGGTTCGATTCTGGTCAGGGGCCTGTACCTTGATTGCGGGCATATCCCTGGTAGGAGGTGTGTAAGAGGCAGCTGATTGATGATTCTCTCTCGTCAATGTTTCTAACTGTCTATCCCTCTCTCTTCCTCTCTGTAAAATATATATATATATATATATATATATATATATATATATATATATATATACACACACACCGTATTTGCTGGCGTATAAGACGATTTTTTGGCCCTGAAAAATATGCCTCCAAGTGGGGGGTAGTCTTATACGGCGAGTATATAACAAACTCTGTATTTTGAGTGGAAATGTTAGGGAGTCATCTTATACGCCCAGTCTCTTATACGCCGGCAAATACGGTATTTTTCAGGGCCAAAAAATCGTCTTATACGCCGGCAAATACGGTATATATATATATATATATATATATATATATATATATATATATATAATTAAAAAGAGAGAGAGAGAGAATGACCAAAATCCGGAAATCCAGCACACTGAAAACAAAGTGTAGAACAAAGGAACTCTCATTCATTACTGGTGGGAATGCAAATGGTGTGCTATTTTGGAAGATAATTTCACAGTTTCTTAGAAAACTGAACATACCCATCATATGATATTGCACTCTTTGGTATAAACTGAAGCAGTTGTAAATTTATGTAACACAAAACCTGCACAGGGATGTTTATCACAGCTTTATATGTAATTGACAATATGTGTAAGCAACCAAGATGTTCTTCAGTAGATGAACGGGTAAATAAATTGTGGAACAGACAGACAATATTATTCACTGCTAAAAAAGCAATGAACTAGCCAGCAATGAAAGGACATGGAACAACTTCAAATGCACATTAAAGTGAAAGAAACCAATCTGTAAAAGCTGCATACTGTGTGATTCCAACTATCGTGACTCCATAACTAGACCTTTAACTAACCAGCCTGTCTTCAGCTCCAATCTCCCACTCTTCTTTCTTTTTTTAAAAAAAATATATTTTATTGATATTTTACAGAGAGGAAGGGAGAGAGATAGAGAGCCAGAAATGTCAATGAGAGAGAAACACCGACCAGCTGCCTCCTGCACACCCCCCACCGGGGATGCACCCGCACCCAAGTACATGCCCTTGTCCGGAATCGAACCGGGGACCTTTCAGTCCGCAGACCGACGCTCTATCCACTGAGCCAAACCGGTTTCAATTCCCACTCTTTTCATACTCACACTTTGTTCAGAGAATCTCCAGGATTCTGCCTGGAAACTTGACTCCCACTCTCACAGCAGTCTGACATTACAAATATTTTAGAAAGATGTGTTCTTTTCTCTGTTTCATTAGTAAATTCACTTTAAACCGCTTTATGCATTTAAAATGCTAAAATCATCGATCCTCCGTCTCTCCATATTTTTAGCTGTTGCGGGTTTATTCCTTTTTGTGTCACTTTATTTGTTTTTTAATAAGGTCTCCTGGGACTGGTGGGAGGACAATGCACATGCCTGTTTTGCCATTTGCTGGTGAGTCAAATAAACAAATATGCACTGACTTTGGAAAGCTTCATAGCAATGTCAACAAATAGAGTCATGTTTCCTATATTTTATTAAAAATGGTTTTTACAAGATTGTCCAGAATCTTTTACTATTTTTCAAGGTTATTATTTTTATTTCTGTTGGAAATACAATAATGTGTATGTTTAAACCGAGACCTCTGACCTAAAATTGTATAATCCTTTACTTGATATACTTAATAAGTACAACTGATGAGAGCAATAGAAGGACATTAGCTAATTTAACAACATTAAAGCATATATATTCAAGAGGCAAAAGCATTGGACATAACTAATGGATTTGATGAGACCAATTCATATATGTCATGAAGTTTGGTGTAAGAGTTTATTCATAATTGCTTGTTTGCAAAGTCTATCAAAATAAAATGCTATCAAATCCTGAAAACTAACATAATTCTTAATTTTTCAGTCCCCAAAATTTGGTTAAGGTAAGTAATTAATATGTAATTTAGAAAAGTGATGTAATATTCTTTCTAGTCAGATTTTTTTTTTTAGAATAAATCACCAAAGCAATGGAGGTCCAATTTTTTCAAGAATATTTTTCTAACATAATATATTAATCTCCATGAAAATTTCCTGAATTATATGCTTGCTAAGGAAAGAGTTAGCACCTAGTCTGTAGCCTCTTGAAAACAACCCCCACCCCCATAAAAAAGACTCAATGTTATTCTGTAAATGTGCTCACAAAACCTATTTATGATGTCTTTAACAGGCTATTCCCAGACTCCCTAGGTCCTAAGAGTTCAAAATTTGAAATTTATGATCTACGGTATGGAAAGTGACTACTGAAAAACAACAATAATAGGTACAAAGTTGAAATCGTAGATACAAAACTACTGGGCAAAAAGTGTATATATTTTCTGATTGGGAAAAAACCCCTTTTCTGAAGATGATGCCCCTTGTATACCACTTGAATCTCATTGAGATTTCTCATATACTCAGTGCCAGTGAGAATGCCCACTAACACAGCTGGTTGTGGTGGGAATCTCCAACTTCATGGTTCACCTGCATCTTTTGATCACTTCTATCATTTGAGTTATTAATGAAGGTTAATAATGAGCAAGATCTCTAATTCTCATGAGAGTAATTTGACAATCCATCTACTTGTGCTATATCAGTGTCATTAATATATTTGTAAAACTGATGACCTAACAATGAAATTATAAATGTGGTTTTATTTTGCAAAAGTAAGAAACCTATCACTTTCATCAACAAAAGTTAAAATTCCTGTTGATTATGTTTCTTTTTAAAAATTTAACAGGATGGCAGACTTAGAAAATTTGAAGGAGAATAACCTACTCATTGCTGAATATATTGATAAAGTTTCTTGTAGCATATTTTTATAGATTGATATAAAATATAGTACTGATTATTTAGAATTTGATCTCTGAATTCATCATAATTGCTTTTCAGATCAGTAAATTTAGTTATATATACAGGAATTATATTATAAGTGTGTAAAATAATTATATGGAATTAATAACTATAATAAAGCATAGAGGATATTTGAAGAGGAGAGAAAGGGTGCCAGTTTTTAACATGTTAAATCCATTGTACTTGTTGATATTTTAATTATCTTTCATACAGATGTAGGCTTGCCTTGTTAAAATCCCAGAGAATATAATTTTAACATTTAATATTGTACTTACTTTTAAATACGGATATGATATAATAAAATAGACATCATAGTGTAGAGATTTCCAAATATTAATTCTTTGTGTATAGATAGGGAAGATTGTTGCTTTAATCTTTATTTAACACTACAGACCTGATGCATGGCATTTGTGCAATGGGGTGGGGGGAGGCAGGGGTCCCTCAGCCCAGCCTGCACCCTCTCATAGTCCAGGACCCCTTTGGGAGCAACAGGCCTAAGTTGGCAGGTGGACATCCTCTGAGGGTCTTTAGCACTGCAGCAGAGGCATGAGAGGCTCCCACCACCGCCGCTGTCTTTGCAAGCCATGAACCCAGCTGGAGCGGCACTCCCCCTGTGCGAGCACACTGACCACCATGGAGCAACTCCTGCATTGAGTGTCTGCCCCCTGATGGTCAGTGCGCGTCATAGACATAAGTTGTTCTGCCGGTTAATTTGCATATTAGCCTTTTATTATAAAGGATAATAAGAGAAAAAGTAAAATTTACACAATATAATATAGTGTAGTATAGACACCTACTCCATGGGGATTAAGAATACTCAGTATATGCCGAAACAGGTTTGGCTCAGTGGTAGAGCGTCGGTCTGTGGACTGAAAGGTCCCGGGTTCGATTCCGGTAAAGGGCATGTACCTTGGTTGTGGGCACATCCCCTGTAGGCGGTGTGCAAGAGGCAGCTGGTCGATGTTTCTCTCTCATCGACGTTTCTAGCTCTCTATCTCTCTCCCTTCCTCTCTATAAGATATCAATAAAAAATATTAAAAAAAGAAAAAGAAAGAATACTCAGTATCTTATATTTTCTTTTAGACAATATCATTAGTCATTTTCCCTGATATTTCCAGTGAAGTTAACAGAGGCTAGGAAATGCTTATATTATCAATGGGTGTAAAATGTATGGTATATTATATTTATTTGATTATAGAATAGATTAATACAAACTAGAATAAGCCTGTAAAAAAATCATACATCATTTCATGTTTCAGGAGAAAAACTGTTGTGTGCCATCCTGAATGTAACAAGACAATCCCTACTCCTTTGCCTAGATAAATTACTGCACCATGAGGGTGTAATATTATAATGTTCCTAGCTAGATGTTTTTTTTAATGAATAATGGCTGCACTCGCTAGACCAACAACATCATGCTGATACTGTAAAGCAAGACTCTATAAAACAAAGTGTGTAACTGTTTTTATCATCTTTTATCATGGTAATGAATTGACAATGTGTCAAATTGTTTTGACTCTGGTTACAGGAAAAAATGGTAGGTCCTATACTTAAAACTAGAACAGCTCTTATCACTAAATGCTGCCAGCATAATTCTGCTAGAAGAGTTTTTTTTTGTTGTTGTTGTTTTTTAAGTAAGTTTACCTACTGATCATTAATTAGTCTCATGAGAGTATGTGTAGATTTATTGAAATGAATATTTGACTCCACAACATGCTATGGCATAATAACCAATCCCTAATTTGAAATAGCAGACATCAAGTGTTGAAAGGCACAGCTATATTCTTGAATCCATTCCTTTTCTTAAATAATGTCCTTCGAAATTATATTCAAATAATGCACATGGGGTTACACATTAGTCTTACCTATTCCACTGTGTTGAAGAATGAGATGGAATTTTTAAGCTTGAAAAATTTGGCAAAGGTGGCCAAATTATGAGCTAGTATGAATCATTTAATGAACAAGTAAACCTGAAACTCTTTTGATTAGTCCAGTGGTTGGCAAACTCACTAGTCAACAGAGCCAAATATCAACAATACAACGATTGAAATTTCTTTTGAGAGCCGAAAACCGATTTCTGCACATGGGCCATGAAGTTTCAGTCACACTGTATGTGCACACCTGCACGTGGTATTTTGTGGAAGAGCCGCACTCAAGGGGCCACAGAGCTGCATGTGGCTCTAGAACCGCTTACTGACCACTGGATTAGTCAATGTAATAGAGGCCTAGTGCACAAATTCATGCACGGGTGGGGTCCGGCTGGCCTGTCCTGATGGGGGCCTATTGGGCCAGGTTGGCCAAGGGGAGGAGCTGCGGGCAGTTGGCTGGCTGGCCTGCCCCTGGTCAAACTCCTGGTTGAACTCCAGGTTGAGGGGACAATTTGCATATTAGCCTTTTATTATATAGGATAATAAAACTATGCAGATTATTTTTGTTTATTTTAGCCCGCATGTTCTTTCTTTTTTAAAAAAAGAGGTTTTAGACCATTAAGAAAAAAATATACATAATATGTAATTTTTCTCAATCACTTTAAGTCAATTCATACCCAGGCTCATTTTGCAAACCTCATAGAAGCAACTATCTTGATTGCACCTTTACTTTTAGTTAACACTGTAAAGTGTGTGGGGTTCACTTTTTCTGATGACATCATTAATATTAAGCATAAAATATTTTTCACTCCAGTGGAGAGAGGATCAGAATGATATCTGATAAATGGAAAAACTAGAAAAGTCTGTATTATTAAATCAGGAATATTATGAAAAAATATATACTCTCGGGTAAAGCCATCCTACAAATAACATAAAAATATATCTATGTAGCTCTAACCAGTTTGGCTCAGTGGATAGAGTGTCAGCCTGCTGACTAAAAAGTCCCAGGTTCAATTCCGGTCAAGGGCATGTACCTTGGTTGCAAGCACATCCCCAGTAGGAGGTGTGTAGGAGTCAGCTAATCGATGTTTCTCTTTCATTGATGTTTTGAACTCTCTATCCCTCTCCCTTCCTCTCTGTAAAAAATCAATAAAATATATTAAAAAATACTTCTATGTATACACTTAAAGTTTTCTGCTGTAATCATCTAATTTATTAGAACTGAGCCTGTAATTCAGAAGCCATTTTGACTCTAGCACACATTAAATATTTTATTTTGTTTCTCTTCTAGGCTGATCAAAACCAAGTTAAACTAATGTAAAAACAGATTTTGTTCTATTTATTGCTAAATTTTCATCTGCCTGTGTCTCAGTCTCTTGGAGAAACATTATGTGGATATTTGTGTCCTTATTTTATAGTACTTTTCAGAAACAACATGCTGAAACTGTCTCAGAGTTATGATTATATCCCCATTAAAGTATTCAGATTGATAGAAGCATAAGAAGTGCAGAGTGTGCAAAAGCTGGCTCGCCTCTGTTGATGTTTCTGTGTATTGCAACATCAAAATAATATTGGGATCTTCAAAACAATGTTTCTTAGAGTGCAATCAAAACAATTTTGCAAAATTTTCATTTTATATTTGCTGTTTGTTTTCTTTGCTTTATATTATGCCTAATAACCAATATAAAATTTTCATTTCCACAGCTACAGAAGAGGAGTTTTTTGTTTGTTTGTTTTTTGCTTCATATAATGTTATATGGAAGTACTGATTACAATACAGTTACTTGGAATACAATTAGGGAAGCAGTTGATGCCCACTTCTTATTAAGTATAAGATCTGTTAACATTTATAGGCCAACACTACATTTTACTTTGCTGTGTTATTTAATGCATAATCATAATAATCATTCACATGACAACTATTTTCGAATATGTATCCCAAGTAATTATGTTGCTTAAAATACTTTACTACATACCTGGGTTCCTCAGTCAGTCTTAAACTTTCTAGCCTATGGAACTCCTGAGGAAAAATGTCTGGGATTTCATATCTCAATGAGCAATATAATGGGTAATGAGCCAATTTCCTGAAGTTGTTTTTTTTTTGTAAAAGTGAAAATAAAAATAAGCTTCATATAAGAAGTATATATAATTATTAACTTCATATAACCTTTTCTTCATATAACACTTTCATGGAATAGAACTGTGGAATTACTGGTTTCTTTACCTAATTAGTAAGTTTCATATTTGCAACTTTCTCCTCTGGGCATGGCATATATTACCATTCAGAAATAGAGGATCCTTTTACTTTTCAAGATTGTCCAGAATGTTAGCTTTACTTTAAAAAAATATCAATATCTTGTATTCATTTTGCCAACCTTAATGTATAAAAATATTTCATTATTTCAAATAATGTTTTTAATCTAGAATTTTGAAGGTAAAACTAAAATGGATATAAGAAAGAAAACAATGATATTCTCAAAACATTCATATCTTAATTCCCAGAAATTGTGAATACGTTGCCTTTACTACAAAAGGGGTTATGCAGATACTATAAAGGTCAAGGCTTTGTTATGAGGAGATTATCCTGGGTTATCTAGCTGAACCCATTCTATTCTCTGATCTTAAATCCTGAGGAAGAAAGCAGACAAGTAGTTAGGAGAGCTACAATGTGACAAGGTCTGAGTCACCAGCTCTAGTTTTTTTTTTTTATTTTGTTTTAATTTTTTATTGATTATGGTATCACATAATTGTCCTTATCCCCCTATTCCCATTCCACCCCCCCCACATACACATGCCCCCTCCCCCCACTGTCCATGGCCACTGGCTAGGCCCATGTGCATGCACACAAGTCCTCTGGTTGATCTCTTTCCTCCACCCCCACCCTCCCCCACCCTCTCTCTGAGGCTGGAGAGTCTGATTGCTGCTTCTCTTTCTCTGGGTCTATTTTTGTTCACCAGTCCATGCTGTTCATTATTTCCTCTAGATGTGTGAGATCATATGATCCAAGAAGTACCCTTGTAAGAACCTAAACTGCAACAAGCCTTAATGGTTATGCTGAGAGGCAAATGAGTCAGTCTGTAGTGAGTTCCTTTCTGGGCCAACAGTTCTTTTGAGTCCCAATTTCAATGTCAAATAGTTCCTTATGTGTACATGTCAGCCATGATATTTCAGATCTGGTTGGTGGACAAATGGTGGTAATGAAGACAGAAGAGACAGAATTCAGAGATGGAAGATGCTGACGACACCTCACCATACCAGCAGACAGCAGCTGCATGGTACTGAAGGATGCCCAGGACCAAACCAGAGATGGTCGGACTTGCATTACCAGCTCTAGTTTTAAGAGGAAAAAGACCTTGAATCAGGGAATGTAACAGACCAATAGAATCAAGCAAACTTGGACATCTAACTGCAAAAAACTGAATTCTGAATTCAAAACCAGAATAAGCAAGAAATGGACTCTCCTGATACCCTTTAAAATGGAATACAGCCTGCCCATAACTTGATTTTAGCCCAGAAAGACTTGTGTCAAACTTGGGCCTACAGAACTGTGATATATGTTTGCTTTATTTTAGCTCACTCAATATGTGGTGATTTACTCTGGTAGCGATAGAACACTACCACAGGTGGGTAATGACATGTAATAATTTAAAGAAAATCTTGGTTAACATAGATTGCTTAGTTGCCAAAAAATAAAATTTCAACAGGTTTCTTGGTTTTGCATATTAAGAGATCAAGACCTTTATCATCCAATTTAAAAGAGTTATCATATAAAATGTTTAACAGACTTTCTTTAGAATTGAGAAATATATTTTTTAGAAAATTTGTCACTTGAACATAAATTTAGTTTTTCTTCTCTCCTTTCATTTCTCTTCCCAATTTTCTTTCTTATTTTTGAATATTATGTGAAGTAAAAACCTCTAAGCTTGAAGTCACTAATTTGTTCTCCATTTTCAGAAATATTTGCAAATTCTTGTGCTCAAATATAGAACCTCTATTTTTTCTAGTTATTATTTACACCTATATTACTCTTTCCCTAACAATCACCTTTTTAATATTTTGCCATTCATTAAACATGCATTTTTGGTGGATTTTAATTTGAATGACTCCCTTTGGGAGTAACACACACACACGCACACACACACACACACACACACACACATCATGTTGTATGCTAGAATTCCTGTGGTGAGAATAGTTCAGATTAAAAAAACAAAACAAAATAGCAACCATGTAATTAAAAAACAAAAACAAAAATAAACATGAAAAGCACAAGGAAAGTTTGGGATGTGATAGATATGTTTAGCACCTTGTTTATAATGTTGATGTTCATGAGTGTATGCATATGTTTAAACACATCAAAATGTATTTAACTGTGTGAATTACTTTCTATATCAATTATACCTCAATTAAACTTTAAAATTATATAATGGCTAGAGATACAATTACTAAGAAATTAATGAAACTTTAATCTATAGATCTCATTTAAGGGTGAAGGGAAGGATCTTATAAATGTTTATTAATAGTCACAATGATTATGTAAAATTTACAGAATTAAAAAAAATTCACAGTACTAAATTATAATTTATTTATTTTTATTTACCTTCCATCTAAATGGTTCAATGATAATTATTGTTGCCTTTATATTAATCTGAATGTGGCATATCCTATAAAATAAAAGGTTAATATACAAATTGATTGAACATTGAAATGACCGGTCGCTATGACACACACTGACCACCAGGGGGAAGTCGCTCAAAAAAGGAGCTTCCCCTGGTTGTCAGTGCACTCCCAGAGGGGGAGCGCTGCTCAGCCAAAAGTGAGGTTCACAGCTGATGAGTGCAGCTGCAGTTGTGGGAGCCTCTCCCACCTCTGCTGGCAACACCAAAAACCCCTCCAGGGATGTCTGCGTGCTGGCTTAGGCACACTCCCCACATCTTGGACTGAGAGAGGGCGCAGGCTGGGCTGAGGTAAGCCCTCCCCCCCCCCCCCAGTGCAAGGATGTCATGCACCAGGCCTCTAGTTATATTATAACAACCATTTTGTTGTGTCTTTTTAAGTAAAAAAAACAATAAAAATTCACCATTTTCTCCATGTCTCTTAGCAAAGTGACTTTATTAGTTCATTATCATAGGTATTGCAGGGGTCCTGTCTGGAGTACACCGACTGTTCAAGGCCAAGACCAATGTGTCATACACAGGAGCCAAGGACAATCTTACACTGCCCAGGTTTACTTTTCCATAACCCAAATACCACTATCTGGCAAGAAGCTTCTTTTGTTTAAACTTGTTTGAACTTGTATATAAGTTGCCACTGACCAGCCTCTTGTTGGCTTCTTTGTTTGTAATAAAGCAGGTCCCACTTTCCTTCATGTATCCGCGTGTTTTTTTCAATTTTCTGCACCCAGAAGGGTCAAGTCTCTGGCTGAGGAACTTGCCCCTGACAGGTATTAAAGTTCATAATATTTTTAATTTCTGAGAAAATCAAAAGATGACTTCGCAGCTAGGTCTGAAGCTTGAATGCGAATAAAGGCAAATGAAGCAGGAAAAAAAAAAAAGCAAGAAAAAAACAAAAAACAAAAACCCCCAGAAAACTCAATGATCATGATTTCTAGTTTCCAACACTAACAGTCCTATAACAAATTAGAATTATTAAAAAACAAGCATAGGAGTTTTCAATTCCTTTTTATTCTAATCTTCTAAAAGAAATAAAATTTCAGTTGTATAAACAGATGGTTGATCACCAGAGCAACCAGAGCCTGATAAAAGTTTTTCAGAAGCTTGAAAAAAAAAAAGAAGATAATATTTAACAGAATTTATACAGAAGCTATTAGCAGCCTTTATGGCTAAATCAAACTCTTTCTACTTTTATGTCTCCAAGTGTAGAAGTTAAGCATATTTAATTTTAACATTAAATGTAATGAGGGGATTATGAAAAACAAACTAACTTTTTAAACAGTGTAATGAAGCAGCCAATATTCTTATGACACTCATGACTTATTTTCTTAATTACTAAATCCAATAAGTACCTACTTAGAATCCCTTTTTATAGGTCACTATACCAAGACAACACCAGACAGATGGATAGATAAATAGATAGACAGACACAAATCATATAGGCCTTTCCCTCTAATGTGTAATTTGAATATATATATAGTGACCGTTATGACCAAACAACAGGAATGACTGAAATGACCGGTTGCTATGATGCACACTGACCATCAGGGGGCAAACGCTCAATGCAGGAGCTGCTCCCTGGTGGTCAGTGCACTCAGCCAAAAACTGGGCTCATGGCTGGCGAGTGCAGCTGGTGGTGGCAGTGGCAGGCAGGTGCAGTAGGGCCGGGATGAGTGGCAGCGGAGCTGTGCCCGGCCCCAGCCACCTGCCACTTTGGCACTGCTACATCCCCTGAGGGATTTTGAGAGGGTGCAGGCCAGACTGAGGACCCCACCCGTGCACTAATTCGTGCACTGGGCCTCTAGTAGTACAATAAAAGCTTTAGTTTCATTGCATAGGTTAGTAATGTATGCAGAGGAATTATCAGAAACTTAGCTATATTGTATTTACTGTTGTTTAACATTGCTGTTACTATTATTACAGCAAGTAAAAAGCATTAGGGTTGAGAACATGTTTCCCTAGGGAGTCAAACTTTATTGAATACGTGAACTGAATATGATGTCTTGATTATTAGTAATTATGGGGATTTTTTTTACCCACCCCACCATTCTTTTGATATTGTTTCTGTAAATGCTGATGCTAATATGTAGCTTGTAGATAAATAGTATGTTTTAATAAGAATCCTAGGAACTAACATAGGAAGATACAGAATCGGACCTTCAGGCATTCCAGCTCTGGGAGATTTGCTGACCTTCAAACAAAAACAAGAAGGATGTACACCAGACCATCACTTGACCAGTTTCAAGGTCTTTATCAGCATAGAGTGTTAGCTGCACATACAGAACTGTCCAACCCTCTCCCCTTGATTTTGTTGTTATGCTTTCCCTTTCTTTCTTTTTAAAAACCTTTGCTGACACTTCTGTGGGGGGAGGGGTGGAGAGGAGGGCGGAGATGGGCTATGGGATAAGAGTCCCTCACCAGTAGATGGCTGAACCAGGATTTTGGTTACTAAATGACTGGAAGCTATGTTTTTCTAGAAAGTGCACCTTGATTTTACCAATACTTTATACTATTTGGATTGGTATGTGTCTTGTGTGTGTGTGTGTGTGTGTGTGTGTGTGTGTGTACATGCATACATGCCCTTATGTGCCTGTGTGTTGAGAAAAGTCAGGGTGAGAGGAGTTAAAGTCTAAGTTACCAATAGGTAATGGAAACGATACTTTTCCAAACTTTAGAATTAGAAAACACACATACAATTAAATGTAGACTAGGAAGGATGAGAGCATGTTCAGGAATGAGCAAGGAATCAAATTTGTACGTAGAGAGCATTAAGGCAGCAGAGAGAAGGGCTGGGATATTTACTATGAAATGCCTTAAAATGGTTTCACAGATACTACTGTTTTCTTAACTGCATGGCACCTAAACTCTTATATTTATTTTAGAATTTCCCTCTTTAATTAGTTTTAAAAAGCAATGCTATGATATGAAAGAGGAAAATACACCATCTATCTTATATAAAAAGGGTATATGCAAATTGCCCTCACACTCTCACAAGATGGCTGCCTACCACCAGGCCAGCAGGGCAGTTAGTGAAGAACGACCAAATGGCTGAACAGCAGGCTGCCTGGGGCAAGCAGGTCAGCAGAGGGGGGGCATGACGGGTGACCAGGCCTTCAGGGGGGATGTTGGGGGCAATTAAGCTGGTGGGGGCGGTGCAGTAAGGGGCATCTTGGCCAGCAGGGAGGGCAGTTGGGGGCAACAAGGCTGGCAGAGGAGGGCAGTAAAGGATGACCAGGCAGGCAGGCAGGTGAGCAATTAGAAGCTAGCAGTCCAGGATTGTGAGAGGGATGTCCGACTGCCAGTTTAGACCCAAAGGATCCTGGATTGGAGATGGTGCAGGCTGGGTTGAGGAACCCCCGCCCCCCCAAAAAAAAATATTGTGCACCGGGCCTCTAGTACATATATAAAAGCCTAAACAACCATTAAATTGTTCGACCACTTGACCGGTAGCTATGATGTGCACTAACCTCCAAGGGGCAGACACTCAATGCACAGACATGGAAACATAAACTAATGAATCTCAGAGGGAAGAGGGGAGGAGGAAGGGTGAGATAGATTAATCAAAGATTTTATGTGTACTAGAGACCCAACACACAGATTCATGCACCAGTGGGGTCCCTCAGCCTGGTCTGCAAAGATGGGGCCAAAACTGGCAGTCTATCATCCCCTGGGGGTCCCAGATTAGGAGAAGGTGCAGGCCAGGCCAAGGGACCCCACCAGTGCATGACTATGTGCACCAGGCCTCTAGTTATCATATATTAGGTTGTTCTCAGGGACATTTTCATGACTATTTAGAGGCAATTAGTAATTTATCATGCTCTATACTTAGATTCTATAAAGTTAAATTATGAATACCAAAAAATGTCTTACAGATATCATTCATTGATTTTAATGTCCATTCATATTTCTAGTACAGTGTCCTTCATGTAGAAGATATTCATTATCTTCTAAGCATCAAATAAATAAGAGGATAATAAATTAATGCATACATTAATTTGTTGTTGAGTGTGTTGGGTAAGAACTTAGGTAGATAATGCAACAAATAAGTCAGGTATCTTTTTTGAAAAAACAAAAATTTATGCAAGAAATAATTATTACAAGGGTTATTTGTAGCCCACAGTAAGAGAAATAAATTAATAATCTATCTTAATGGAAAATATTCAAATCTTTGCTCTAATCTCTGAAGTGAAATAATTTCTTCTATCTTCACTTTTCCCTAAACTAGGGATCTTATTTATATTGAAGAGAATATTGACAATATACAATATAAATTCTAGAAGGAATAGCATGTTCATTGTTTTATTTATATTTCCTTCTGAAAGTAGGTAGCCTATCTATTTTAAAATCTGCAAACATTTTATATCAGTTCCATTTTTTATGGCCTGGAGAAATAATAACAAATGTGATTTAAAAGAAAAACTTGGAACAAAAAATGATTATTACAGCATGGTTTTGAAAGTGAAATAGTAGGAAGTCCCAAAGGACCCTCGACAGAGTAGGAGTTAAATAATGCTAGCAATTCTATGGCAGTTAAAATAGAATAAAGAATGAGATTTTTTTTTAGAATATAAAACAGTGAAATGAGCAGGTTTTAGAATCACAATTCCTGGGTTTATGTGCTGGCTCTAGATATAGAAGCTCCGTGACCCAATGAAAACTACCTAACATAGGTTTCCAAGTTACAGGAAATTGCAGGAAGTATACCTTTGCTCAAACCATTATAATTAGAGATCATTAATAAGGTAGTCTCTTTATCAAAAAGGATAGAAACAAAAAAAAATAACAAAATTAACCACAGCAGAACAGTAAGAATAAGCATCTTCCTTTGGTTCAGCAGGGTGATTGGCACTACACTATTATCTACTTATTCACAATTTTTCTTTCCAAACTTTCAGTTATCTTAGGTCAGACATGGCCTGAAAATATTAAATAAAAATTTCATATATGAATAATTCAGTAAACAATTTGTAAGTTTTAAATCGTGCGCTGTTCTGAGTAGCATGATGAAATCTCACGTCTTACTTGATCCCGTGCAGGTTGTGAATCATCTCTTAGTCCAGTGTCTCCAGCTGCAGATGCTTCCTAACCATTAGCAGCTATCTGTTATCAGATCAACTGTTAGGGTATCACTGTGCTTATGTTCAATGGATCTTTATTTTACTTAATAATAGTCCTAAAGTGAATGAGTAGAAATGTTGGCAATTGGATAAGCCAACCATAAGCCATAAGCACTTCCTTTAGTAAAAAAAAAGATGAAAGTTTTAAACTTAATAAGGAAAGAACTAAAAAGGTATGCAACAGTTGTTAAGATCTGCCATAAGTATACATCTTCTGTCCATCAAATTATGAAGAAGGACAAACTACAAAAGTTGAGGCCACAGTGTTTGGTAAGTTGTCAGGATGGAAAAGGCAGTGAATTTGTGGGTGAAAGATGTGAGCAGAATATTTGGATTGATGACATGTGATGCCAGAAAGCATTGAGATTATATGGAGACGTTAGCAAGTAAACACATTCATATAATTTTATTACAGTATGTTGTTATAACTGTTATGTTTTATTATTAGTCACTGCAGTTCATCACTTACTATTCTTAATTTGTAAATTAAACTTTATCAAAGGTATGTAGGTATACATATAGAAAGCACCATGGTATACATAGAGTTCAGTACAATCTGCAATTTCAGGCAACCACTGCGTATCTTGGAACATATTCCCCGGTGGGTAAGGGGGCACTACTGTAAATCATGCTTTAAAAGGGAATTTATCATTGCCAGATCACAGGGTGAACCTGCAGAAGCATAAGGCATACAGTAAATGAGGCAGGTTGAAGTATTGGTTTCACTTCATTGCCCTTTTCTAGCTGTATTGTATATCCTAATGTATTCCCAACCCTTGACATTGGGATTGGCCTTGTGGAATGCATCAGTCAATTAGATGTTTTAGATTTCAAATGTGTGGAAACTAGAAGTACACGTGTAAAGTTGAGCTTACACTGATGTATGGCCACAAAAAAAATTGTACCTCGGGTACCTGCTGATGCAGGGAATGAAAGACAGGTGCTACTCACCTGGCCTTAATCCAAAACCTGGGTTCAGACCAGTGGAGCATGCCTAGATCAACTGAACCCCAGCTGACCCAGACAGTTAAATCCATGCATGGCATTTAGTAGTCATATGTCTTTAGTTTTCTTCAGTCTTCATGACCTTGGCACTTGAAGATTACAGATCAGTTATTTTGTAAATAGACTTCAATTTGTTCCTCTTGATTAGATTCTGGTTATGCATCTTTGGAAGGATTAGAGAAATGACTCAGTGTTCTTCTCATTGTGCCTCATCAGGTATCAAGTGACACATAATTTGCTCCATTGCTATTGAAACTCGCTTTGGTCACCCAATTAATATGTTCATTGCCAGTCTTCTTCATTGTAAACTTACTTTTTTATCCAATGTAATAAATATGTATTTTGCAGAGAGAATTATTGAAACTATATAAGTATTTATTTGTGTATCAATTTATATTAGTACTAGAGGCTCCATGCACGAAATTCATGCAAGAGTAGGCCTTTCTTCCCTCAGCTGCTGGCACCAGCTTCCCTCTGGCACCCAGGACCCGGGCTTCTCTCGCAGCTCTGACTTTATCCGGAATGTCATCCAGAAGGATGTCTGTTCTAATCTGTTCTAATTAGCATACTATACTTTTATTATTATAGACTAGAGGCCCATTGCTGAAAGATTCCTGCAAGAATAGGGCTTCCTTGGACCTATTTTTGCAAGAATAGGGCTTCCTGTGGCTGTCTCTACTGCTCCCCTACTTCCCTCCCTTCACTGGTGCCCTGCTTGCTTCTCTGCAGCTTTGCTCCCTTCTGCAGTAGTGCTTGGCTTCCTTCTATGCTATCTTCAGTCTTTGCTCTGCACCTGTATATGCAAACTAACCATCATCTTGATTGGATAATTTGCATACTTGCTCCTGATTGGCTGGTGGGCGTGGCCTGTGGGCATATCAATGGTATGGTCAATGTTTCTCTTTTATTAGATAGGATAGGATCATGGTTTCCAAATTTGGTCAATGGATTATAGTACGTTACGGTCTTTATTTATTTTTATGTTTAAATTTTCCCAAATTCGACCAGCAGAAACCTGTTAAATCTGACCTCTGTGTCCATTTGACATTTCCCCTTCATGTTTTAGACACATCCTTGTTTCCAGGATTTATAAATACTTTCCTTACCATAATCAGGAAATACCTGGATTCCCTAGAGAAATTGCATTTTTCTAAAAAACACTAGTTTTTGTAATATTATCCCTTGCTTGAGTCATATCTAAATAACAACATATTTCAAATAAAATCATTTCAGCAACAGCAAAATCACCGAGACATTAATTCTACTATTTCTCCTGCAATACCAAGTCATACAAATTTTCAAATAATACGCTTAAGTTGAAAAAATAGTATTGTAGATCCTTTTTGGAAAAGTTAAAGTCTTTACATTTTATCATCTCTCCATTGTTACTTCAATATAAAGACTGGAAGAAATCCCAAATCCAAGTAGCTTTGGCCAAAAAGCTTTTAGAAAATTCACACATAACTCTAGAAAAAGCAATGGAATAGCAGAGCCTCAGAACCAGTGGAACAAGAGCCTTCACCATAAAATCTTTTTCACCTCCTCTCTGCCAGCACTTCCCACTGCTTATCGGCTTCCATTTCCAGGCAGGCTTCCAACACATGTCAGGAATCAAGGGCGGTCACAGAATCTGAGCAGGCTTGTCCCTGGAGAAACGCTTGGTCTCTTTCTCAGCTTTGGAAAATAGTGTCCTCTAATTTTGATAAATTCAAGATGCAAGAATCAGTCAAAATATCAGTCAAGGTGATGATCATTTAAAATCGGTAATTACTATATGAGCGTAATTGCAGATGCAATATCAGTGTGTTCTAGATAGGGTGAAGGGCAACTTCTGAGCAACAAAAAGCATTATAGGTCTCAGGTAACGGTATGGACTCCAGGTTATTTTGAGTGCCATCCTATAGTGTCAGTTTGGACTTTATTTTTTTTATAATAATTGGGGCTCTCTCAGCTTACCCAAACTCAGATTTATCAAATTTGAAAAAATGTACCTCACATTTGCCTAATAGTAATTCAAAGGACAGAATAATGTCAAATTCCAAGCTCTTATATTTCAAGTGGCAGCAAAAATCTTGCTATAACAATATCCTTACCTAATGTTTGTTAGAAAACAGCTTGTCAGTTTCATACTGAAATCTAATCACTCCAGGCTAATGACCACACCCTATTGACTGATGGAATACTACTCTGCTGTAAAAAGGAATAAAATGTTATCCTTTGCAACAGCATAGATGGACCTGGAGAACATTGTGCTAAGTGAAATAAGCCAATAAGAGATAGACAAGTACCTATGATTTCACTCATATGTGGGATTTATTGAATAGACTAAACTTCCAAGCAAAATAGAGACAGACTCATTGACAGAGAGTAGGCAGACAGCTCCTTTGGGGTGGAAGTGTGTGTGTGTGGGGGGGGGGGGGCTGGAGGGGTTGAGCAAAATGAGAGACAACTGATGGGCATAGAATTGCGGGGTAGGGTGGGGATGGAGGTGGAAGAGGGCATAGAGGTGAAAAATGGTGATTGAAAATTTTAATTTAATTAATTAAAAAAAAACACACTAAAATCAGATGACAGATATCATCCATGAGGAAATTATGACTTTCCCTATCTCCAAATTTGCTGTAATGACAAGAATGTGATGACTTTGCCCTATAATGGATTTCTTGAATGTTTCAAACCACTCCATTTACATTTTCTTCTCTAAAAATCAACTCCATGTAGAAATCATAATGCACAAATACTCTCTGCCCAGAGAGAGAACATATTCTCTATAAAGAGAAGGGCACTCCAAATTAAGGACAGCTACAGGTAACATTACTAGTCTCACTCTAACCAGGGGTGGGCAAACTTTTTGACTCGAGGGCCACAATGGGTTCTTAGACTGGACCGGAGGGCCAGAACAAAAGCATGGATGGAGTGTTTGTGTGAACTAATATAAATTCAAAGTAAACAACATTACATAAAAGGGTCCGGTCTTTTTTTTTTTTTTTTTTTTTTTTTTTTTTTTTTTTTTTTGTGTGTGTGTGTGTGTGTGTGTGTGTGTGTGTGCGGGCCGTAGTTTGCCCAGCCCTGCCTCTAACCTCATGTCATGTTTTTCCTCTCTGCATTGCTTCAGTCTCAGGAGAAGAACAAGGTAGTTTGGGGATGTAATTTATCGGGTGCCTATTTTCCTTTCCCCAACTGAATGCTTTAGATTCTCAAAGGCAGCATTTTTTGGGGGTAAAAATGTTCCTCTTGTAATAAATAGCAAGCAACATTTATATCAGCTGTGGAATCATCACTAACATATTTCTGAATTTAGGCCACTTTCTTGATGCTTCTAAATTCTTTAACCATATGGATCCAGTGTGAAACTTCACGAACTTAACCAGGTGGTCCTCGCTAAAACATCGCATTTGAGTTTCCCAGGTCTCAAATAAGTTTTATCACATCAGCGATGGCACAAACATTTTTCATTTACCACTTCCTTTATTATAGCAATTATATTTAGTTTTCTTTCATGTTTAATTTCCCTCTGTTGTTTCTCTAATTCTTTGAAGCAGACATAGCTGTAAAGCTATATATTTTTAAATTAATTCTCAATTTATCCTTACTCTACCTCTGTCACTTCTTTGCCAGATCAGAGTATTTTTTCTCTCTCTTTGCTTTCATCTCAATTCATTTATGTTCCTAGTGAAAGCACAACACATACTGCTTTGTGAAATCTAGAATTGGGGGTTAGCAATTTCAGAGGTTTCAAGTAGCCCTTCGCTTCTGTGTTAGCCCTTCCCTCATAAGCACGGATACAGTTTATAGATGCAATTATCAAGCTTATAGATGCTACTTGTATATCTTGGGTTGGAAGGAAATTGTTAGCAGATGTGTGCATTGAGCCACTGTTGACCATAATGTTAGTTATTACATGGTTCTAATAGGCGGCTCGTGCTGACACACTGGTCTGGACATCCATGCCACCTCAGAACCCTGTGCTCAGTGGTTCTCAGAATGCCCTGATTATTCTTCCCTCAGTGTATAGTAAACTGAGTAAATGGCCATTTTTTTTGAAGAAGGACTGAAGGAATCAGGATGGCATATGCTTGCTATATCATTGCAGAGTAAGTCCTCCTAAGGATCTTGCAACCTTTCCAGTCAATAGATTCCACAACTAAAAAATGGTTAAGAAATGGACACAAGATACTGGGCTTATGGGAGAATGGGGGAAGGTCAATGGGGGAAAAAGGAGACATATGTACTACTCTTTGTAATAATTTAAGCAATAAAATGAAATTTAAAAAGAAAAAAATTAGTTAAGGTCTGGGAACTGAGCAAGTGTCATGAATTTATATATATATATATATATATATATATATATATATATATATATATATAATTTATTTTTCACAGAGAGGAAGAGAGAGGGATAGAGAGTTAGAAACATTGATGAGAGAGAATCATCAATCAGCTGCCTCCTGCACACCCCTTGCTGGGGATATGCCCGCAACCCAGGTACATGCCCTTGACCAGAATCCTACCCGGGACCCTCCAGTCCTCAGCCCGCGCTCTATCTACTGAGCCAAAACCGGTTCTGGCTTAAAAATATTTTTATTGATTTTAGAGAAGAAGGGAGAGGGAGAGAGAGATAGAAACATCAATGATGAGAGAGAATCATTGATTGGCTGCCTCTTGCATGCCCCGAACTGAGGGAATCAAGTATGTGCCCTTGATTAGAACCTGGGACCCCTCAGTCAGCAGGCCAATGCTCTATCGACTGAACCAAACTGGCTAAAGCAGTGTCATGAATTTTTATTGAGGTAACCAATCTAAGCTGTCTGCTCCTGCACCATTGTTTATTGTTCCAAAGAAACTCTTGTTTTCTTAATGTTCCATAAATTTTCCTCCTGGTGCAGCCCCCTTTCTGTTCATTATGGTAAGTGCAGGCTCTGGCTTCTGCTGGTTAAATGTTGTCTATCACCTGGCCTCTAATAGTTTGGGGACATCCTGAATATAAAGTAGCTGAACGCTATACTCATCACTCAGACTGTCATACCTCGCCTACTATGGAAAGCCCCCACTTAACTTCCCAGAGAGGTTGGTACTCCATCACCAACACATTCTTGACAGCCATAGGGCATTTTATGTTCTTTTTGCCTATCCTAGGACACAGTATTCTGGAAGTTGTCTTAACCTCACGAAATATTTGGATTTTAACAGGCCCACTTTCCTCAGTCCTTCTCTTCCTTCCTCTAATGACAGCCAGAGCAGTTTGATCATTTCTACCCTGCTCAGCATTGGTTATCAATTTCTTCAGCTCTCTCAGAGTCTCCCCTAACAGAAAATTTGTTTCACTCCCCTAGAATCTTTGCCAGGTTGTTCCATCCCATGTCCCCAGAAAGTACTCTCAAGATAATACATTTTAATTTATGTTTTTACTAGATGCCCGATGCACAAAATTCATGCATGGGTAGGGTTCCTAGGCTTGGCTGGCAATCAGCACCGATCCTTGGAGCAATCAGTGGGGCAATAAGGGACCCCCATGAGTACCTGTCGTGGCTGGGCTGGGGACTGTGGGCTGGGGGCAGCTCCTGCATTGAACGTCTGCCCTCCGGTGATCAGTGCACATCATAGCAATTGGTTGTTCTGCCATTCAGTTGATTTGCATATTAGGCTTTCATTATATAGGATATGCTCACCCTTTTGATCCAACATCCTCAATATCTGATACCTGTATTTCTCCCATTGTTGACTGAATATGTTTTGGTTGAGTATTAAATATCTGATAATTCTATACCCCTAAAGTTCTATTTCCTGCTCTACTATGTTCATTTTTACACTGCAGCAGAGAAGGAGCTTCTTGTAAACTACAAAATATAACTTCTGACTGTAAAGCTTAGTCTTTAACGGCTATTAACGACTTCAAGTCTCTCATTATCTCTCTGGAATGTGTCAGCAATAACCAACTACTTATGGAATCTTTGAAATGCCAAAATCATTGCATCTGTAAGAGCATTTCTCCTATTTGTAACAATTTTCCAGGCCACCTCCAGTGAAATCTTTAGAAATTGGTTTGCCACTACTTATCTGTGCCATAAACACTACTCTGGACATCATCTTGTTTATCCACCAGGTGTTGAGTAAGTGGTCCCAACACAGCTTCTTTGTTTCAGACAGCTATTTGTAGCATATGTTTTAGTTCAGTTCAAGAAAAGGCATCAAGATGGAATTAGACATTCAAAAGATTTATTGGGTGAAAGAAAATGGAAGAGAGCAGGAGATCGGGAAAGCTGTCAGACCATAATGTGGAGAAAAAAAGGAAGTAACAAAGTTTGGGTTAATTTTTTCTCCCCTTGGTCTGTGATATAGTTCTAAGAAAGTTATGGCAAGGCTGATGTTGAGTCTTCAAGCCAAAGTCAACTGTTAGAAATGTAGCATATCTAGCTTATCTTCCAGGAACATAAACAAACACATTGCAATAATGCTGACACATTAGTCACAGCTGAGAGCACATTGGTGGAAGTATGATTTCACTGAAAGATTAGTTTAATGCTCTGATATTGACATCTTAATTTATTAATGATTTTAAGAGCCCCATCTTTTCTCTTTGCACAGGGCTCCTGAAAAGTATATAGTTAACATTGTCTGTGACTATAACTATATATATAGTTATAATACATACATATATATATATATATATATATATATATATATATATATATATATTATTGATATTTTACAAAGAAGAAGGGAGAGGAATAGAGAATTAGAAACATTGATGAGAGAGAAATATGGATCAGCTGCCTCCTGCACACCCCCTACTGGTACAACCAAGGTACATGCCTTTGACTGGAACTGAACCTGGGACCTTTCAGTCTGCAGGCTGACACTCTATCCACTGAGCCAAACTGGTTAGGGCCTAAAATTACATTTTAAGAAAATTTTCCAATTTCTACCATCTAGAGTTGGGTATTTCCACACAAGAATTAACTTTCAATTACCAATCCAACATGTATCTCAAAACCATTCTGTATCCTACCTAATAAAAGGGTAATATGCAAATTAACCATCACTCAGCTCAAGCCACATCTACCAGCCATGCCAATCAGCCAATCAGAGTGAGTATGCAAATTAACCCCAACCAAGATGGCTGCAACCACAGAGAATAGTTGAGAGGCTTGGACTTCCCGGGCAATAGAGGAAGCCAAACTTTTCACACACCCTGGCCAGCCTAGGCCTCCACTCAAGGCTACAAAGTTTCAATTATAGAAGATAAATCCCCAAAAAATGGCAGCAGCCAAGGAGCTGGAGAGAACAGGCTAGGGTTGCCCCCAGCAATGGAGAAAACAAAGCTTTCCACCTGCCCTGGCAGACCTAGGCCTCCTTTCAAGGATACAAAGTTTCAATTATAGAAGGTACACATGGAGCGAGCAGGAGGCTTTGCTCCCCTCCAGGCTACAAAGTTTCAATTGTAGAAGGTAAATAAATTCCAGATACCAGGGTCTCTGCTTGAGTCACCAGGGGGCGTAACCAGCATGCAAACCACCACAGGCCCCTCACCCAGGCCACCCCACACTCCAAGGGAACCCCCACCCTGATCCAGGACACCCTTCAGGGAAAACCAGCTGGCCCCCACCCATGCACCAGGCCTCTATCCTATCTAATAAGAGTAATATGCAAATTGACCATCACTCCAACACACAAGATGGCGGCTGCCCCCATGTGGTCAAAGATCCTGCCCCCATGTGGACACAAGATGGCCACCACAAGATAGCCAGCAGTGAAGGGCAATTGGGAGGCACCAGGCCTGCAAGGGAGGGCAGTTGAGAAGGACCAGGTCTGCAAGGAAGAGTAGTTGGAGGTGGTCAACCCTGTAGGGGAGGGCAGTTAGGGGTGGCTAGCCTGGCAGAGGAGGGAGGTTGGGGGCAACAGGCTGGCAGGGGAGCAGTTAGACATCTATCAGGCTGTCATGGGAGTGGTTAGGGGTGATCAGGCTGGCAGGCAGAAGCAGTTAGGGGCAATCAGGAAGGCAGGCAGATGAACAGTTGGGAGCCAGCAGTCCGGGATTATGAGAGGGATGTCCGACTGCCCATTTAGACCCGATCCCACTGGGAAGTTGAATATCCCTCAAGGGGTCCCAGATTGGAGAGGGTGCAGGCTGGGCTGAGGGACATCCCCCCACCCCATGTATAAATTTTATGCACTGGGCCTCTAGTTTATTATAATTTTGTAATTGCTTTGTCATTGCCTCTCTTATGGTCCACCTCAATAAACTCTCTAGACTTGTGGTCACATAAAATATATAATTTTCTTTTTTATATCTATAACATTATTTAAATTCCATCAAATTCTAATGATTCTTTGCTAAATCTTACCTTCATTCAAATATTAACTTTTTGGAAAGCACATAATTGCTGTGTGTGTATATATACATATCCAATTTCAGAGAGAAGATAAAATACATCAATGATGAGAGAGAATCATTGATCGGCTGCTTCCTGCATACTCCCTACTGGGGATTGAGCCAGCAACTTGGGCATGTGCTCTGACTTGGAATTGAACTGTGACCTCCTGGTTCATAGGTCAATGTTCAAGCACTGAGCTATGCCAGCTTGGCAAATTGCTCCAGTTTTTAAGAATATCATTGATTTCTTTAAATTCACATTTGTGTATTTTAAAGAGTACCTTTTCAAACTTTGTAATTACTTCAGATTTTCTAGTGTGCTCATTCCAGTTTGACCTTTGAGATGAGATGTTTGAGATGAGACTGATATGAAATTACATACTGTGGTATGTATTTGGAACTCAGCCTCCAAAAGATAACAAAAAATAGTAATGTATAATTGTCTAGATGATATCTTAAAAGTAACATTTTTCTAATTATATCCATTATGTATATTTCTAACCTTATCTGGTCTTCAAAATAAAAGGTGTTTTCTTTATTTTATTAGAACATTGGTTTATTTTTTCCTAATTTGTTTTATTTCACAGTTTATCTTTAGACCATACCTAAGCTGATTTTACTATAACTCATTTTCCTCTATGTTTAATGTTTAATATTCCCTTTCAAAAGCTTAATTGATGGTTTTCCATTTCAAGTTCGAGTTTTAAGGTCTTTTATCTTCTTATCGTGTTTGTTTCTTTAGTTCTTAAAGCCAGAGTGTTTTTTCATCTTTAATCTTGATTTTCACAGAACTGTTATTCAAGTGAGTCTTCCTTTCCTGATATACATTCCCTAATAAAATATACCATTAGTCTATTATTGAATCCAGATTTGGGATCACTAAATTATGCAATCATATTAAAGATTTCTAATGAATGAACTAAACCTACTGTAAACACAAGTGGTGGAAGTGAAGTGCATGCATGCTGTCGAGTCCTCTGAAAGGCTGTACTGAGATTCGAAGTCCACAATCTCTACTACCTGGAGAGCATGTGGAGTGGGCTGTTGCCAGGCGATACCTAAGCATGAGATTGCATGAGCATATTCCCCCATTTAGCCCCATGTCTGTGGAAACTCTTACATCATAGGCTATGTTGCATCTGTAGTATAATTTTTTAAAACTAATGAAGTGGAGCTTCTATCCAGTGAATTGAGGACAGACCTATCATTTTAGAGTGATATACTTCTTTAAAAATTATTGATTTTAGATAGATAGATAGATAGATAGATAGATGAGAGAGAGAGAGAGAGAGAGAGAGAGAGAGAGAGAGAGAGAGACATCAATTTGTTGTTCCACATACTTATGTGTTCATTGGTTCCTCCTTGTATGTACCCTGATGAAAGACTGAACCTGCAACCTTGGCATACCTGGATGACCCACTCACAACTGAGCTAGCTGGCCATGGCCTGGAGTGATAAGCTTTTGATGAAAACAAAAAAAAAATACTATTTCATGTTAGATCAAACAACATACACAGATAAGAAATCAGGGAAAAATAAGCCATGCTGCTTGCCTCGTTGATATGCAGTCAGAGAGAGACCTTGATTGTTGGTTAAAATATAGCTCATGAACAAGCAAATGTTGTGAAAGTGTGAAGATAATTAAAGGTGATTAAAGAAACATTTGCAAACTTGGTCATAAATGATCGTTAGTATATAATCAATAAATTCCTAATTAAATAATATTTTACTTTAACTCAATTTATGGGACATATAAATACATAATCAGCAACTGCAAGTGCTAAAATGCATATATAACTAGTTTTTATGTCCTTTACCAAGATATTTATTGAAACTGATAGTAAAAACAACATTGTGATATCAAAATTTACAGTATAATCAAATCTTTTCTGTTTCTTTAAATGGCAAATATTTTTATTAATTATAAGTTCTTATCTCCTCCAAAAGTCTGTTAATCTTTATTTTTAAAGAGTAAACTTGCCCTTAGCTGTGTTTTACTCATTAGCTATATCTTTTGTACTTTTCCTTAAATTTATATTTTAAGAATTTATCATCATAGGATTTAACATTAGAGTACAGTAAGCATCCCAGTACTCAACCATTAGGTCATTTTTGTCTTAATTATAGGTCTACAGTTAAACACACTTTATGTTCAGTCTCCCTTCTGATGTTTCTATAGTCAGTGCCTAAGTAGAGGAAGCTCTGAGACACATTTAGTTTCCTGCTAAGGGTGTATAATGCAAAGTGTAATTTTTTCTGAATTCTTAAATTCCTAAAATTTTTCTGTAGCTTTGATAAGTAAGACAGGTGAGCTGCACATACACTCTTGCATATACTTTTTTCCCTTACCCATCACATTGATGCTACTCTATTTTTCACTTTGAATATTAATAATGCCTACTAAAATTTCCAACCCTTTAAGTGAGGTAAGTTTCTTGCCTAGGAAGTAAACAAAATGAATTAAGTAAAATAAACGATAAAAAGTAAAACTCTATGTATACATTGTAGACTATATATATATATATATATATATATATATATATATATATAATCAACGCCCCCAACAGTTTAAATATACATTAGTAAAGCAAGCTACTCTTTCATTCTTACTATTTAAATAAACTATTGTTTACTTTTTTCTCTTCATCGTTCCAAGAAAAAAGGTAGACACACACAAACATAATTTTTCTCTTTTACTATTATAGGTGACTTGCTATTAACTTTGTGTTTGTCATTTTTCAGATGACTCTTCAACTTTTAATTTTCACAATTATGATTCATTTAGTGAGAAGGAGGGAGAGAAAGGAGAAATTAATTGTGTCTCAAAACTCACAACTATGACATATAGCCTCTCTTATGTAAAAGTTAGGTTGAAAAAGTCATATTTTTAACTCAAAGAATTAGTATTTCAATAAGATAAATCTTCATGGAATTGGAAATGATATGTAGGCAAAACACAAATAAACAGCAAAACATAACGTGCACCATTTATTTTGAAAATGCTTTTGCAACAAGCACACCTGAACACATTTCACCTTTTCCCTCTTCTCTCTTTATCTTACATTCCCCTTTTCTTCTCTCTTCTCCTGCCAACAGAAATGTAAATATGCCAGCTTATGTGAATACTGGACCTCCACTGCTTTGTTTAAGGCTCTTTTAATTACTCCATCTTTAGAACAAGGATTCACATCTGATGGAGCAAATTTCCTTTTTGCTTTTATATTTAGTTCATCTACTGTCCTAGTGCCAGTGCACTGTCCTGAAGGTACTTCCTCTGCCAAACAAGCAAGGTCATTCTGGAGTAAGGTCCTGGTCCTCGTCAATTATTTTAATGGAATTCCAGAATGAATAGTTCATTCTTTAAAGTGAGTGTTTGATAATGATAAAAGCAAATTCTCACAATATATTGGAATAAGTTATCAAAATTAATAAAACTCCAGAAAATATCTAGATTTGGTGATATTTGATGGATGAATAATGACTGGTAGCCTAAAAATGATCAGAGCAGGAGGTTTATTAATTATTACCAGAGGTTCAAGCAAAAGATAAAAACTCACAATGACGGAAATGAGAACATCTTTTGCTTTAGGTAGGTAATGATAATAAAAGAGAAAAGCTACACTAAGTGCAAATATAAACCAAGACACAAGAAGAACGCATAAAGGAAATTATTGTATATATTCACAATTAAGACACAGAGAAAGAGAGAATAATTATTCCAGCATTAACAAGAATAGCAATGGCAGAGAACAACAAGATGGCGGCAGAGGTAAAAGCCTAACTGCAGCCGCACTCAACAATTTCAAAAAATACAACTAAAATATAGAGAGGACACTATCCAGAACTACAGGAAAGTTGACTGACTGGGAATTCTACAACTAGAAGGAAAGAGAAAACCAGAAGGAAAACCAGAGGAGCTGTAAAAGCCTAAGGTACCAAGGTGTGCGCGTGGGGAGAGGACAGAGCCAGAGAGGAGGGGTGGCTGAGTGCCTGGCTGGCGTTCCCTAGCAGGAAGGAGATAAAAGCTCCGGACTGTGCTGAACCCCAACTCCGACTGCACTGAACCCCAGTTCTGGGCGAGACCCCGGGGGTCCCAGGCTCATACAGAGGGAATCTGGGCTGTAAGGCTGAAGCTCAGCGCAGCAGCAAAAAGGCAGAGCCCGGAGTCGCGCACATTGCGCGCAGAGGAGGGACTGTTCGCTGAGCTGCTGAATTGCCCCAGCGGGAAGGACTCAAAAGCTCAGGACTGTGCTGAGCCCCAGTTCTGACTGCACTGAACCCCAGTCCTGGGCAAGACCCTCGGGCTCCAGCCTCATACAGAGGGAATCTGGGCTGTAAGACAGAAGCTTAGGGGAACGGCGAAAAGCAGAGCCCCTGAGTCGCGCACATTGCGCGCACAGAGGAAAGACTGTTGTTTGGGCCGCGAGATTGCCCTGGCGGGAAGGAGACATAAGCTCCGGACTGTGCTTAACCCCACTTCCAACTGCTCTGAACCCCAGTTGTGGGCTTGTTGGGGGAGAGACTACACTGTCTGGTAGCGGTCGAAGCTCTAGGGTGCCTATCTCTCAGAGGTGCTTGCAGCGAGTACCAAAGGACACTGAGGTACACTGAGACTCAGAAACCTCCGAGGGCGGGGCTAACCAGAAGCCAAGGCTGTAGGCTCCACCCTGATACCCCGCCCCATCCAAGCTGAACTCAGAGAGGCTTTTGCAGGTTTCCAAGTCTAGTGGAATAAGGTTGTCTCCTGGCATAGACACAGCTGATCTTCCCAACCTACCAACTCAGGGAAGCAGGGAAAATGCCGAAACGAGGTAACAGATCACAAACGAAAGAAATGGAGGACAAAAAGCGACTGGATATAGAGTTCAAAGCCACGCTTATAAGGTTGTTCAACAATCTCTTAGAAAAGGCCGATAAAATAAATGAGACCTATGAGGATATGATAAGAGATCAACAAGAAATAATAAAGGGTCAACTAGAAATAAAGAATACAATCTCTGAAATAAATAATATTATACAGAGTCCTAAAATCAGATTGGAAGATTGCAAGAATCAAGTCCAAGATTTGGAACACAAAAAGCCAGAGGACACTCCTCCCCAGAAGCAAGAAGACAAGAGAATCTGAAAGTTGAAGATAATGTAAGAAACCTCTGGGACAACTTCAAGCGAACCAACATCAGAATTATGGGCATCCCAGAAGATGACAGAGATCAAGATACCGAAAACATATTGAAAGAAATAGTGACAGAAAACTTCCCCCACCTGGTGAAAGAAATAGACTTACAAGTCCTGGAAGCACACAGAACCCCAAACAAAAGGAATCCAAAAAGATCCACACCAAGACACATCATAATTAAAATTCCAAGAGCTAAAGACAAAGAGAGAATATTAAAAGCAGCAAGACAAAAGCAGGTTGTTACCTATAAAGGGGCACCCATACGACTGTCAGCTGATTTCTCAACAGAAACCATGCAGGCCAGACGGGAATGGCAAGAAATATTCAAGGTGATGAATAGCAAGAACCTACAGCCAAAAATACTCTACCCAGCAAAGCTATCACTCAGAATCGAAGGCCAGATAAAGAGTTTCACAAATAAATTTAAGCTAAAGGAATTCATCACTGCCAAGCCAGAATTATATGAATTGCTAAAAGGGGTTCTTTAGGAAGGGGAAGAAAATAAAGATAAAAATTATGAACAAACACGTAACTATCAACAAGTGAGTCTAAAAACCAAGGGAAGTAAAAATCATGATGAACAATATTAACTGGTGAATATAATAGAATTAGAGGTATGGAAGGGGAGTGGACTGATGATTCTTGGGGAAATGGGGAGTGGAGCGGGGCGGGAAGAGACTGAACATAAACTGCACCTATGGATGAGGACAATGGGGGATGGGGAAGGGCAGAGAATTGAATGGAAACTTGGTGTAGGGGAGCAATGGGGGGGGGGATGAGGAACATTTGTAATAATATGAACAATAAAGATTTATTAAAAAAAAAAAAAGAATAGCAATGGCAGCTCTATTAGTCAGCGGAGACTCTGCTGTGTTGTATTAAAAACAATGAAAAGGGCAGAAACCAGTTTGGCTCAGTGGATAGAGCGTCGGTCTGCGGACTGAAGGGTCCCAGGTTCAATTCCAGTTAAGGGCATGTACATTGGTTGCAGGCACATACCCAGTAGGGGTGGTGCAAGAGGCAGCTGGTCGATGTTTCTCTCTCATCAGTGTTTCTAGCTCTCTATCCCTCTCCCTTCCTCTCTGTAAAAAATCAATAAAATATATTAAAACAAAACAAAACAAAACAAAAATACTATGAAAAGGTATCATACTGGTGCTTTAAAAGCAAGTGAGAAAGTCCCATACCCTTTGCACATGAATGAGGCTTTTATTTCAGTTGTTTTCTACCTGGTTTCTAAGCTGACAGAATCTCCACCATCTGGAATCTCATTGGATAAGGCAAAAGGAGGAAGGTGCACAAAGAGTCAAGCACTGGTGCTTAAACACTTCCAGTGTTACTTACTGTCATACCTGTTTTATCAGAGTAAACTGGCCACTGCTAAGTTCAATGGATGTGGAAGGATAACCATCTTTTATGACATGAACTTGACAAAAATTTTAATACTATCTACCACAGCAATGGTGGGTAATATTCTGTGACCATCTGTTATGGGCTAAATTGCATCCTCCCCAAAATTAATATTTTGAAGTCATATCTACCAGTACTTCAGAAAGCGGCTGTATTTGGAAATACCTTTTTAAAGAGGTATTGTTCAAGGCCATTAGAGTGGGGACTGATCTAATCTGAGAGGATATTAGGGCAACGGGAGGCAACAGGGGCTCATGTTCACAGGGGAGCACCCTGTGAAGAGGCCATCTGCAAGCCACGGACAGAGACCTCAGCAGAAACCAATCCTCCTGGAACCCTGACCTTAAACTTCTAAATTTCAGACCTTTGAAAAAGTAAATTTCTGTTGTTTAAACCACTCAGTTTATTGTATTTTATTCTAGTTATCACCACTGATCATTTGGTAGATAGAGCACATATGAAAATCTTCTGGAATTCAAGAACCCGATTTTAAAAATTTCATAAGGATCTGATTAAAATTATTTAAATATTTTTCTCAGATAATTAACCCTAGGGGTGTGTGTGTGTGTGTGTGTGTGTGTGTGTGTGTGTGTGTGAACATTCAAATAAATCTGTTTGTACTATACTAGTGGCCCAGTGCATGAAATTAGAGCATGGCAGTTTGGGGGGGGCGTGTCCCCCAGCCCAGTCTGCACCCTCTCCAATCGGGGACCCTTTGGGGGATGTCTGCTCAAGGGTAAACCAGCAGTCAAACATCCATCTAACAATCTCGGACTGCTGGCTTCTAACCACTCACCTGCCTACCTGCTTGATCACCCCTAAATGCCTCTGCCTGCCTGCCTGATTGCCCCTACCCACTCTGCCTGCCTGCCTAATCACCCCTAACTACCCTCCCCTGCTGGCCTGATCTTACCCCCAACTGCCCTCTCCTGCAGGCCTAATCTCACCTCCAACTGTTCTCCTTTACTGGCCTGATCAGCCCCAATGGCCTCTGCCTTGGCCCCCACCACCATGGCTTTGGCCAGAAAGAAGTCAGACATCCTTAAGATGGCCATGTGACCAGGCCTAATTAGCATATTACCCTTTTAGTAGTATAGATAGATTATACAGGATAGTATTGCTTAAATGGGGGAAAGCCTTTTTAGGCAGGAGGGGATGTTGTTGGCAGACAAAAATACACAACATATCTGGACTGATAGCCAGCCATATGCACTATACTGCCAAACTGGTCATTAAAAAATTGAACCGCTTTCTTACACCTTACACCAAATAGTTGTTGCCCTTAAAACCCCTCCTTGGCCCCCACCTTAGGTTCTGCCTTTGCAGTTTACCCAGATTAGGTTCTGATTGGTTGGTTTCTATGCCAGTCAACATCAAAAGCTCTGCCTCCTAGGCAGCCATTGGCTCCACACAGTTCACCCAGATTTGGTTCTGATTGGTCAGTTTCTATGCCAGTCAGTGTCTCCGGACCTATCAATAGATCTGATATGAGAGGCAGGGCTGATCAGAAGCCCCATCAGAGGCCTGAGAGAAAGAGAGGTGTGGCTTCTGGAAAGGCCCTTAGAGAAAGAAAGGCAAGGGCTGATCAACAGCTGCCATGGAGGCTACTGATATGACCCTGCTTCTCTGTCCAGGCCTCTCTTCAGGCCTGATTTGCAGCCCCCTCAGTGCTGGGTCCCCACAGTGCTGTGGTGACCCAGCACTGACTTCTGGTCAGTCCAGCCTTTGGTCTTTTTGGATATTACAGACCCTGAGTTTTTATATATTAGGATTATAATTTGAATATAAATCATAATAAAAATAAAATGTAATATTAGTAAGAATCTATATATGTTACCATCTTTTCTATAATCTTTCACTTTTTAAACTCTAAGGTTGGTCATTTAAATACACTTTGCAGATCAAATAAAATGAACACATACAATTCTTTTAAACTATTTTTATATTTTTTTATTTTTCTTACTAAATAATAATGAAAGGAAATTAACTCCCCATCCATTCCTATATAGACACACAGCTCCTTCTAGAGCTATATTTTATATTTCAAGCTTTAGCTAGTATTTTTCTTGTAGGTCTCCAATAAATGGTCTCTTTGAAATGGCATTGAGAAAATAGTTCTCTGCGGTTGACAGTGTAGGAGATCACTAATGTATGTATTCATTTTAACTCATTTATTTTGCAATCTTCAATAAAATGTTATAAATTAGCATAAGCATTTCTTACAGTAAACACATGGATTTAAGATTAATAGTTACAGCTTGAAGCAAAATTTTAACCAAAATACTTTGAAAATGCAGCTGACCATTTTAATACACATCTAAAATAAGTTAAATATTGTCCCAGGAGTTCACTCTCAATTAAAGCTTATAACAAAAAAAAGACAGAGCATATAAACAATACTTATAAATCAGTATTGCACAAAGCATGGTATTATAATGCCATGGTTCTATTAACAATAAACCTTTAAATTTCCCTGCAGGCTATTCTTGCCTGTTTGTGTATGTTGTTCAAGTTTTGCATTGTCTAAAGGGATATATTGTCTATAAACAATGATTCCTAATCACATTGATGTCCTGTACCACATGTTAGGATTTGATTACTGAGAATGTGTATGTAATGCAAAGCTAATTATAAAACCACCAAACTGAAATGTGCTTTTTTTCAGTGATTTAAATGATTTCCACCCTGGGAAAAGGCTTTACAATATGCATGATACTTCTACTAAATAGCAAAATCGCTTAAGCCAAATAACACTTTCCAATTCTTTTTTCTCCTAACAATTCTATGTGGCTTTAGAGAAATTTGAAAATAGTACTTAGAATCATATTCTACATAATGTTTATCTCTAAATGAAAATGTGCACTGCTTTTCTTTTTTAAAAAACATGTTTTATGCATAAAGATGGAGTATTCCTAATTAGTGATCCTATAATTAGCCATCTAAGGCTGGCTACTTCTGAGAAATATTAAAATGAAGATTTCATAAGCCATTTCATTTGCAAAGGAGTTTCCCAGCCATGCTAAATGACTGCCATGAAGCTACAAATGGAACTGAAAACAAATGTCACCACATATTTTTGTGAGAACCAGAATGTCTAACATCTTATAAAGAAATCACTGTATGTTCTCTTGTTCTTTGAGGGGTTTACCTTAATATCTTGTTCATAACGATTATTTCTTAATGCTTTTTTCCCCCTAAAACATTCATAGTTTATCTTTAAAGGGCAATCTTAACATCTTTATGATAAGAATTTTATAAGATAATATATTGACCTACATCTTTGAGATGTTGAAGTCCCTTCAATAAAGAATATAATTATGTTTTGCAAATATTACAATGTAAACATCATAATGTATTGAATAAAACAAGGCACTTTTGGAATCATTCATGCTTGTTTCACACTCCATGACTTTAGGACCCGATCTGTGCTTTAATTATCTGATAACATATCAACACCCTTGAACACAGACAACAGGGGGTAAGAACATGAGCGGGGAAGGGAGGGCATTAGGGCAATAGGGACACATATGTAATACTTTATCAATAAAGGAAAAAAAATCACCCTTTCTTTTAAAAAATATTTTATTGATATTTTACAGAGAGGAAGGGAGAGAGATAGAGAGCTAGAAACGTTGATGAGAGAGAAACATCAAGCAGCTGCCTCTTGCATACCCCCTACCGGGGATGTGTCTGCAACCAATGTACATGCCCTTGACTGGAATTGAACCCAGGATCTTTCAGTCAGCAGACCGACGCTCTACCACTGAGCCAAACTGGTTTTGGCCAAGAAAAAAAAACACCCTTTCTTAAGATCATTTATCATGTGCAAAATAGCCGACTCAGTGCATAACACATAGTATTGTTCAATACATTTAATTAGCATTTGAGAATAAGAAAAAAATAGAAAGATTCATAAAATGAAATAAGATCTGAGACCTGATAGATGAATGAAACATTTTATTACAAAGAGGAATGGAAGCAAAGAAAAACTACATGAAGCAGAATAGAAACAAGTAATTTCATTTGTTAGCACATAAAGAAGTATAACATATAAAGTGAAAATGCTAAAAATTTCATAGTTGCCAATTCATGAAAAGCCCATTTAAAAAAATTAGCGATCTCACGTATCAACCTATATTTAATACATAGCCATGAGATTTGATTTGAACATGGTGAACATTTTTACAGAATTCCTTTGCAGGTTTATTCTTTGATTAATTGATCCATTCGTTTATCAATTTATTCATTGGGAAAATGGATTTCACAAACTAAAGATGTCAACTGAGAAACCAGTTGGAATGCCACTATTATAGTATATCTGAGAGGTTTTGAGGGATTGAACTTGGCGAAGAAAAGGTATTTCCAAGAAATATTTAGGGAGGGGCTATTAATTGCAATTAGTATTACCCCTGTATCCTTTCACAAGCATTGCAATTAATATTATCCCTATATCCTTCCACAAGCATTCAATCATTCATTTAACAATTTTCATTAACAACTTACTATGTGGAAGAACCATTATGGGACAAGATTTTTCTCTAAGAAATAGTTCTTTAAAATATCTGACACTTTAGAAAAGCAGTGGGAGAAGATCAAACAAAAATGCTTTATAAATTTTATGAGAAAATATAAAATAAATATGAAGGTCATCTATGTTTTATATAGGATAGTCACAATTTTATCAGAGAAGATAGCAATTAACCATAGACATAAAAGAGCTGAAAGACTAAGCCAGACAGATATCAATGATGAGTGCTATTGGCTAACAAGGATAATCTATGTGAGTCAGTTTCAAATTATTTAAAACAAAACAAAACAAAAAAACCTGAGCAGTTAGACTAGTAGGGCTACAAATAAATTAATGAGGGGTAAAAGAGATGAAACAGGAGGTAAAAGAAAAAGCAAGGAGTCAAATAATGTAAGGTCAGTATACCATGGTGAAGGCATTCATTTTAATATAGACTGAGATTACATTCTTTAAAAATATTATTCATTGACTCTATTGGGGTGATATTGGTTAATAAAATAATGTATGTTTCAAAGGTATGATTCTATATGATATCATCTGTATTTTGTATGGTGTGTTCACTACCCCAAGTCAGGTCTCCTTCCATCACCATGTGTCCCCCTGTTATCCTCTTCTACCTCCCCACCCCCTTTTCCCACTGGCAATCACCATACTGTTATCTGTGTCTATGACTTTATTATTAATTAATTAATTAATTAATTTGCTTAATTCATCCTCTCCTCATTTTCACCCTGCCCTCTAACCCCCTTTCCCTCTAACAGCTGTCAGTCTTTCCTCTGTACCCATGAGTCTGTTTCTATTTGAGAGTACATTCCATTGAAGGGCTTCAATCCTATAGATCACTTTGATCTTCATGTAAAGGAGGCAAAGATGGAAGTAGAGATATAAATTAGTAGTGTATTAAAATGATCAGATGAATAAAAGTCAGTAGCTTTGAATAGAGCATATTTAAAAGAAATCTCCTATAGGAGACTGTTAATGGGATGGGGGAGAAAAATAGTCAAAAATGAATTTGTGTCCAAAGCAACTGAAGTAATGGAGACTCATTTAATTGAAATGGGAAATATTGAAGAACATTATTATTTTTTACTTTTTGGAAGAAATTTTTTAAAATTCCTTTTGGACACATTACGGTTGTATACCACATTATGGTCATGATATATATAGTTTTTCTGACTGTTAGAGTTGACGAATGAGTCAGTCTAGAGTTAGAGTCTTGGTGAGAAAACAGGGCTGGAGATTAGCATTCAGAAGCCATCAGGAATAGGTGAAATTTAAAGCTATGAAATCAAATTAGTTCTCCTAGGGACTGAATGTTAAGAAACAAAAGGAAGACCGAGAATAAATAATGTCAGCTTTATTTAATAAAATGACTTTCAATAACAGATGTAGACATTTTGTATAACCAAATATTGTCTTTGTTTCTAACACATCTCTATATCAAATGCATCCTTCCCCCAGTGACTTCGCAAAACTTAACAGAAACACAATAATGCACTTCTCTGTAGGGAGACAATAGTCTCAAGAAAAAGAAAGAAAAGGAAGTTCATAAAGAAGCATCCTCTTCCTTATCTTAACAATTTGTTAGAATATTTTCAATGATCCAGTAGCAGAGTGAGAGAGAGGCCATAGGTTTTATTGAGCATGAGGGGTGAAGGGGTGAATATCTTAATTTCCTGACCATTATAACAAAATCATGCCTAGACATCCAAACAGCAATGTCTACTGACATTATGAGATAAGGGAGAGGGAGGAATAAGTCAAATCCCTGATTTGCATTAGGTTGTTGTATGGATTACCATTTCATTGACACAACCAGGGAACTCAGAAGGAGCATGAATTTTAATGTATTGAGTCTCTAAAAGTTTTTTTTAAATAGTCTTGGGGATTTGAACAGTATTTGTCAAACATGTTTATGAAATGGCACACTTAGTAGGAATTATAATGTATATGTTTATCTTAAATAAACACAAAATTGACCTCAGCTGAGCAGCTGATGTATTCCAGCAGCAGCTTTGGCCACTCCTAATGATGAGAGTGTCCACATATTGGAGGTGTTTTATTTCCAAATGAGGCTTATTAGTATGCCTTGATAATATTATCCCGAAATTTTCAGAATAAACAATTCTTCTGCGCATTACCCTCACAAAACAGACCCTGTTCTTCAAGAAATACTGTTATTTTATAATAGTATTTATTCATCTAAAATATTTAGATGCCCCAAAAGCAGATTTAACTGTGAGTAGAAATTGTACTCATCATTTGACTAGTCAAATAACATTTATTATCCAGCTAACAGAAATCAGTACAACTGCTTTATTAATGGTTATAATGTTGAGTCTTACTGACCTTGCATTGAAACTATTGAGTCCATAATTTAAAGTGTGTCTTACTAAGTCAGCTTTATGCTGGATGGCTTCCACCAGTTATGGTCATTCTAGCAAATTAGGAACACCTTGATCTTCTTTTAGCTTATTTTGCTAACACTGGTCCTCCATGCAATTATGAAAATACGTAGCTTTAGTGTATGCATGTTCATTGACCTTCCTGTTGGACTCCGTGTCCCTTGAGGGTGTTTTAATTCTGATCATTTCCCTTTTGCCAACTTATGTGCTCTGAATACAATGCACATGTTAATTGTACTAGTATATGAGAAAAGCTTTAAACAAAAATATTTTAACTTTGTGGTCAGTGTGAAAATAGATGTCAAAGTTGAAAGCAGGCATGATTTTGTTATAATGGTCAGGAAATTAAGATATTCACCTAAACTAAAATTATTAGAATTTTCTGTTTTGCTCCTTCTGAATGGGATAAATGTTCCAAAGCTACCAAAGATGGCTGAGATACTGTACAGAGAGTTGTCAACACATATTTTGAATGTTAAAGTGTAAATAAAATGAATTACTCAGAAGGAGGATGAATTTTAGTGGATTGAGTCCCTAAAGTGTAGGGACTTGAATACAGTCCACATTCACTTTGTTGCAAGAAAAAATTTAAAGTTTGTTTCTTCATCAGCAATATAAAAGAGGGAATCTCTAACTATGCCTCTGTCTTTTACAGTTTTTTTTTTCCCTTAAGGTTTCTGGCAATATCTGGGCATATATGTAATTTAGTTCATGAAATATTTGGGGATATCCCAATTTAAACAGTTGTCCCTATCTACCTGATTATTATTGATATAAACATGATTGTGATTATTTTTATTTTCAGTGATTTAAAAAAAGTGTTACAGAGGTAATAAACACCTGTCTATGTCCAAGGGCTTTTGTGTCACTGGCAGTTAAGCAAGATATTTAAAATAGAGCTCTTTTGTTTTTTTGTTTTTTGACTAATTTGGCTCAAGATGCTTTATTCTTTGAAATTATAAAAACAATATGATTCTTGTGGTAACCATCATCAGTGATCTATTCTTTTTCACTTAATAAATCTACAGATGCAAAATAGCTACCTCCTATAGGGAGACCGTTAAACTATTGACCACAAAATAGGAACATGGCTCCAAAGGGGAAGAGGGCTGCACATTTTAGAACAGGATCAAAAGAAGTTTCCTAAAACATTTTGAAAGGAGATTTTAGGTATAAAATAGGCACATTTTAGAAATTAACAGGCCCATGGGGGAAAAACACACACACAGGGTTTCAGAGCATCAGAAAGTACACATTTACACAATAAAGGAAAGGAAGACCCTCATTCAGAGAGGGGAAAGAAAGGTCCAAAGGGAACAGGAAAGCAATCAGGGAGAGTAAGGAGGAAATCTCCTGTACCTCTTATGAGGTTCCAGCTCTGGAGTTGCTATAGTAACCAATCTAAGGGGATAGTGATCAGTCAGAGGGGATATCAAGGCATAAATATCTCAGCCCTTATGAACAGTAGGAAAAGGAACTTAGTGGGATTCTTTCCCCTTCCCCACGTGGGAGTCTGTGTTTGTTTCTTAATAAATGTTCACCTTTTACTATATATACCATCTTTCATCCATGGTTTCATTCTTAGACTCCACCTGGACAAGAGCCAGGGAACCATCCTGCCCAGGGGAACTCCAGGCATTCCAGTGCAATTTTCCCATATCAATTTGATTGTGAGCAGTACAGCTTGGCTAAAAGGTATTTGGAAGAGGCTAGAAGTGCATTACAATGACCTGACATTTTATTGGGAAGAAGAGAAAAAATCTATCAGAGAACTGCCTATTCCAACAAAATAAAAACTACAGCAACTGAAAGCATGTTAATTCACATAGTGAAATCTGAATTTTTCTTTCGAACTAATAGAAGAAAGAAGTGAGGCAAGGATTTTGGCTAAATCTTTAAAATACTTGTGTTGTTTTTTTTAAAAAAAATATTATTATTAGATTAGGCCTTATTTTTCACTAAAAATAATAAGGTATTTTTGGAGATTCTTTTAATTTTTTGATTTTTTTCTGGAGAAAAATTAAAATTTTGGTCCTCTCCGCTGCTCTGCTAACCTAATGCTGGCAGTGTGGACCACTTACATAGGTATAATTTGTCTATTTATGCATTGTACATTCTGTACCATCTACTTACATTTTTACTCAGAGAATGTTTTAAACTTTGTGCTTCCTTCATTCAAAAGAAATATATATGTAACCATTCTCCATGTATTGACTAAAACTTAGGTATAACTATATTACTGAACTGCAAATGTGCCCAATTATTATTTTACAAAAAAGTCTCAAAATGTATGCCTTAAGATACATTGTGGATAACAAATGCCAATAGTGTTGTACCCTCTTACCAAAAGCATACCTGTGCATGGTAGTCTCAATATTTTCAATGGCATCAAAAAAATCCATAGAGTTTCCTGATAAAATATGAATTCTAAGCCTGCATTCCAATTCAACTTTTATAAGAGTTTGGCATGAAAATGTTGGGTATGCATGTAACCAGAAAGAGTGTTGTACTATTGTGCTTGGACATAGGCCTTCAGAATAGTATGCAGATAAAGTAGGTTCGATTAACAAGCCATATTCTAGATAATGATATCATCAAGGTGCTCCGAAATATCACTATATATATATATACCTGAGGAACCATTTCAACCTGAAGACTAGTGGCCATGATGACACACTGACCACCAGAGGGCAGATGCCCAACACAGGAGCTGCCCCCTGGTGGTCGGTGCATTCCCACAGCCTACCTCCCATGGCCAGCCAACCTCCCTCCCCTAAATTGCCCTGTTCAATGACCAGATCGAGGGACCCCCCACCTGTGCACAAATTCCTGCACTGGGCCTCTAGTTTTCTAGGAAAATCCCTATTTCTCTAGTGTTAATCTTTCTGTGACTTAGGTGAGGAAAATTCTATTACTCTGTTCCTTTTTCATTTTCTTCTGGAGCTATTTTAGCTTTGTTTTGATTACTAGGTGTATTGGTTAATAATGTGGATTTTGTAATTAAAAAAACACACACCACGATTTCAAGGGAAACATCATAAGTGCTTTATTCAAAGTAATATCCATAACTAGCTACATATTTCCCATCTTTTAGTCAATTTGTGGATACTGTCCTAATAGAACTTTTCTTGTTTTGATGCAACCATTGAGAGACCCAATTTTCCACTTTTTCGTATGTCTTGAAGTTCTGCTCAGAAAGTACTTGTACCATCGATCAAAACAAATGGTAATCTGAAGGAGCAAGGTCTGGTGAATATGGGGGTGGGTTAATATTTCCCAGGGGCAAGATCTTTTAATGTGTCTTTAACTGGCTTTGAAGTGTGTGATGGTGCATCTTCATGAAGCAAAATTACTTTGCCATGTCTTCTGGCCCATTCTGTCCATTTAATGATCAAAGCGTGGTTCAAGCCGAAACCGGTTTGGCTCAGTGGTAGAGCGTCGGTCTGCGGACTGAAAGGTCCCGGGTTCAATTCCGGTCAAGGGCATGTACATTGGTTGTGGGCACATCCCCGGTAGGGGGTGTGCAAGAGGCGGCTGGTCGATGTTTCTTTCTCATCGACGTTTCTAGCTCTATATATCTCTCCCTTCCTCTCTGTAAAATATCAATAAAAATATATTTTAAAAAAAGCATGGTTCAAATTGATTATTTATTATTGGTAGTGATCAGTATTAACCATTTCACCTGGTTTTAGAAGCTCATAATACACCACACCTTCCTGATCCCACCATACGCAGAGCATTGTCTTCTTTAGGAAGCGATTTGGCTTTGCAGTTGATGTTGACAATTGACCTGGATCAACCCATGATTTTGTGCATTTGGGATTCTCAAAATAAATTCACTTTTTAATGCCAGTTATAATTCAATGCCATTGAAGCAACATTTTACTGATGACTTTTTGGTTTTCTATTTGCCTTCCATTCAGTTGATATGGCACCCATTTTCCTTCCTTTAAAATCTTTCCTATTGCTTGTAAATGATTGGAAATTGTTTGGTGAGCAATGTTTAATTTTTCTGCAAGCATTTTTTTTTTTAAATTGAGATGCATCTTCATCCAATAATGCTTGTAATTTTTGGTCTACAAACTCTGTTGGTTGACCTGAAAGTTCTTTGTCTTTCATATTGAAATCAACACATTTAAAGCCTTTAAACCAATGTTCACAAGTATCTTGAGATGGAGCATGTTCACCACAAGCTTCCCAAAGTATTCAGCAGCCCTTTTCTTAAAATAAATCAATGAATTAAAACTTCCGGCAAAAGCTCTTTTTTTGGCCACGAAATTTGACTATATATATATATATATATATATATATATATATATATACAAACACACACACACACACACACACACACGCATGTTATATGCTTATTTGAGGGGAGAAATGTGGATGATAAAATACTTTTGGGACATCAATAAATATTATTCCAAATGTTAACATCAATAATTATTTGAAAATTATCATTTTTAACGTGTGAACTGTACAATTTCACAAAGCTAATACTTGACTCATTAAACTATAAAATAATATGCTAATCAAATACTAGTAATTAATTTCAAAGGAATAGCCATATGCAATGGCTAACTCTTTAACGTGAAATAACTTCTATATCACACTATTCCTGTATTTTAAATATAATTACTTTATCTTCATTACTATTTTATAAAAATCCAATATTCTTAAATATTTATGCAATTTCTTCCAAGCTTCTTCTACAAATAATTAATAAAATTACTCATCACTTTAAAATAACACTTGATTTCCAATAGAATGTTAGATGTAAATATATAATAATGCATCTGTGCCTTTTATGTATTTAAAATTTATCCCTATCAAAGGAAAGTAATAAATCCTAACATTTTGGGTTACATATTCCCCATGCATACAAATGTAAAAGAACAATAGAGAGTGTCTCTGTCTTTTTATATCCAATACACAACTTCAGATTCATAACCATGCAAACACCACATGAGAACCTGAACTAAATGCTAAATAATTGAATTTCTAATAAATATCATAAAAATTGGTATCTAATGAAATATGGTAGAAGTCATATTTTGATAAAGCCTGCTGTTTGAATTCTAACTCTGCTAAGTCTGATTAAAACACAGGGTACTTACCTTAGCTTCAGAGCCTGAGACCAGAACCAGGAAATTGATTCCCACTGACTCAGTAGCTTCAGGGATAGAAACTGTAGATAACCTTTAGAGACAAATAACCCCTGAGCTCTGCTTTTGTTTTGTGTATGGGCTATCCTCTGCTTTTGTTTTGTGTTTGGCTATCTGGCCACATTCCAATGTCCAAGAGGATGTGACTGGGAACCAACCCTGCTGGCTGTCCCCAGTCTTTAGAATTTAGCCTTTAAAATTAAAACAAAAGAAAATTCCTGTGGTTTGAGCCTTTAAAAGGGCTAGCCACATCTATAGCAGTCACAGTCCTATGGAGCCACCTGCTTGTGCTCTTGTGGCTGCCCTGGTCAGTAATTTCAATAAATCTTTGTCTGCTTTTTTTAAATTAGTCATCAGCCTCCGCTGGTCTTATTTTGAATCCAGGGTTCGACCCCACAACATCTAACATTTTCTAGTAATTTTGAAATTCTAAAAAAATCATTCACAGTAAAATGCCCTATCATAAATATTCAGATTTTAAATAGAATTGTCCAGAGTTACTTACATACTTTTTAAAATAAATATATTTAATTAGCAACTTTTCTAGTAATTTATAAAATAACTTATGTGCTTATTTTAGGTCAAAATATGGTCTCTTATATAACTAATAACAAAATAATTTTGAAAGAACATTCAAGTTTTTTTATTGACAATATAATTTTAACTACTTCTATTTTGTCAATACTTTGTGATATATTTCTTTTTATGGAATTATTGTATCATCACACTTATTTACAATTAGTCTGAATCTTTCCCCATTGATCAAATACATATATTTTGAGTACAAATCTGTTCCCTTGGGGTACACTGTATGATGAGCAGCTCAAGTTTAGTATCATAATGAGCAAATTCCCAGTGAACTATTTTTGTATAACTATAAATTTGTTCTTGATTAACATCTCTTCCAGATATTAAAACTCTATTACCTTGGAATTTGAAAACGAGTCTGAAATAAAACACCAGGGGCTGTATTTAGGAGTGTTATTTTTCTGACATCCAAACGGTCAGGATGATCTATTAGGATTTTTCTACACTTCTTTTTAAAAATATTGCTTGGGGGCATTGAGATGACTTTAAATTCATCCTGCTGAGAGGCTAAGCAGAAAGGATTAATACGGAGTATGTTCTTGCATTTATAAGAGCTAAACTAGGTTGTTTAGAATCAGAACACAGCATGTCGGAAGGTACATCTAGCAATGACTTTAACAGATTATTACCCAATTTTAAGAAGGAGAAAAAAAGAGTCCTCCAGCAATTTTATTCATTTAAATGTAATTATAATGCCATGAAATAGATCCATAAGCAGACTTCATGTGAGCAATTATTTAGTTTCTCTATTTTCAACAGAACTGGTTGGAAGGGCAGTTGTTATTTTATTCTTTTCTCTCCACCGTATAAGCATATTAAATTTTCTTCCATTAAAATTGATCTTTTGTGGGAACTGCTGTGATAAGAAATGAAACAAAGGGGCACCTCTTCAGGTTAATTTTCCTTATTCTACTTTTGTAAATGGGAACTACTTAAATGTACCAGAGAATCACAGTCACCTGCAGGGCGATTCCAGCTTTCGCTGCATCAGCAGAAAGAATTGCCTTTTAAAAGGTTATGCTTTGTTTCCTGGGGGTGAGCTTTATTATTCCCCTTTACAGATGCCTCATCCTTAAAGATGTGTCAATAGGACTTAGACACTGACCAAAAAGTGCCCACAGCATTTAAAATACTTCCATCCTCTGATTTTTATATTATTTTAGTTAACCATGATTATCAAAGGCATCTTTATGCTTCCCGTTACTCTTTACTTTCCTACAAGTTCAGTTCAGTTAGTTGGAATAAAAGGATGAGATTACTCATAATTTACATTTTCAGAGATTTCCCATTTTTTAAATCTTTAAGCTGAGTAAATTGAATGTCTTCGAATAGAATATTTACAGCTTGGTGAAACTGAGGAATGAAACATTGTCATACATATTTATTTATTTCCCAATTTAAAACTCTTTGGGAATGTTTTTGGTAGAGGTTTAAATAATACAGAGCTGAATATAAAACAACATTTTTTATTACTATGTCCTAAGTATGCGGATAAGCCTCTCAGTTCTCCTCTGTGTTTCTATCAGTTGCTGGAGTTTATGAAGAGATACCCAAATATTAAACTTACTATACCTTGATACATTAATGTGGAAAATAAACCTTTACATCATTTATTTTTAAAACAATTAAAATATTTATCAAAATTAATAAAAACCTTAAGAAAGTTTAAGTAATCATTCTTTCTTAATACAAAGAGATGTTGAGGCAGCGAGTTTACCTAGTGAGACTAGCCAGGAAAAGTAGAAATTAAATAGCATTAAAATATCTGAAGTCAAGTTGATGTGTCAAAAGTTCAGAATTCATTGTTTTGATTTCTTTATTTTTAGGATTTAATTATTTTCTAAATGGTATTCTAATATTCTTAAAATTATGTAGTTAAGTTGCCTTAGGACATTATATGGCAGAATTGGGGGCAAGCAGGTGAGTGTGACAAAAAAAGGGAAATTTTGGCTCAATATTAAAACATACTTTCAAACAACTAATCTTTTTCCTTTTTTACTTGGCATGCATAACTAATAGGGGGTACTATAGAGTTTCTGTGGCATTGGAAGGAAAATAACATTAAAATGGTATCTAAGGACATTTGAAAGTCTAATAATCTATGAGTTCAATGTGATCATTCTATATTTCATTAGCCTTAACACAATTTTTTTATTGGCTTCATTTTGTTATTAGTTAAAAGAAAACAAATGAAACAAAACCAAAACTACATTTCATTGTTTTATTTGGGAAAAATATATAGTTCTAATTAGGACTAATAAAAAAAACTAAGTCAAAAGTTTAAAAGGAATAAACCTCATTATCCTATGAAAATTATTCATGAAAATCACTGTTGCTTACTAATCAGATAGCTAAATAGAGATTTAGGTGATATTTTTATTAATTAACTTCCTTTTTCTTTTTTTCTTTAATCTTTATTGTTGGGAGTCAGAGATACACCCTGAATTTCCCCCTATTGCTCTCCACCTGGATCCTACCCTGCCTCATGCCTTCACCACCATATTGTATGCATCTAATACGTAATGCATATATGTACTTAAGCTGTTTGGTCAATCTCTTACCATCTTCCTGTCCCCCTTCCCTCTGAGAGTTGTCAGTCAGGCTTTTCCATGTTTCCATGACTCTGGTTCTATTTTATTCATAAGTTTATTTTGTTCATTAGATTCCTTATTTGTTTATTTTTGCTTTTTAGATTCAATTGTTGATAGATTTGTATTTATTGCCATTTTATTGTTCATATATTTTGTTATTTTTATCGTTCTTGTTCTTCTCCTTCTTGTTCTTCTTTTTAAAGAAGATCCATAAACATCACATGTAAAACTGGTTTGGTAGTAATGAAATCCTTTAGCTTTTTCTTGTCTGTGAAGCTCTTTATCTGACCTTCAATTCTAAATGAGAGCTTTGCTGGGTAGAGCCATTTTGGTTGTAGGTCATTGCTTTTCATCACTTTGAATATTTCTCACCATTCCCTTCTGGCCTGCAAATTTTCTGTTAAGAAATCAGATAACAGTTGTATGAGAGTTCCCTTTTAGGTAACTAACTGCTTTTCTATTCCTGATTTTAAGATTCTCTTTTTTGTCGTTAACCTTTATCATTTTAATTATGGTGTATCTTGGTGTGGACTCCTTGGTTCATCCTTTTTGGGACTCTCTGTGCTTCCTGGACTTGTAACTCTATTTCTTTCTCCAGGTAGAGGAAGGTTCTGTTCTTATTTCTTCAAACAGGTTTTCAATTGTTTGTTCCCTCTCATCTCCTTTTGGCACCCCCTGGTGCGAATGTTGGTATGCTTAAAGTTGTCCCAGAGACTCCTTATACTATCTTCAAATTTTTAGATTATTTTTTCTTTTTGCTCTTCTGATTAGGTGTTTGTTTTTTGTGTTTTGTTTTTTTGCTTCCTCATATTTCAAATTGTTAATTTAATTCTTGGTGTCTTCTACTGTTGATTTCCTGCAAATTATTCTTCATTTCAATTAGTGTATGTTTAATTTCTTACTGGTCTTTTTTTATGTCTTGACATTCTCACTAAGTTCATTGAAGCTCTTATTAAGTTCTTTTAGCATCTATATAACCATTGTTTAGACCTTTGTATCTAGTGGTTTTCTTACTTCTATTCATTTCTTTTTCTGGAGACTTCTGTTCTCTTATTTGTTTATACGTTTGTATCTAGTACTTTTCTTACTTCCATTCATTTTTTTTCTGGAGACTTCTTCTGTTCTTTTATTTATTATGTTTAATTATCTCTGAATTTTCGCTGCTTCCTTGTGCTTGTTTATATCTATTGGGAATTAGTAGAGTGATCTTGTGCATTAGGTGTCCTGTAGGGCCCAGTGGCTCAACCTCCTTAGTCACCTGAGTAGGACACTCTCAGTGTGCCCCTGTGTGGGCTGTGTATACTGTCATGTCGTAGTTGAGCCTTGATTGCTATTGGTGTCACTGGGAGGAATTGACCCCCAGGCCAATTGGCTGTGAGGACCATTTGTGACTACAGCAGAAGAGCTGCTGTTCTAGAGACACCCCTATAGAGCAAGACTTTCTTCAGTGAGGCATTGGTGCTCAGTAAGTCTGCCCCGTGAGTGTGTGAAATTCATAGATGTGTAAAGTTGTAATCTAACACATTAAAACATTCAAATCTAGTATGGTTTGAAGTTGTCCACTGGGTACACTGGCTCCAGTGCCTTTCAGGATGTGTAAAGTCAGCCATTGCCTGTGCCCTGCCTGGGACAAACCTGCATGAGTTACAGAGTGATCTGCAGATGGCTGACACTCCTGTTGGGCTTGGAGGAAATGTGAAACTTGGAAAGCTGCTACTCTTGCCAGGCCTTGGGTCACTTATCAAGATATATGAGGCACACCGAGTCCATCTGCTACTTGTTTGAGAGATTTTTGGGAAAGTCTGAAGACTGAGCCCACACAGGCCATTCATATGGAAAAGACACTATAAACAACTTAGGTGTGGCTGCAAGTTTGATGGGCAGGATCTCAGGGTATCAGCACAGCTGAGCCAACAGTGTAGTCCAAGTTGATGGTGCCTCCCAGTCTAATCAGATGCACAATGTCTTCTGCCAGCACTTCTGTGTGGGAGAAAGTTGACCCCAAGTTTTTGCCCTGATGCCAGACAATTTAGTTCCTCTCATATGTCCCTGAATCCTTTCAAGCTAATGGCCCAACACTGGAGCTCAGGGAGACTGAGTCTGAGTAAATTCATTCATCGGCTTTTAAGAAGAATTGTCTGGGTCTCTAGCAGCCTCCGTGTCACTTAGCCACAATCCCAGCTGGTTTTTATAACCTGAAATTACAGGGAATTCTCTTCCCAGCACTGTAACCCTGGGCTGATGATTCTGTGTTATGCTGGAACCCCTTGCTCCTCACAGGAGGCCTCCTCAGCCAAATTATCCCACCCCATTAAAAACACACCACACATGAGTGTTGGATCAGCTCTTTCCCTGCCTCTGCCCCTCTTACCAGTCTTAGTGTGGTTTCTTCTTTACTTCTCTAGTTGTAGGGCTTCCATTCAGCCAGATTTCAGGAAGTTCTGAATAATGGTTGCTTTGTTTTTAAGTTGTAATTTTGATGCGGTTGTGGGAAGATGGAAGTACTGCATTTACCTACACCATCTCCTTAGTTCCTCCTTAGGTGATACCTTTACCTTTCTTTTATTTTTTTTTACAGTTTATATTTGCCATGACTTTCTAAATCACAGTATCTCATATTCAAAATTATTAATACTTGGCAGAATTAGATATTAACTATTTAATTGTTCTATTACTATATAGTTATTATACTATTGTTTAACAAATTAATAAAGTGGATAGTTATTTCATTTCTTTCATCTTTTGTTTCAAGATTTATTTTAATAATTTTATAAGTACAATATAATTCACATTATTTTTCACAGTTTAATATGTTTATTCTAGTCAGATGAAATTCATCATGGTGCTGATTCACTGTCCATTATACCAGATAATTTATCTATGCCATCAGGCATATTTATATTCTTGGCAGTCACACATTTTCTAGTTTTTCTTTTCTATTAGAATGAATGAGTGGAAAGTAGAGCAGATGGTCAAAGTAATGGCTCTTCTAAATATTTTATAATTATAGAAGTAAGGATAAATGCTCTTTCCACTATGACTTCATCAAAATATATGTACTTATATAGACATATTTGTTATTACAGGTGTGCGTGTAAAATTACTGTTACACATTAAAATCAATTGTAAATTCTCAAACAAATAAAATATTATTTACTTTATTTGTTAAACCAGCTATAAATTATTCTTTTTAAATTCCCACTCTTAATTAAGAAATCTGAAAATATTCTGATAGCTTCTTCCATCATATGATATAAAAAGACCAAAGATCAATCATCAAGAGTTAAAATGCAAATCATGAAGAGTCTTTTAATTTATATAAAAATCTAAAAGCTAGTGGGTAGAAACTAAAGTGTTTTATGCAAGATAATGACATTACATTTACATTTTGAAAAATTCACACTACCTGCACTTTATAAAATTGACTGAAAGCATACAAAAATGTATTATGGGAGAAAAATTATGAAGCTAAAGCAAGGATACTTGTGAGAGGTAATGCTTCCTTAGTCTAGAATAGTGTCAACGAAGATGGAGAAAACCATACATATTTAAATTGCCAGGACTTGAAATTGTTTAAAATGTGGAGGTAAAATAGAAGAATAATTTCTACTGCCTTCAAGATTTCTTAAAGACACATTGATTATATGATCATTTATTATGATTGAGGGCACTGGAGCAGAGATAAATTTGGTTTGAATATCATAAGTTCAGGTTGAGATATGATAAGCTTGAGGTGCCTCTTAGACAGTCCAAGTTTTAAGATGACATAAGGATATAAACATCTGAAGTTTTACATTAAAGAGTTAAAAAGAAAACTCTCACGACTATCAAAACATAAGTGTTGGAAGAATGATATAAAGAGAAAAAAATGCATTAGTATTTTGTTATGGGATAAATATATGAAGAAAGAGAACAATTTCATGAAAAAGAACAAATACTTTCCTGAGTTTATTTATCAACCATAGTAGTTTTTTTGGTGGAATCTTTAAGGTCCATAGTCTATATACAGTATCATGTTATTTGCAAATACTGACAATTTTACTTCTGCTTTTCCAATTTGAGTGTCTTTTAATCTGATTCCAGTACTATGTTGAATAAGAGTGGTGAAAGTGAATATCCCTACCTTGTTCCTTATCTTAAGAGAAACACTTGTAGTTTTTGCCCATTGACTATGAGGTTGGCTGAGGTGTGTTCTGTCATTTCCTATTTTCTGAGAATTTTTATCATAAATGGGTGCTGGATTTTTATCAAATATTTTTCTGCATCTATTTATATGATTATGTTGTTTCTATCCTTCATTTTGTTTATATAGTGTATTAAGTTTATTGATATTAAGATGTGGTACCAACTTTGCATCCCTGGAATAAATCTAACTTGATCATGATGTATCATCTTTTTAATGCTTTGTTGGATCTGATTTGCTAATATTTTGTTGAGAATTTTAGCATCTTTGTTAATCTGGGATATTAGCATAACTTTTCCTCTCCTTGTAGTGTCTTTATCTGTTGTGTGTGTGTGTGTGTGTGTGTGTGTGTGTGTGTGTGTGTGTCTGTCTGTCTTTTTAATTAGGGTAATGCTGGTCTTGTAAAATGAGCCTGGGAGTCTTTTTAAAAAGATGTTTTATTGTTTTCTTGGGGGGGGGGTGAGGGAGGGAGAGAGAGAGAGAAATAGAAACAGCAATGAGAGAAAAACATCAATCAGCTGTCTCCTGTACACCTACCACCAGGGATCAAGCCTGCAATCTGGGCATGTACCTTGACCAGGAAATGAACTGGTGTCCTCTTGGTTCCTAGGTCTATGCTCAACTGCTGAGACACACTAGCTAGGCTCTTTCTTCCTCTTGAACTTTTTGGAAACATTTGGAAAGAATAGGTGTTATTTCTTCTTTGAATGTATGATAAAACTTCCCTGAGGTTATCTATTCCAGGACTTTTGTTTGCTGGTATATATATATCATTGCTTCAGTTTCATTAGTTGTTATTCATCTATTCAGGATTTCTGATTCTTCTTAAATGAGTTTTGCAATATTGAATATTTTAAAGAATTTATCTATTTCTCCCAGGTTACCCAGTTTTTTTGGTATGTAGTTGGTCATAGTATTTTCTAATGATCCTTTATATTTTTACTAGAGGCCCGATACATGGAAATTCATGCACTGGAGGGGGTCCCTCAGCATGGCTTGCCCCCTCTCACAGACTGGGAGCCCTCAGGGGTAGGAGGTGACCTGGCAATCAAGAGAAGGCGATGACCCCATCACATCTCTGCTGCTGCCACTGCTAGCAGTGCAAGCCTCAGCTGACTCTAGTTACCTGAGCTTCAGCAACCCTGGGTGGCTATTTATTCAAATGGATTCTCAATCCCTTGCTCTCTCTCTTCTCCTGGACTCCTTATGGTGCAGATGTTGTTATACTTCATGTTGTCCCAAAGGTTTCTTAAACTATCATTATTTATTTTAATTCTTTTATATTTTTGCTGCTCTGATTGGATATTTTTTTCTATCTTGTCTTCCAAATTGTTAATTTCATCCTCTGTTTCATCCAGCCTACTATTTATTTCTTCCAGTATATTCTTGATATTGTGTTCAGATATTGTATTCTTCATTTCTGACTGGTCCTTTTTTATGTTTTCTATCTCCTGTGTCATGTTGTTGAACTTTAGTCCTTCTGAGTATTTTCCCTTGTATTTCATTTGTGACTTGTTCCTCTCCCTATTTTGGCTGCATTTTTGTGTTTGTTTTTACATAGTAGATAAATCTGCTATGACTACCAGTCTTCATGAGATGACCTTATGTAGTTGATGTCCTGTGGAGTCTAGTGATGCAATCTCCTTTATCACCTGAGCTGGGTACTCCAGGAATGTTATATGGGTGGTTATGTGGGACCTCCCATGTAATTAAATCTTGATTGCTACTGGACCATTACTGCATTGGATTGACCTTGAGGCTGGCTGAATGTGAGGCTCAAGACTGATTACATCATGCAGGCTCCTATGCAGGTGCTGACCACATGAAGTTGAATTTGCCTCAGCAGCTTTTGCTGCCTGCCAAGATCTCCCTTTGGATATGTTGCTTGTGAAGCTTATTGGATTCTTCTATGATATAAGAAGCTGGACATAAGGTATGTTTGTTCTAAACCTCTTAGGAGCAACTCTTGGTAGGGCAATGTAAGACACTTCCTTTGACTGGCCCTCAGCAACCTTTTTGGAAAAGTCTTAATGTGGCTTCTTCCATAAATCCTTAGTTATAAGATTTTTATTCAGTTAGCTTTCATTTGGTTATTCATGATGATTCTTATATAAGTTAGTTTTAATTAGAGTTTGGTCCTTGGAGATGGTGAGTGTAGTTTCCACCTACTCTGCCACAATCTTACTAGAACTGATAGGTGAATTCAGTAACACAGCTGGATAAAAAAATAAATATTTAGTAATAAGTTTTATTTTATAAATCAACAATGCTCTTTCAGAAAGGGACACTAAGAAAATGATTCCATTTACAATTGATTCAAATAGAATAAAATACCTGGAGATGAATTTAACCAAAGCTGTAAAGTATCTGTACTCAGAAAATGATAAGACACTGAAAAAAATTGAAGAATATAAAATTAGTGGAAGCATTTACTGTGTTCTTAACTAGGAAAAATAAACATCATTAAGATGTCCATGCTGGGGCCGGTTTGGCTCAGTGGATAGGGAGTCAGCCTTTGGACTCAAGGGTCCGGGGTTTGATTCTGGTTAGGAGCATGTACCTTGGTTGCAGGCACATCCCCAGTGGGGTGTGTGCAGGAGGCGGCTGATTGATGATTCTCTCTCATCAATGTTTCTGACTCTCTGTCCCTCTCTCTTCCTCTCTGTAAAAAATCAATAAAATATATATATTTTTAAAAGATGTCCATACTACCCAAAGCAATCTGTAGACTTAGTGTAACTCATATCAAGATAAAAATGGCATATTTCACAGAATTAGAACAATTATTTCAAAAGTTTATATGGAACTACAAAAGATCCCAAATAGCAACAGCAATGTTGAGAAAGAAGAACAAAGTTAGAGGAATCATATTACTTGTTACAAACTATGGCTATGATAATCAAAACAGCATTCTAGTGGCATAAAAATAGACATATGTAACAATGGAATTTAATAGAGAGCCCATAAATAAGCCCATGCTATTATAGTCAATATTTGACAAAGGAGACAAAGACAATGAGGTGAGATAATCTACTTAATAAATGGTGCTGGGATTATTTGAATGATTTTTGCAAAACATTGAAACTAGAACAGTTTCTTACATTACATAAGAATAAACTAAAAATGGGTTAAATATATAAATGTTAAAACAAAACAATAAAAATCCTAGGAGAAAACATAAGCAGCAAAATCTCTGTCATTTCTCAGAGAAATATTTTTTTTTCTGATATCTTTAGGCAAGGGAAACAAAAGTAAAATAAACAAATGTGACTACATCAAACTAAAAAGTTTTGCACAGCAAAGGAAAACATCAACAAAATGAAAAGACAACTGACTGGAGGGAAGAATATATTCCCCAATGATACATCTGATGAGGGTTTACTACCAAAACTTATAGAGCTTATAAAATTAACACCAAAAACCACAAACAATCCAATTAACATATGGGCAAAGGACTTAAATAGCTACTTTTTCAAAGAGGTCATTCAGGTGGCTAGTAGTCATGAAAAGATGTTCAATGTCACTAATCATCAGAGAAATGCAAATTAAAACCATAATGAGATATGACTTCACACCTATCAGCATGGCATCCTATCTAATAAAAGAATAATAGGTAAAGTGACCATCACTCAAACACACAAGATGGCCACCCCATGTGGTCAAAGATAGCTTCCCCATGTGGACACAAAATGACCACCACAAGATGACCTGCAGGAGAGGATAGTTATGGATGACTGGGCTGGCAAAGGAGGGCAGTTGGGGGAGACCAGGCCTACAGGGGAGGATACTTGGGGAGGACCCAGGTATGCAGGGGAGGATACTTGGGTGGGGGGGCAGGCCTGAAGTGGAGAGTAGTTAGGAGCGACCAAACCAGCAGGGAAGGGTAGTTAGGGGCAATCAGGGCAGCAGGGGAGCAGTTAGACATTGATCAGACTGGTAGAGGAGTGGTTAGGGGGTGATTAGTCTGGCAGGCAGAAGTGGTTATGGGCAATTAGGCAGGTAGGCAGGTGAGTGATTGGGAGCCAGAAGTCCTGGATTGTCCTTGGATCAGGCCTAAATGGGCAGTGGGACATCCCTCGAGGGGTCCCAGATTGGAGAGAGTGCAGGCTGGGCTGAGGGACACACCCTCCCAGGACCAGGCTTAAACCAGCAGTTGAACATCCCCTGAGGGGTCCTAGATTAGAGAGGGTGCAGGCTGGGCTGAGGGCTCCCCATACCCCCAGGCATGAATTTCATACACTGAGACTCTAGTTATAAATGATGCTGCAATGTAGATAGACATGCATATATTTCTTTGAAATAGTGTTTCATGTTTCTTTAGGTACATTCCCAAAGTGGAATCCAGGTCATAAAGCAGTTACATTTTTAAAAATATCATCACCAAAAACTGTTTATTGATTGTTTAAAGAGAGAAGAAGGACGAGGGAGACATAGAGAAAGAGAATTTGATGTAAAGAAGAAACATCAATTAGCTACTTCCCATACACACCTCAACTGGGGATCAACATACAAGCCAGGTATATGCCCTGATTTGGAGTCAAACCCACTACCCTTTGGTGTACAGAACTATGCTCCAACTAACTGAGTTACACAGCCAGGTCTATTTTTAAGTTTTTGAGGTAATTCTATACTGTTTCCACAGTAGCTGCACCAATCTGCATTCCCACCATCAAAGCATGGAGTTCCCTTTTCTCCACATTCTTGACAGTATTTCTGTTTTTATTTTTTAATTTTTTGATGAACTAGAGACCTGGTGCACAAAATTTATGCACTGGGTGGGTATATTTTAGAAGTTAACTCCTTATCAGATGTATCATTGGAAAATACATTCTCCCATTTTGTGGGTTCTCTTTTAATTTTGTTGATGGTTTCTTTTACGCTACAAAAGCTTTTTATTTTGATGTAGACCCGTTTGCTTAATTTCTTATTTGTTTCCCCTGCCCAAGCAGATGTATCAGCAAACAGGTTGTTCTTAGAGGTGTCTGAAGTTTTGTTACCTATGGTTTCTTCTAAGAATTTTATGGTTTCAGAACTTACACTTAAGTCTTTTTATCCATTTGGAGTTTTTTATTGTGTATGGTGTAAGTTGGTGGTCTAGTTTCATTTTTGTGCATGTAGCTGTCCAGTTTTCCCAACACCATTTATTGAAAGTCTACCTTGACTTCATTGTATATTCTTTCTTCCTTTATAAAATATTAATTTAGCATGATGGCTTGAGCCCATTTCTGGGGTTTCTGCATTGTTCCATTGATCGATATGCCTGTTCGTGTGCCAGTACCGGGCAGTTTTGATTACAGTGGCTTTGTAGTATGACTTGATATCTGATATTATGCTTCCTCCAACTTTGTCCTTCCTTATCAAGATTGCTGAAGCATTCTCCATATACATTTTTGGAGGATTTGTTCCAGATCTGTGAAATATGCTGTTGCTATTTTAGTAGGGATTGCATTGAATCTATAGTTTGCTTTAGGTAGTATGGACATTTTAATGATGTTAATTCTACCAATCCCATGAGCAGGTTATATTCTTCTACTTGTTTATATATTCCGTTGTCCTTTTTTTTTTTCAGCATCCTGTGGTTTTCTGGTGCTTTATCTCCTTAGTTAAGTTTATTCCTAGGTATCTTAATTTCTTTTTTGTTGCAATGGTAAATGGGATTGTGTTTTTAGTTTCTCTTGCTGAGAGTTCATTATTGGTATAAAAATGCCATCAATTTCTGGATGTTAATTTTGTATCCTGCTACATTGCCAAATTCATTTACTAAATATAGTTGTTTTTTGGTAGAGTCTTTTGGGTTTTCTATGTACAATATCATGCATTCTGTGAATAATGAGAGTTTTGCTTCCTCTTTTTCAAGTTGGATTCCTTTCATGTTTCCTTATTTCTGCTTGCTATGGCTAGGACTTCCAATGCTATATTGAATAAGAGTGGTAAAAGCAGGCATCCCTGTCTTGTTCCTGTTCTTAGGTGAAACATTTCTAAACATGCTAAATAAAGCCCTCCAGATAAAGACAAAAAAATAATTTAGAAGAATTTTAATTATATTTGTCTGAAAAATTAGTTTAAAAACAAACAAAACACCTTACATATAGAGGAACCAAGATAATAATTATATCAGACTTTTCATCTGAAACTTTATAAGCAAGAAGATAGTGAAATAAAATATTTAGTATAGAGAATAAAAATCTACCTTTTGTTTCTTGCAAAATTATCCTTTTAATTTGCAGGATAATAAAGACAAACACAAACTGAGGAAATTTGTTATCATTAGACCAGTCTTGCAAGAAATGTTTTTTTTATTTTTAAAGTTCTTTAGAAAGAAGGATAGTAATATAGGTATACTGGGATCTACATAAAGCAGGTAAGAACTTTAAATAAGGAAAAAATAAAGGTTATATATATATATATATATATATATATATATATATATTCCACCCAAAATCTATCCAGACTTTGAATGATTATAAAGTCAGTGCATATTGACATACTGTTTATTTTCAAAATTTAATAGAATCTACAGAAATGAATAATTTTATTTGTCAATGCCTGTTTTCAAACTGCTCCAGGCAGTGGGCTAATAACATACAGCAATGGAATACATAAAAAATAATTTTGTTTAGTATTTGTGCATCCTCAATTCATCAATTGTTACCAGTTTTATAGCATAAACTTAATCTTTTATGTGTCCCCCTAAAAAATCTATTGGATAATTTTTTGTTTGTTGTTTCAAGCTTAGTCTGGCTTCAACCATTATTTTGAATCAGTTAAGTCTGAAAAACAGCAAAATTAAGTGAGTTATCAGCTGTTAAACTGTGTATACATTTTTGAGGGATTCAGGTAAATCAGGTAAATCAAGAATATATACATAGTTTTCCCCCAAATGCATACATACTTTGAATAATTATAAAGGCAGTGTTTGTACTTTAACTATGTTTTCAACTTTCCACAAGCATTTTAGGATGAATTCCCTTTGTTCAAAGCTTGGTCTGGCTGAAATGAGTGAAACATCAATTGAGCTATCAGCTGTTCAAGTGTGTAACATGGTTTTGGGACATCTATATATATATATATAAATAAACTTATTGTTTAGATACATGAAGAATTATATCTAACCAGTAAGTTTATTCATAAAATAATACTAATAATGTAATTGAATTTATGCATATATATGTGTGTGTTTATGTAAAGTGATATGAATGACAGAAATGAGACAAAGAACAGAAGATAAGAATTAGGATTATTCTATAATTATTTTATTATTAGGTATTCACACTATTCATGAAGTAATACAGTTTTATTAAAATAAATTTGGAGCCTAAACCAGTTTGGCTCAGTGGATAGAGCACTGGTCTGCAGACTGAAAGACTATCGTATAAGAGCTTATAAGATGCCAACCCATGGTTAGCACAGATTGGGTGGCAGCTTTTTATTCAAAAGCTCTGTACTTTTTAAAAATATGGATTCAGTGTGTATTTCAGTTACTTGAAGTTGCGTTGCATTTAATAACTGCCTAGACTCGAAAACTTGAAGAAACAGAATTCCAAGACAACCTATGAATAGACCTTTGACTCGTGACCAGGCAGGGAAAGGCTATGCTGAAAGCCACGTTGTTAAAGGAGGCAGAGCTCCAAAGCAGGATGATTTTAATGCAGTCCTACCATGTCTCCACTTCATTTCTTTCCACTGATTTAAATGGTAAATGACCGTGTGTTCCATTATGAAACGTTAAACCTCCAGATTAACCAGATGACCCTTGCAAAAAATAAAAATCCTCCCATTAGTTGGAGAATATTCAAGGACCTCACCTGAAGAGGCTGCATTTTATGATAATATCTGTATCTCAAAGCCCATTGTTATTCCACCTCATCGCCTTTATATCGGCAATTAAGATCACTTCTTTGCAACAATTTGGAAACAAATTCTCTGTTGCCTCAGTGACGTATCTCCCAAGAATTTTGCAGTTAATATATTGTTTTGTGCTGTCAGCCTATCAGTAACTAGTGTTGTAACTGGACCGGCCCTGGTGGTTCCTATTCTGATTGCTAGATGCCCTCAGCAATAACTAACAGGAAACTCCTGGAAATTATATGGTACATCTTGGGCCACACAGTGAGTTGGCAGGGAGATGAGAGAGTGAGGTTCTGCTTTTATTGAGTTCAAGCATGGAGGCTAGGGTTTCCTGGATTCACTACTGTTGAATAAAAATAAAAATGTGAGAACTTAAAGTGTAGGAGAAGAAAAAACAAGGGAACCAAATGGTTAGTTGTCTAAATTAATCAAAATCTCTAAGACAAAGGAGCCTGGGGTGTGTGTGTGTGTGTGTGTGTGTGTGTGTGTGTGTGTGTGTGTGTTGCGGGGCCGGGGGCGGGGGTTGTGCTTAGCCTGTCTCCTTATGCAATCATGTGGTTGTCAGTGTGTTTATTGGAGACAGCCATCTTTGAAATGAATGCCTTCACAATCAAAGGTTAATTTTGGCAGTTACATTAAAAAATCCCACATTGCCCTACCAGGGCTGGGCAAACTACTGCTCAATGGCTGGATCCAGTGAGTAAATTTATTGAATTAAAAAAAACAAAAACAAAAAGACTGTACCCTTTTATGTAATGATGTTTACTTTGAATTTATATTAGTTCACACAACCACTCCATTCATGCTTTTGTTCCGGCCCTCCGGTCCAGTTTAAGAACCCATTTTGGCCCTTGAGTCAAAAAGTTTTCCCACCCCTGCAACCGGTTTGGCTCAGTTGATAGACCGTGGTCCTGGGACTGACGGGTCCCAGGTGCGATTCTAGTGAAGGGCATGTACCTTGGTTGTGGGCACATCCTCAGTAAGAGGTGTGCAGGAGGCAGCTGGTCAATGCTTCTCTCTCATTGATGTTTTTAACTCTCTATTCTCCATTTCTCTCTGTAAAACCTTAATCAATAAAGAAATTAACTAAATTTAAAAAAACCCACATATCAGGGGTTTTAGTACCTATATACTAACTGGAACCAGAAAAACTTGGTCTCAATATACTCATGTATATGAGGTGATGGACTAGAGGAAGAGTTTGATGATATAGGTACACTCTCCTAGGACATAAGCTTCAACACTCTGACACCTGGAGCTGGTCTTGATATATTACCAAGATGGATACTTTAACTTAGAGATGATATAGCTACGATCAATTAGGTCAAGGTTGTTAAACTGCCTTAAGAGAGTATTTAGCAATGGTTTGAAGGGTTTAGTGAGGTGGATATTTTAAAGTGGGTATATTGCCAAAGAGACCAAAGAGAAAACCAGATGAGTATGTTCCCTGGAAGGTGAAAATGGCAAAATAAGGAACTTACAGGTGAGTGGTGCAATCGGGTTGTATATGATAGTAAAACATAAAGCAATAGGTAATGGGAACTGGAATTCCTGATGGGAAAATAGATGTACAGCAAACAAGAACATATGGACAAGAAGATCAAAGTCGCTAAGGGCAGTTTGGCTCAGTGGATGGAGCATCAGTCTGCTGACTGAAAGGTCCGAGGTTCAAGTCCAGTCAAGGGCATGTACATTGGTTGCAGGCACATCCCCAATAGGGGGTGTGCAGGAGGCAGCTGGTCTATGTTTCTCTCTCATTGATGTTTCTAACTCTCTATCCTGCTCCCTTCCTCTCTGTAAAAAATCAATAAATTATATTTTAAAACAAAGAAAGATAAAAGTCATATAAGCTGAAGCCTAATCCCAGCAGCTCTGATAGAAAAATAATTTTTCACCCAGCTTCCATAAATGGTATGCAATCAAACCCATTTTCTTCAAATACAATCAACAAGGATATTTTAATTTTTTTAAACAAAATAATAGATTTTAAATCTGTGATTCTATTTTCACACATTTTAAGGCTATCTATTAAAGTCTATTTACTGGATAAAAATATTTCTGGCTCCACAGAACTTTTTCTTTTTAACAACAAAAATCTCATTTTAATGCTTAATAATTCTGATAAGAAATGCAAATTCAAGTGAATAGAAACAAAATATTGTAGGATAATTTCTTTTTTAAATTAAATATCTGGGTACATGTCTTACCATTGCCCCTCCCTCCCCGCCCCCCCCCCCCCCCCCCCCCCGCCAAACATGCTCTCTCTCCCCAGAATTTTGTATCCATTGGTTATACTTATATGCATGTATACAAGTCCTTCGGTTGATCTCTTATCTCCCTCATATCTCCCTCTCCTCCCCACTGTAATCTGACAATCTGCTTGTTGCTTTACTGTCACTATATCTATCTTACAGTTCATCAGTTTATAATATTCTTTATTATCCATAAATGAATGAGGTCATGTGGTGTTTCTCTTTCATTGACTGGCTTATTTCCCTCAGCATGGTGCTCTCCAATTCCATCCAGGTTACTGCAAATGATGAGAATTCCTTCTTTTTATGGCAGCATAGTATTCCATGGTGTAGATGTACCATAGTTTTATGATCCAATCATCTGCTGCTAGGCACCTAGGCTGTTTCCAAATCTGAGCTATTGTAAATTGTGCTGCTGTGAACAGAGGGGTGCATATATCCTTTCTGATCGGTGTTTCTAGTTTCTTGGGATATATTCCTAGGAGTGGGATTACTGGGTCAAATGGGAGTTCCATTTTCAGTTTTTTGAGGAAACTCCATACTGTTCTCCACAGTGGCTGCACCAGTCTGCACTCCCACCAGCAGTGCCTGAGGGTTCCTTTTTCTCCACAACTTCGCCAACACTTGTGGTTTATTGATGGCTCCACAGAACTTTACACACAACATTAAACTGTAATAAAGGCAGTTAAGCAATAAAAAGTCTCTGAAAAAACAAAAACAAAAAACAAAAAACAACAAAAACAAAACTTGAGCATAAATACTGTCATCCAAATAAGTGTTGAGGCACAGTTTAGTTGGGTACATGAGAGTAAATGATACAGATGTCAATAATAATTCTCTGACATGTTTTTCAGAGAGTCCTAAAAGTAGCCTGAGAGCTTCAGACTCATTTCTGCCCTCCACCTAGTAGCTATACTGTTCTCAGCGTGAAGTATCCCCAAGAAATTCCATGCCAAACATCTCCGCTCTTTGGAGAACACTCTGATCTACCTCGTCTCCCTTATGTCTCTGCTGTCTCCTTGCCCTCATCTCCTCCCAGCCACCATCACAATGATGAATATAAGAAATAATTTCAGTTTTAAAGCCCCATTGTCCTGCCTGATGGAAATTTACTTCTTCTGGGGATGAATTATAAGTAGCTGTGTGCTATAAACAATATGACAATACTTTCTGGTCTCTATATGCTGTAAGGTGATTTGCATTTTTATTAAGACATAATTTACATGCATGAAGCTATATTCATTTTAAATGCAAACTTTGATAAATTTGATAAATGAATATGCCCATGTTACCATCCCACCAATCAAGACCAAGAACATTTTTCATCCCCGAAGCTTCATCAGTGACTCTTTCTCATCAGTCCATTCTCTGCTCCAACACCTCTAAAACTCCAAGGTAATCCCTGTCTGACTTATATTACCATGATTACTCTAGCCCCTTTTCTATCCTCATGGAAGTGTGGTAATACAGCGTATTTGCTTTTTTTCTTTGCCTTCTTTCATGCAATATAATGGTTTCATGGCATTTGAATGTTTTTTATTGCTAAGCAATATTTAATTGAATGAATATACCACCCTGTGTTTACCAGTCTTCTGTGGTGGAACATTTGGGTTGTCTCTAGATTTTGGCCATTTTGGACAGCTGTTATAAACATTCTTGTAAAAATGTTTGGGATCATATATTTTCTAATGCCCACAGAATAACTATGGGTGGAATTGCTGGTAAATCATAAAGTACCGCATGTACCATAAAAGGATACATTTTATCCTTAAAACACTGTAAGCAGATTTATCTACAGTTTTACAATAGCACAATGTGTTAACATCATTCTCGTTATTGCAATTCTTTGCCAATGCTGTGTATTATCCTGCTTTTAAATTTATTTTTTTTTCATTCTCATGGCTGAGGTCTCAAAATTTAAAGTTCTCTGAAGAATAATGAAGTTATATATATGTATATGTATATGTATATGTATATGTATATGTATATGTATATGTATATGCTAAATATATAAATATATATGTAATAGAGATCCAATGCATGCACTTGAGGGAGGGGGGTGGTGGGGAGGAAGTCCCTAAACCCAGCCTAGGCCCTCTAGAAGTCCAAGAGCCCTCAGGGGATGTCCAACTGATGGCTTAGGCCCACTCCCCACATGAGACCCGCTTCTGGCTTCTGGCTGAGCGGTGCTCCCCATGTGGGAATGAACTGATCACCAGGGGGCAACTCCTGCATTGAGTGTCTGCCCCCCGGTGGCCAGTGTGTGTCATAGCTTCTGATTGTTCTGCCATTTGGTTGATTTGCATATATTGTGTGTGTGTGTGTGTGTGTGTGTGTGTGTGTGTGTGTACATGCACTATCTTTTTAAGTTCTTATTGAGATTTGAGCTATTACTTTCTGGTTCATAGGTTGATTGACGCTCAACCACTGGACACACTGGCCAGACAAGTTCTTACTCATTTTTTATTGGGTTGTTTATGTATTCTAATGCAAATATTATTAGAAATATGGTATCTCAGTTTGGTTCTTTCAACTTTTTAAAAATGAAGTCTTTGATAAAAATAATGTTCTTATTCTAGTAAATTAGACTTATTATTTTTTTTATTTTTCTTCATTTTTTAAAATCTCTATATTTTTCACTAGATTCCACATATGGCTGAGATGATGTCATACTTATCTTTATCTGACTAGTTTATTTCACTCAGCATTATACTCTCCAGGTCTCTCTACGCTGTTGCAAAGGGTAAGAGATCTTCTTCTTTACTGCTGCATAGCATTCCATGGTGAACATGTACTGCCGCTTTTTTATCCACTCCTCTTCTTGGGCTTGGGTTGTTTCTAGCTCTTAGCTATTATAAATTGTGCTGCTATGAACATAGGGGTGCATCTATTCTGTCTGATTGGCGTTTTGTGATTTTTAGGATATTTTCCAAGAAGTGTTATCACTGGGTCAAATGGAAGTTCCATTTTTAATTTTTTGAGGAAACTCCATACTGTTTTCCATAATGGCTAAAACAGTCTGCACTTTCATTAGCAATTTACTAGGCTTCCCTTTTCTCCACATTCTCACCAGTTCTTGTCATTTAATTTGTTGATGGTAATCATTCTGACCATTGTGAGGTTAATAGTTTGGCCCTACTTAAGACATATGTATTTATTTGAAGCTTGTAAAACTTTGGCTACTATATAATGAACTCATTGTATACTTGTATCTGTTACTGAAAAAACAGCTTTCTGCTTACCAATGAAGGGGTATTTTTTGTATAATTAAGCTCTTTGAGATTCCCTTATGTCCACTATTCTTTGGTAGCATCACAGAAGCATATTATTATTATTTTACCTTTTAAAAATATCTTCATTGGAGCCCTAACTTGTTTGGCTCAGTGGATATAGTATCAGCCTGCGGAATGAGGGTTCCAGGTTTGATTCCAATCAAGGGCATGTACCTTAGAGCGGGCACATCCCTGATAGGGGGTGTATTGGAGGCAGCTGGTCGATGTTTCTCTCTCATCGATGTTCTAACTTTCTATCCTTCTCCCTTCCTCTCTGTAAAAAATGACTAAAATATATTTTAAAAATATTTCCATTGAATAAAGTATTCCAACTCCTAATCAGATGTTGAAGTTTCCCCCCCCCAAATTTTAATAACCTTTAAAAAATTTAATAACACAATAATTTCCAATGCAATAATGGTTGCTTATAATTGTGTATTAGGCTACTTAGAGGACAAGAAAGTTGTGTTTTAAGGGACAGGACAATATTCAATATTTAGTAAATAAACTAACATTATTAATTAACCATAGGAAGCATTTATTCCTATTAAACAAGTTTTCAATTGAGTATAAATTTAGAGCATTTGTAAAAGCTCATCTTCTGTTACTATAGAAAAAAAGTGATTTTATTCTGAGTACATGAAATTTTTGATTAAAAAGTATAGCAAGAAATTTTAATTTACATTTTGAAATCTAATAAATAGGAAATCTATGCTTAATAGATTGTGTTCACCATGAGTGTAACTAAATAAACATGTTTTTAGTCAAAGACTGGTACCACAATGTAGGATTAGGATTTTAAAAGTGACAGTTTTAATTTCGAGAGAGAAATTCCATCCTCATTTCATTCTTAATGAAATGAACCCAATTAACCCCTTGCATTTGTTTTAGTGGTTAAGTCATATGAGACCAATTTTCATATTTGCCTTTATCTCTAGCACTAATCATATTCCAAGAAGTAGAATATGGTCATTAGTTTCTGTCATTTGAAAACACCACTCCTAAATTACTTTAAGTTTTTTTAAATCTAGTTTTTGTCATTGTTTTGTTTCAAGTTTTATTATAATACTAGAGGCCCAGTCCACAAAATCCATGCACGGGGGGGAGGGATGTCCCTCAGCCCGGCCTGTATCCTCTCCAATTTGGGACCCCTCAAGGGATATCCAACTGCTGCTAGTCGGACATCCCTCTCACAATCCAGGATGCTGGCTCCTAACCACTCGCCTGCCTGCCTGCCTGATTATCCCTTACTGCCTTTGCCTGCCTGATTGTCTCTAACAGTCTGCCTGTAAGCCTGATCACCCCCTACGTGCTCCCCTGCCTGCCTGATCACTCCCAACTGCCCTCCCCTGCTGGCCTGATAGCCCCCTAACTGCTTGCTGCTGGCCTGATCTCATCTCTAATTGCTTCCTCCTTGGCTGGTCTGATCTAGCCCATAACTGCTTACTGCCAAGCCAGCCTAATCACCCCTAACTGCTTGCGCCTCTGCTGGCCTAATGGCCCCATATCACCTCTGCCTCAGCCCCTGCCACTGTGGCTTTGTCGGGAAGGAAGTCAGACTTCCAGAAGATGTCAGGTCATCCCGGTCCAATTAGCATATTACCATTTATTAGTATAGACAAAATTTGTGCACGGGGGTCCCTCAGCCCGGCCTGCACCCTGTCCAATCCAAGACCCTTTGAGGGAAGTCTGACATCTGGGACTGCTGGCTCTTAACCATTCACCTATCTGCCTTCCCAACCTCCTCTAACCACTCTGCCTGCCTGCCTGCCTAATTGCCCCTAACTGCCTCTGCCTCAGCCTCCACCACCATGGCTTTGTCCGTAAGGATATTCAGAAGGACTTCTATTCTGTCTGGTCTAATTAGCATATTACCCTTTTATTTGTTTAGATAGTCACTTGCAAAATCTTGCTTCAGTACATTTTCTAACATTATTACTTATACTATGTGATCAGTACCAAGAGACTTAATCGAAATACCGCAATCCCTTCTTATTTTTATGGTTTGCAATTTTGTAAGTTGTTATTAAACATTAAATATGCATGACTTTGTTGTTTTATTTTTTAGTTGTCAGCAATGATGCACTATGGTGCTAGGCACTAGTCTTTCTTGTGGACATTGTTATTAGTCAAAAGAAATGCATCAAAATGCTCTTTGAAGAGTAAAATGCATGAAGTAATAAGTATGTATATTTTATACTCCATTAATCATTCTAGAGAAAATCTATCAAATATTTCAGCAATATTTGTCATTAAAAATAAAGTCAAATTCATTAATCAATTCAGAACTAAGACAATTAATCCAGACCTGGTGAGGTTCAACCTGGACTAAATATTTTGTAAGGTTTTGGCGGGAAGAAATTAATCAAAGAATTTATATGTATACATAGCCCATGGGCACAGACAATGGTGTGGTAAAGACCTGGGTTGGGAAGGTGGGAATTGTGTAGAGAGGCCAATGGGAGAAAAAGGACATCTGTAATACTTTCCACAGTAAAGATAAATTTTAAAATAATTTTAAATTTTAAATTTTAAAATACACATGTATTTATTTGACATTTTTTAAAATTCTATTTTTGAGATATATTTAAAAATAATTTTGCCATCAAAGTTCATATAACCTAAGGTATACTTTTAAAAGACAGGCCACACGTCGAAACCGGTTTGGCTCAGTCGTAGAGCATCGGTCTGCGGACTGAAAGGTCCCAGGTTCGATTCCAGTCAAGAGCATGTACCTTGGTTGTGGGCACAGCCCCATTAGGGGGTTTGCAAGAGGCAGCTGGTCGATGTTTCTCTTTCATTGACGTTTCTAGCTCTCTATATTTTCTATGTGCATGTATATATCTATATTTAATTTTACTTTGCTTAGTACTTTTTTGTCCTTTGCTCCACAGGAATTTTTTATTGTATGTGTCCAATTTCATAATCTTTCCATTGATAGCTCCTGGGATTCCTAACATGATTTGAGAAGCTTTCCTCCGTTACAATGTTATGAACAGTTTCTTTTTCTTGTGTTTTTAATGGGTCTTATGTTTAGATAACTGATTCATAAGGAAGTAATTGGGATAATGTATTTAAGTAGATAATAAGCCTTATTTATTTTCAAAGTAACTTACTCCCAAAACAATTTACTGAATCAACTATTCCCACATCTTACTTTGAAGTGAAATCTCTTGCATATTTTAAGTTCCCATGGTTATTCTGTATTTTAACTTTTCTTTATTATAATTTTTCATTCCAGTTTAACATCCAAATATTAGAAGGCATTTTAATTCCTAGTAAGATTAGGTCTTCATATTACCATTCTTTTTCAAAATCTTTCTAGCTATTCTCTCACAGTTATTTTTCCACCAGAATTTTAGTTTCTTAGTACTATTTCAAAAATGTCAGATATCTTATGTTGGCACTCTCCCTCTCAGAGGACACCGTGCCTTTCCCATTCCTCTCCCCTTCCTCCCAAGGTGATACTTCCGTCTTTTCTCCTAAGCTCCAAGGATCCTCCTTTTGTTTCCTTATCTTGTTTCCAGAGCCTATGCAGTCCAGCCTGCTAACTTCTACTATTTTTTCACTTTCTAAAAAAACACACACACAAAATACTTTCTCTTATTAAAAATGTGTATATATTATTGTTCAGGTTAAGGTGGTATTTATTTATGATAATTTATGTATTTACACATTGAATGTAGCACTGCTAAGGATTAACAGTCTGTTAAAATGTTCACTGTCTCTCCCAGGGAATATTTTCAATATCAGTGCATAATACAGTTATTGAAGTTCTAATAGAATTAATCTCTGAAGCATTCTGAGCCTGGGGTACATTTTGCAGAGACAGAGGGTTAAAGACAGGGGAGAAGCATTTTTTAAGGACATCTCATGTTTTCACAGTGATTTGTATTTTTAGGCACTTAATCACTTTTGTCATTTTTGCAAATCAAATTTTCTCAAAAACCTACCATTTTTCATGGTTTAGAAAGATTTTATTTGGATAAAAAAGTATTTCCAATAATTATTTGGTTTATAACTTTAGTTCGGTGTGGGGGTTTTACATTCTCAGTTGTTGTGATATCATGTTTTAAAATATTTATCAGATATATTAATGCTTTATCTCATTGGTTTTTAATTTGTACTTGAGTTCAAGCCTTTTTAATAATTTACCATCATTATTTTGTATTTAATTTGTAAAACAAATATTCTGATTTACCTGACTTACCTTGCTGTATGTTTAATTCATTCAAATGCTTTTAATTTATTCAATTCAATAGCAATGTAATTTATTCATTAAAAGTGTCCATGGTAGTTTTTAATTTTGTCTTTGATTCAAGTTTGTTGAGTTTTTACATTATTAGCTTTCGTTATTTTAGTGTCAGTGTTCTGAATCTCATCAGGTTATGCATAAATATATAATATACATATATAAAATACCTATTACTATATTATTTCTATCCTAAATTTTTGTGGGTAGGGGATTATATAAAGGATGAAAAAGTTGCATTTTATTATATGTTATGCTATTAATTTTAATAGTCCATTCTTACATATTTGCCATAAACACTATGCAGCTTATGTCCATATATCCATCTAATTCAATTCTGAAAAAAAATGCTGAATGACAACTTTTGAGAAAGAGGGATCTCATATATTATTGTTCTAAATGGGATAAATAATAATGCAAGTTGAACTCACAGAAAAACCTCTAACAATTTTTCCAGTAATCACCAAATCACTCTTAAATACATACAACACTACTGTGGTATAAAATAAAGCATTTAATATACCTATTAATGGTCATTAATATTTAGTAATTCATGAGTGGTTATATTTATTTATATTATGGAAATGCTTTATAGGATATTGCATATACAAGTTACATTTTCCTTATATGTTGCATGAATCACATAATGTAATGTAAACAAACAGCAAAAACCTCAGAAATCATAAAATTACTATTTTAAATAGATAACCAGATTCTATCTCAAGGAGCATTTGAGAAGAACACACACACACACATAGACACAAATATGCACAAACTGCATCATACTTTATCTCTCCAAATTCAGCTATTTTTTTTCAAAACTTTTCTTCAAAATCATATGTGCATTTGTTAAATGCTGCTTTTGTTGTGTTCCTTTTTTGAGAGCACATAATTTTGCAAAAAATATGGATGTTCTCATACTCATATTATTATTTATTTATTTTTATCCTCACTCCAGAATATGTTTTCTTATTGAATTTTAGAGAGAGAAGAAGGAAGAGAGAGAATCATCAATAGGTTGCCTCTCGCATGTGCCCTGACCAGGGATAGAAACCTCAATCTAGGCACCATGTGCTTGATCAGGAATCAAACTGCAACCTTCCTGGTGCACAGGATGATGCTCTAACCAACTGATCCCTCCCCCTCTCCAGCCAGGGCTCTTTTTAAATTGTATTTTTGGGTAGGTAGGTTTCTCATAATTCTGACTCAGATTTTAGCAGTGAACTACAATTTTTAACACTTTGAATAGAGATATCATTTTCTGTAATACTTTAAGCATATTTTTATTGATTTTGAGAGAGAGAAGAGAGAGAGAGAGAAAGAGAGAGAGAGAGAGAGAGAGAGAGAGAGAGAGAGAGAGAGAGAGAGAGAGAGAAGCATGATGTGAGAGGAAAACATCAAACAGCTGCCTCCTGCAAGCCTCCTTGTGGGGAGCAAACCTGCAACCTGGGCATGTGCCCTAATCAGGAATCAAACTGGCAACATTTTGGTGCAAGGAACGATGCCCAACCAGCTGATCCACACGGGCTAGGGTTCTGTAATATTTATTTTTACATTTTATATAAATTTTGAATCATTTTAACTCACTTTGCATCTTCTATTCTGTTAATAATATATATCCTCCAAAAACCTGTTCACAATCTTGTTTCATCGAGGCTTTTATTTTTGTTATTTTCTTGAGTATCATGGAAACATTTGAAATTTCCCCTCTTAAATGAATTCTTATACCAGCCAAATCTTCTTTTTAAAATTTATATTTGTTCAATTTTTTAAATGACTAATCTGGTTTCTTAAAGTAGCGTAACAATTATTCCAATTATTCCAAAACACCATAGCTTGAACAATCTTTTATAATCTCCTTAATAATTAAAGCCTGGGAAGGACTTAGATACAGTATCCTTGTATGAGATCAGCTATGTCATGAATTTGCATTGTTATAACTGAGACTGCAGTTATAAACTTTGGTTTGGAAGACTCACTGACATTTCAGGAAATTTGGAGCTGGCTTTGTACAGGCCTTGAAACCTGACTATTTAGGACTCATGAAAGGGACGCCTGAGGATTGTCATTGTGTGGCAGTCGACTCTTCCCCTGCTCCCAGAATGAGTTACCCAAGAGTCCAATGTGAAAGCTGTAGTAACTTTTATGACCTAGCCTTTAAATTTGCATATCATGACTTCTGTCATATTTGATGCATTAAGACAATTGTAAAGATATTGCCCAATTCAAAATAAACCCCATAACTCAATGGAAAAATCTCAATGTCATATAGAAAGAAAGTTGTATTCAAAGCTTACAGGTAGAATAGATATTGATCCAATATATATTATATTCAGAAAATACAATCTGCCAGTTTTCCCTCTAGCCACAAATCCTATCTTTCCTACATGCAAAATGTACTCATGTACTCCATATGACTTGTAAAGATGTAAAGAGAAATATACAAGGAGATAGTCCAACATCAACTAAAGTGGATAGAAGATATTAGGCCCTCAAAAAGTATGTACAAGCAATGGGCTGAACTTCTCAGATGCAAACACCCACTGATTTTTTTATGGGAAAGGAAAAAGAAAAAGAAATGTTTAAGGAAATGGAACCAGAGGTCAAGCAAGAAGCAGAGCCAAAAATCACAGTGACTCACTGCTAGGCAGTAAAACAGTCTTTTTATTAAAAATATATTTTTATTGATATTTTACAGAGAGGAAGGGAGAGAGATAGAGAGCTAGAAATGTCGATGAGAGAGAAACATCGACCAGCTGCCTCTTGCACACCCCCTACCAGGGATGTGCTGCAACCAAGGTACATGCCCTTGACCGGAATCGAACCCGGGACCTTTCAGTCCGCTGACCGACACTCTACCACTGAGCCAAACCGGTTTAGGCAAAACAGTCTTAACCCAGGTACTGGCAGCATATCCCAGCTAGATTTCATAATTGCTTTTGAACAGTAATTGCTCTTTAGAGAGAAAATGTCTACTCATGTATTGGATATATGGAGGATAGATAACTTGTCTCTTTTATGTCTTAAAAACACACACACACACACACACACCAAAAAAACCCACCAGACTCACAAAGGTATATGCAAGAACTGCATAGCCTTTCTGAGAAGGGCCAACTGTTCCCAATTTGACAAATTATGAGGAATCTTGGAGATCAGGGATTGGAGGATCTCTCAGAAGTGTCCAGAAGTTGATGTCATCTGTAGATGGTTATTTGATTGATTGATTTTCATCCAGGGTCTTGCTTATTGGAATAAGTTTGTTCAAGATTGAGGATTTTAAAACCAAGAGTCTATCATTGACTATTAGGTTCATGAATCATTTTCACTGATTCAAGTAGTTGTTAATAGATTGAATGGATTCAGGTGGCTATTTGTTGCCATGTTACTATGGTTATAGAACAATTTGGGTTTTCCTAGGAGTGTGAAACCTTTTTGTATTTTGATCACATCAGATTCTCTCTTACAGCTCTCAGCTCTTTTTTCTTGTCTTTGACACATCCATATAAATAAATACATCTCTTATATAAGATTTGATTTTGTAGGAGTATAGGGAAAATAAATTTACAGACCCATCAGAGGGCAGCCTAGAGATGCTATGAGTATTATCCATCTCATATGCTGTTGTAAAGATTAAATGAGGATCTATATTATGCAACCTATAGCCTGAAAAGTATCATATATATATATATATATATATATATATATATATATATGCCTAAGCAACTATTATGACCAGTCAACTGAATGACCAGATGACTAGTCAACTAGTTGCTGTGATGCTGCACTAACCCCCAGGGGCAATGCAGGAGCTGCCACTTGGTTGCCAGTGCCTTCCCACAGCCAACATCCCTGGTCAGCCAACCTCCCACAGGAGGTCCCTCCCACTGGCTGCCAGCCCTATCTGTCCCAATGGGGGCCAGCTAGTTAACCTCCCACGCTCCCTCCCCCCAGCCAGTTGGGTGGTCAGTGCGCTCCCAGCCAACCTCCCGAAGTTCCTTCTCCAAGCCATCCCTGAGTGGTCCCAATTGGCCCCAATTGCCAACCAGGCTGAGGTATTACACCTGTACACAAATTTGTGCACCAGGCCTCTGGTATGTAAATAAAAAATCCTAATGTATTTTTATGGTGACTAAATTTAATTAAGGAAGCAAAACAAAGAGCAAAAGACTAGCAATTGCTTACTTAATTCTAAGTTTTGAAAATGAATAAAATCAATAATAATTGATAAGTTTTTAATATTTCTCCAATATGTACAAAAGTACCCCATTCCCCAAAACTGCAATATTCCAGTTTAATTTTAAAGAATAAAGGCAATTTGACTTTATAAAATACTACAATATACCTGTAATGTTGGTTTTTAGATTCCCAGCAAGTCAAATCTCACCAAGTAATACAAAAACAAATTAAAATAAACAACTTTGGTAAACTGGAAATTAAAGGATACTTTATTTTCCTCTTGAATAAGCTCTACAAAAGTCTATTAAAAACATCATGGAAAAGTATTAATTAGTTGGATTACTGCTACAATTATTAGAAAACCTGCTTCTACTCAAGGTTTATTTTTGAGATGGTGAAACAGGAGTCAAGTGACTAAGCTAATATGTCTAAGGATGTACTTGTAGACAACAGCCAAATAAAGTTTAATCCATGATAGATATCCATACTCTAATCTAGATATCCATACTCTAATCTATATATAAAGTCCCCTTTAGTGACATCTGACTATATGAAATTCATCAACTTTTTTCTTTATCACAATTAAAAAGTATGAGTGAGATATGCAAACTATTTTATTTTTATCAGCTAAGATTATATGTTGAAATATTCCTAAAAGTAGTGTGTGCACACTGTATGAATGAAACTAAAATTCATTTGAGATGTATTTGAAGACATTCATAAAAAAATAGATAATTCTTGAATGCAAAGATGCAATATTAAAAGGATATTTATTCTCCTTTCAATAGACCTGTCAATTCAGTAGAATTTTAATGAAAGTCCCAATGAGATTTATTTTGGAAGTGTCATGAATAATGTTAAGAGGCAGAGAGCAAAAGAATTTTAAATATGCATAACAGATTGAAGATTCATGTTCATCATTTATAAAAGCCTACAAATCAGTAATAAAATATAAATAACCATATAGAAAAAATATAATATAAATCTGTTATTTTATAAAATTATTAAAATGACCTCAAACATATGGAATACTGCTAAACTTCACCAAAAACCAGGAAAATGAATATTGATTCAACAGTGAGATTGGCAAAATATAAAATGATTATATAACTAGTGCAGGGAAATTTGAGGAAATGGGAGCTCTCATACAAATTTGTCAGGGAGTATAATAGTTTTAAAGATCAATTTCTGAAAAATGTTTAAAGAAGGGTTAGTCTTATCTTAAAATTAAATCAATATGATTGACTATATAATTATTGACTATGATTACTGTATTATTTTAACATATACTACTATCGGAACTAAAAACTTTGTGAAATGTTCAAATATTTATTATTTATACTTTCATAAATTCTTTATATATTGGCATTTAGGGTTCATAATACATACACTTAGATGATGATAGGTAAGTAAAAATATAAATATCTGAACTAATTTAATCTTTAAGTATATTTTCCAATTAATCATGTTTTAATTTTCTATCATTGTCAAAAGCTAAGAACATATTTTAATGTAAGCCAATTACTCTTATATTTTATATATTTTATACTGTATAAGATATTATGAAATAAATTTTATAATGATCTAGTTTAGCCAGTATACTAGAACTGGATTTTTAAAAATCTTGAAGAAAAATGTTCCAGTTTATTTACTGACGTTCTTTAAATATTCACACATAAATACTCAGGCATATAAATTTTATTTACATAGACTTAACATAGCTATTCTCAAATTTATTACAGCTGTACTTAAACTGACGCAATAAAAGATACTTCTATCCTGGCTGGTGTGGGTCATTGGTTGAGCATCAATCTATGAACCAGGAGGTCACTGTTTGATTCCAGGCCAGGGCACATGCCCTGGGTTGGGGTGGATGTGCAGAAGGCAGCCAATTGATAATTCTCTCTCATTGATGATGTTTCTATTTTTCTCTCCCTCTCCCTTCCTCTCTGAAATAAAAGATACTTCTACAGAAACATGTATATATATTCAATTTTGCACAAATATTTAGATATCTACACACATGCTTGTATTCTCACAGAATTCAGATATACTAATTCTCATGGACACATAATTGCTCAAAACAAGACTCTCTGATGACCCATGTTTATATAAGAACATCCAAACTGTTATAGATAGAAAGTAGAGTTCTTGTGATGTCATGAGGAAAATAATTTCCTGAGACTCAAACAGAAGAATGAGTAATATTTATTCCAGTGAAAATAAACTCCTGGGTTTCCAATATGCCATTTCTCTCCTTCTCACATTGGAAAAAAAAGTCTAATCTTGTCTTCAGCAGGGCCAGAATAAAGGCAACTTCTCATAGTTTCTGTTCCATATAATGTCCAGTCCAGTCCAACATCCCGCCTGTGGCGTCTGCATGACTATGGGCCATGTGGTGACTAAGGACACGTGGCTATGGAGAGAAAGTGCTCAAATATATGTATGGGTGTGGCTCACGGAGCAAGAGAGAGGGAACTCTTTGTCTTGGAATTTTAACCAGGAGTTTCTCCAAACTAACTACGTAGTTAACTTTGCAAGATTTTACAACTCCTTCCACTCTGGTAACCGCCATACTGTTGTCTGTATCTATGAGTTTTGTTTGTTTTTCTTTGCTTAATCCCTTCAACTTGTTCACCCAGGCCCCCAATACCTCTTCCTTTTTACAGCTGGTGGTCTGTTTTCTGTATCTATGAGTCTGTGTCTATTTTGTTTATTTGTTCACTACATTCTACATATAAATGAAATCATCTGGTATTTTTATTTCTGTGACTGGCTGATTTCACTTAGCAAAATACTCTTAAGGTCCATCAATGCTATCACAAAAGGTAAAATTTCTTTCTTTTTTTTCAGACTAATGGGGATATCTATAATAATGTCAACAATGAAAATAGAGTTTAAGTAGAAAATAAATAAATAAAGGGCAAAAACTTTAAATCACAGGAAACACTCCCTCACATTGCTACATAGTTTTATAGAAAGCAAACTCAAGGCGATGAAAATTGTGGGAATATTGCAACAGGCTTATGATTGATCTCAAACTGTCATTAGTAAAAAGAAGTTTACCTTCCAGCTGAAACAAACTTTTTAAAAAATTTATTTGTTTATATATATAATTTTTTTATTGCAGAGAGAAAGTGGGAGGTTTTTTTTTATTGCAGAGAGAAATTGAGAGGGAGAGAGAGATAGAAACATTAATGATGAGAGAGAATCATCGATTAGCTGCCTCCAGCACATCCCCTACTGAAGATTTATCCTGAAACCTGGGAATGCACCCTGAATGGGACCTGTGACCTCCTGGTTCACAGGTCAATGCTCAATCAATGAGCCATACAAGCCAGGCTGAAACATGCTTTTTAAAAAAGTCCTGGTATGTCAAAAAATAGATCACAGTGCTTCTAAAAATTGTGTTCAAATCCATAGACAAATGTATGGAGACATAAAAATTGTGGGGATGATTGTGAGGATAATGAACTGTATTGTGTTTTTTGTTTGTTTGTTTGTTGCCCCTGAAATTTTTACTAAGTAATCATTGTGTGCCAGACAAAGCTTGGGAGTAGTAAAAAGTAAAAGATGAAATAAAATATAAAAGTGAAATTTTCTTCTGTGGAAAATAATTAAATACAATGGCCAACTTAATAATTATACAGTTAATGAAGAAATTCAAACAGTAAGGCATGGGTGCTCTAGATGTAAACTTGACAAGTAAAAACTGTATCATCTTATTCTCTACTTGGAAGCAGTAGAGAGATTTAACATATCATGTAGCTCTCATTTCATAATGGGTAAAAATGAACCCTTATCCGACAGTTAATCTTCCTTAAACACAATAATTCAAGTGGATTTTCTTTATCTAATTAATATTTCTGCTATTAGAAATATTTTGTCAATGTAAACTTTTTATGTATTGTTGATAATTTTAATTTGTTTTTAGTGATGGGTAATTTAAGAAATATCTCCTGCTGGCATAATTAATGAAATAGATCATGCTAGTTAAATATTCTCTTTTTGAAAAAAATAGATACTCTTATCTGAAAATATGAGTAAATTTTCAAAAGAAAAATACCAGTTTGGCTCAGTGGATAGAGCGTCAGGCTACAGACTGAAGGGTCCCAAGTTCGATTTCAGTCAAGAGCACATATCTTGGTAGAGGGCATATCCCCAGTAGGGGGTGTGCAAGAGGCAGCTGATCAACGATTCTCTCTCATCAATGTTTCTAACTCTCTATCGCTCTCTTTTCCTCTCTGTAAAAAAAAATCAATAAAATATATTTTTAAAAAGGAAAATACATTATTTTTATAGAACACTCAAGAGAATGCAGTAAGCATATGGTCATAAAATTAAATATCTATTTAGCTATGAAAAAGTAATAAAGTAACAAGAAAAATTACTAAATTTTTACACATGTACAGATAAATTTATATTAGACTTCTTACAAGAGTAAGTTTTAAAACACAGATGCTCCAACAATCAATACCAGTAAAATATACTTGAAAGTAAATAGGGTCATATCCCACTGTACATTGGTTAGAAATCTACCTATGTAATCTTCTTTAAGGGTGTTCAAGTAGACAACTCAGCACACTTTTGTCTTTCTGATACTTTTAACTTTTGTGATGACAATATGTATGGGAAGAAAACATATTGATGTTTTCGCTAGTCATTATTTCATAAATTAACTTGAATTACATAGATAGGTTAAATAATAGAGGAAAAACATACAGAAGTCCTAATACCAGATCTGTAATTATATCAGATGTCAAGAAAATATTGCTAAACTACGATGGGGCAGTTTAAAATCTTCCATGGTCTCATTTCTACCACTATTTTATTTTGTTTATTTTTTGTAGTCCTGTTTTTTAATTTAAATTAATTTAAATTCTTTATTGTATAAAGTATTACATGAGCCTCCTTTTTCCCCAATTGACCTCTTCCCAGCCACTGACACCCCCCAGCACATGCCCTCGCCCCCCTACTGTCTGTGTCCATTGATTATGCTCATACACATGCATACAAGCCCTTTGGTTGATCTCTTACCCTCTTACCCCCCCACTTTCCATCATAGGTTGGACAGTCTGTTCCATGCTTCTGTGTCTCTGATTATATTTTTGTTTCTCATTTTATGTTGTTCATTATATTCCATAAATTAATGAGATCATATGATATTTATCTTTCTCCAACTGACTTATTTCCCATAGCATAATGCTCTCCACTTCCACCCATGCTGTTGCAAATGGTAAGAATTCCTTCTTTTTACAGCAGCATAGTATTCCATTGTGTAGATGTACCACAGTTTTTTAATTCACTCATCTGCTGATGGGCACTTAGGCTATTTCCAAATCTTAGCTATTGTAAACTGTGCTGCTATGAACATAAGGGTGCATATATCCTTTCTGATTGGTGTTTATGTTTTCTTGAGACATATTTCTAGAAGTGGGAATACTGGGTCAAATGGAAGTTTCATTTTTAATTTTTTGATGAAACTCCATACTGTTCTCCACAGTGGCTGCACCAGTCTGCATCCCCATTAGCAGTGCATGAGGGTTCCTTTTTTTCTGCATCCTCACCAGCAATTGTTGTTTGTTAATTTGTTAAGGATAGCTATTATGACATGTACCTCATTGTTTGTTTTTTTTCATATCTCAAATAATTAGTGACTGAGCATGTTTTCATATGTCTCTTGGCCTTCTGTATGTCCTCTTTCAAAAGTGTCTACTTAGTTCCTTTGCCCATTTTTTTTATTGGATTGTTTATCTTCCTTTTGTTGAATTGTATGAATTCCCTATGAAATTTGGATATTAAACCCTTATATTGAAGATAACATTGGCAAATATGTTCTCCCATGCAGTGAGTTTTCTTGTTGTTTTCTTGATTACCACTATTTTCAAAACTGCCTGGAACTGACATGAGAACAGACATCTAGACCAATGGAACCCAACAGAGAGCCCATGACAATTAATTAATATTTGACAAAGAAGACAAGATACTACAGTGGGGGCAAGACAGCCTCTTCAGTGAACAGTATTGGGGAAAATGGGCAGATACATGAACAAGAATGAAACTAGACCACCAACTTACACCATACCCAAGTATAAACTCAAAATGGATAAAGGACTTAAACATAAGGAGGAAAACCATAAAAATCTTAGAAGAATCCATAGGCAGTGAAATAGCAGACATATGTCATAGCAATATCTTTACCCAAACAGCTCATAGGACAATGGAAACTAAGGAGAAAATAAACAAATGGGATTACATAAAAATATAAAGCTTCTGCACAGCAAAAGAAAGCATCAACAAAACAAAAAAGCCCTCTACCATTATCTTAGCGGTGTAAAGATTATCTTCATTGATTTCTAAATTATGTTTCCAAGCTTTCCTAAACATAAAGAGATTTGAATGACTATAACACAAATTTGGTAGTGGGATAATGTATTAGAATATTGACTATCAGAAGTCAGTCTCTTCCCCCACATAGCTTTCTATAATAATTTAAATTGAATTAAAATATGATTCATGGGGATTCTAATTTTTTGCTATATAAAATTGATTGAAAATTTTCACAATAAAGTATATTATTTATTGGTATATTAATTTCAGTTTCAGATTTATTTTTCTGGTATATTTTACAGCATAGTATAAATGCTCATGCAGTATAAATTACATTTACCAGGACTTTTGTTAGAGGAGAGGTTATTTGGAGACTAGAAAGAACAACATTTTAGGAATAGGAAAAAAAATAAAGGTTTTTTTGTTTGTTTTTTTCTAACTCTCATACAAGCAACCATTTCCCTTTTTAGAAATTTTTTGTAAGATATGCTAAACAAATTGAAATCTGGAAAGTAATTTTGTCTGATTATGAAAGATGATATTGAAACTGGAAACATTAGGTTTTATTTATTTAAAGTACTATGCATAAATTAAGTCCCTATGTCTCAACAAATGTAAAATAAAATAATTATTCCTAAATAGTAATGCTTAATTTATTTCTATGTATACTTATTGCACATTTAGAATGTAATGTATGCTCTTATTACTATATTATACATTATATAATTTAACATTTTTAACAATTCTATGATTCACAAAATATTATCCCATTTTACAGTTGATGAAACTTAGTGAACAAAAAGTAGATTGTTCAATTGCTAACATTTAATTATTGATAAAGCCAGGATTTTACCAACATATTCTGATTCCTGGGCCAGCAATCTTTGCCACTCATTGATCAATTTCTACCATTTTATATAAAATAAAATAAAATAAATAGCACACAATGTAAAAGCAATAAATTGATATGTCATCAAATTGCATTATGGAGTTAAAACGGTATGTATTTAATTGGATGTAGTGAAAACTATATGCCAAATAATACACATTGAACATATTTAGGTATGTCAGCATATCAAATATTGTTGCAGAGAATTTAGTTTAAAAAATAAACTCATACAACTCATTGAACAACTGATTATAAAAGGACTACTAAGGGGAAGGATGATTTAATACTGAGGAATAAATGTATGTTTAGGTTAAATATTTTTAGCCTTAGCCAGCTTGGCTCAGTGTTTGAGCATCAACAAATGAGCTGGAGTTCAAAGTTCTAATCCTGCTCAGGTCACATGCCCGGGTTGTAGTCTTGATCTCCAGTGTGCAGTGTGCAGGGGGCAGCCAATCAATGCTTCTTTCTCATCATTGGTGTCTCTGTTTCTTTTCCCCCTCTTCCTTCCTTTCTGAAATCAACTTAAATTTTTAAAATATATTTATAAACACACAAAATATTTAGTTTTCTCAGATAAGCAATATTAATTCTTTGACTTTATTATAAGAAAATAATCCAAAAATTTTTTAAATGGAAAAACTATTCAGTGTGACAGTTAATTTTATTTCAACGTGGGTGAGCTGAGTGATGCCCTGATTGTTGGCCAAATACTTTCTGGGTGTGTTTGTGTGAGTGCTTAGATTAGTATTTAAATCAGCAGACTGAGTGATGAGATCCACCTTCACCAATGTAGGTGGGCATCATTCCATTGGGACTAAATAAAACCAAAGCTGAGGAAAAGAAAATTCTTTCTCTTCTTGAGCTGGGTCACCCATCTTTTCCTTCCTTCAGACATCAAAGCCCCCAATTTTCAGGTGTTTGGATTAAGATGGAATTATACCAATGGCTTTTCTGATTGTTCCCCCACTTTTTACAGAGAATTGTGGTATTTCTCAGTCCCATAGCCATGTGTGCCACATTCAATAGTAAAAAGCAAGCAAACAAACAAACAGAAAGAACAAATACATATCTATATATATATCTATATATATCTATATATCTATATATCTATATATCTATATATCTATCTACACACACACACACACACACACACACACACACACACACACTATAGGCCCAGTGCATGAAATTCATGCCAGGAGGTGGGGTGTCCTCAGCCCAGCCTGCATCCTTTCCAAACTGGAACCCCTCAAGGGATATCCGACTGCCCGTTTAGGCCTGATTCCTCTCACAATCCAGGACTGCTGGCTCTCAATTGCTCACCTGCCTGCCTTCCTGGTTGCCCCTAACCGCTTCTGCCTGCCAGCCTGATCACCCCCTAACCCCTCCCATGCCAGCCTGATTGATGTCTAACTGCTCCCCTGCCAGCCTGTTTGCCTTTAACTTCCCTCCTCTGCCGGCCTGGTCACCCCTAGCTGCCCTCCCCTGAAGGCTTGATCACTCCCAACTGACCTGCCTTGCAGGCCTGGTCTCTCCCAACTGCCCTTCCTTGCTGGCCAACTTATAGTGGCTATCTGTGTCCACCACAAGATAGGATAGAGGCCTGCTGCATGGGTGGTGGCCAGCTGGTTTGCCCTGAAGGATGTCCAGGCCAGGGTGGGGGTTCCCTTGAGGTGTGGGGCAGCCTGGGCGAGGAGCCTGTGGTGGTTTGCAGGCCAGCCACACCTCCAGGTGAACCAAGCAGAGGCCCTGGTATCTGGAATTTATTTATCTTCTATAATTGAAACTTTGTAGCCTGGAGTGGAGGCAGAGGCTGGTTAGGGCTGCAGAAGTTTGGCTTCCTTCATTGCTCGGGGCAACCCTAGCCTCCTATTCTTCCAGTTCCATGGCTGCTGCCATTTCTGTTGGAATTTATTTACCTTCTATCATTAAAACTTTGTAGCCTTGAGTGGAGCCCTGGGCCTGCCAGGGTGTGTGGAAAACTTGGCTTCCTCCATTGCCAGGGAAACCCAAGCCTACCTCCTGGTCTTTGTGGTGGAAACCATCTTGGTTGGGGTTAACTTGCATACTTTCTCTGATTGGTTGGTGGTGTAGTGGAATGATGGTTAATTTGCATATTACTATTTTATTAGATAGCACATATATGCATGTATATATAGGGTGGGACAAAAGTTGTTTTACAGTTGAGGATATGAGAAACTGTTTATTCTTGCGTTACTTATTATTATATTATTTTTCATATGAACAATTGTAAGCTTGCTTTTGACCACTCTGTGTGTATAAATGAGACATATATATATATATATATATATATATATATATATATATATAGTATATACATATATAGTTGTATCCTATCTAATAAAAGAGTAATATGCAACACACAAGATGGCTGCTCCCATGTGGTCAAAGATGACTGCCCCCATGTGGACACAAGATGGCTGGCAGGAGAGGGCAGTTGTGGGTGATCAGTCCAATAGGGGAGGGCAGTTGGGAGGGACCAGGCCTGAAGTGGAAGGCAGTTGGGGGGAACCAGGCCTTCAGGGGAGGCAGTTGGAGACAACCAGGCCTGCAGTGGAGGGCAGTTGGGGGGAATCAGGCCTGTAAGAGAGGACAGTTGTGGGGGGGACCAGGCTGCTGGAGAGGGCAGTTAAGGGTGACCAGCCTTCAGGGGAGGGCAGTTAGTTTCATATATAATAATTAATATATAAAACTAACTTACTTGAGAAAGAAGGTATAGCATGTAAATCCTGATTGTTAAAATTATAAAAACAAATTATGTAACCTTTCTATTTTTCTGATGTTCATATAAAGGTAATGATCAATTTTTCTCAGTCATAATCATGTTTTTACTTCTTTCCCTCCTCATTTCTCTAGTGTATAGAGATTATAGGCACTCACCATTAATAAAAGCTGTCTTCCATTCCTGAGTCACTCCTACTTAATTTTAAAATATACTTCTAATTAAATGTTATCTATTATACTTCTTGTATTACAAAATCTATTTTTCAAAGTATATGCAACTGATATCACACTTTTAATACTTAAACATCTATGATTTAGCCCTCAACATTATTTTATTTAAAACTAGAGGCCCAGTGCACAAATTTGTGCACCCAGAGGAAATCTCACAGCCTGACCTATGCATTCTCACAGTGTGAGAGCCCCGCAATTAATTGCCCCAAAGAAGTAGGTCCCTCCCATCCATCCAGGGCTCCTCAATGGATTGCCCCAAAGAGGTAGGCTGGAGCTGGTGATCACACCTTTGATCTGTGGGGAGCCACGGGGGTCCCACCACCCCGCAGCAGAGCCACAGGACCCCCGGCCTTGTTTCATGGAGCCGCAGGACCTGCCTCTGTGTCGCATATGCAGCATCAAGCCCTTGCCCACCCACGTGTGCATACAGCCTTATCCACCCATGTGCACCCGCTGCACACGCAGCCTCCTGGTGATCGCTTGTTTCAGCATGAGGGCATCATGGCATGAGGGCTTGATGACCACATAGGCTTTTACTAGTGTAGATGTTACTCAAAACTAAGCAATGACATATTTGTTACCAAAAGAAAATATATCTTCTGTACATTTTAGTCACACTGTAAATTCACATCATTTAAAGCTACATTCCTTCAGAGTCTCTCCTGTCTTGATTTCTAAAGTTTAAAAGTGTACTACTTACTGTATCATTGACCAGCTCCTTCCTGGCATTCTAACCATTGTTTCTGCCCCAAAACTACATTTAAGTAATACCAGATGTGTTGACTTTGAACCACTACCTTTCATGATATTAATTCTCAGTGTTGATATCACCACCTAGAATCATTAATTGGTATTATTTCCTATTTATTTTAATATTCCTGGCTCTTTATTATATACTAAATTCCATCTTAAAAATAAAGAAATAGTATTTATAGTATGTTATATGATACCACACTCATTGGTTGCCAAAAACTACTAATTCAAAATATATTTTTTTAAAAATAGGTGGCTATGTTATGTGGTTAATTCTGGGATAATACATTACACTGAGATATTTCATATAACTTTGAATCAATTATTTTATTTACATACTATAAATTTGCAGACTATTATCAATATCTTTTTAAAAACCCAATTATTTACAAATAATGCTTTATCACTGAAACTGTATTTTTAAACACAAACATATAAAAAATTCTAATATATAAAATATGTAATTCTCTGAGAAAAACACTATTGACTACTTTGAATTAATTTTCTGGGAGAAATATTTCCAGGAATCTTGTCTGATACTCCAAAGTTTTCTGGAGACTATTGTATAATTGTTATGCTCAAGAAATATTTCATAGAACTTATTTTTTATTATTTTTTATTGATTTCAGAGAGGAAGGGAGAGGGAAAAAGACAGAGAAATATCAACGATGAGAATCATTGGTCAGCTGCCTACAGAACTCCCCACACTGAGGATGAAGCCTGCAACCAGGGCATGTGCACTGAACTGGGAATCGAACCGTGACCTCCTGATTCATAGGTCGGTGCTCAACCACTGAGCCATGCCAGCAGCTCTAGAACTTATTTTTTAAAAGTAAAATGATGAATTTGCCAGCAAGTATTTTTTTCATGCAGTTTATTTATTGAAGAACATTTAAAATACATACCAATAACTTAAAATATTTTATGTATATTTTAATTTAAAGTAAAAATCATAGAAGAGTTGATGAATACATCATATCATGCTAACTGCCTGGTAATTAACATTCTAAGATTTCTTTCTTTTTTTAAAAAAAAATATTGATATTTTTTACAGAGAGGAAGGAAGAGGTCAGAGAGTCAGAATCATCAATGAGAGAGAAACATCGATGTCTTGCCTCCTGCACACATCCCCACTGGCTATGTGCCCACAACTAAGGTACATGCCCTTGACCAAAATCAAACCTGGGACCCTTAAGTCAGCAGGCCAATGCTCTATCCACTGAGCAAAACTGGCTAGGGCATGAGATTTCTTTCTTTACAAATATAAATCAAATTACACATCTGAAATACCCATCTCCCATTTAAACCAAGCAATTTTGGTTAAGTCTTATATTCTAGAAAAGGTGATTTTTCAAAAAACAAAATTATGAAATGTACTGTTTCCATAAGCAAAGTATACACTGAAGTATTCCCAAGTTGATAAACAAATCATATTATTTTAAAATAAAAGGTTTGGAAAAAAAACCATTATGACTGAATATTGTATGAAATCAGGTTCTAGAGGTCTGCTCTACAATTCTGTTGACTATAATTTCAGTATGTTTCTCATAGTTCCATTCGGCATCTATCCCTACTGCACTACAAAGAACCTCTTTTATAAAATTCCTTATCATCTTCCATCTTTTTCCTGTATTATTTCAACAGTTTCCAAATTTGAACTTTTAGTTGATGAAAAGGAAACCTGATCAAGTAACTGAAGTTACAGTATCATAAACTCTGTCATAAGTACAGATTTTTATAATGTACTTATTTCTTACAACATGGGCCCCAAACATAATAATCAATGTACAATACTATATTTATAAATAATTTGGTGCTTTTAATTTACTCTAGCTCAATATCCTTTTTATCTTTCAAAAAGACTTGTTTTATGAGGTTTCTCAGCAAAATATCCACCAATGAAAATGAAAACTTATTACCTTAATGTCCAATATACCCTGTGAGTAGTAACTCAAGCACAATCCTTCTGACACTGTGTGCATTATTCTTTTTGTTCATATTTCACAAATGTAATGACAAGTCTTATTAATCTTTACCACCTAAGTACCTCACCATGCTTGGCTCATCTTCCTCCTCCTTATGAGATTCACATTAATAATCACCATAATAACTAATATGCACTAAGTGTTACAGGTTTGAGATCATATATCTTGGTTTGTTAAATAATACTAGGTATAAGAAAACTGAACTTAATTCCAATTTATTAAACTTCTATATTTATAGGGCTTTGTTTTGATTCTTGTGAAATACAAGGCTTACAAAACATGAGAACCAAATGTATTTTTCTTGGCTTAAAAAAAAGTAGTAATATACACAAACATGGATAACAAAAATAAGTAATGTCATATAAATGTGAATAAGCTACTATAGGGATACAATAATGGTGAACTAATTTTACCTCAGAGGGCTTGAGAATGTTAATGAGTAAAATATATTTGATCTGAGTCTCAGAGTACACATAGTAATTTTACAAGATGATAAGAGGACTCGCTCTGCTTACCAACTTAAAGGAGCAAATGAAATCCCGGGAAGAGCAAGTCAAAATTAAAAAGTGACAGGAAACCTAATGTGCAACAGGTGTGAGTATTTATGGAATATTAAAATTAATATGAAGTTAGAAACTTGATCGTGGAAAATAGATTTTTAATGGAATCCACAGGAAGAAATAAAAAATGGCATGTGTGTTAGTAAATATAAAATCTATACTTTTTCTCACATGCAATATATATATATATATATATATATATATATATATATATATATACTCATAATCTGTATATATGTATATACTCATATATATATTCATAATCTGTGAATGTGTATATATAGATATGTATAGATAAGCAGATAGATGGATAGTGTCAAAAAATTGAATACACATTTTAACAGCTGATAACTCACTAAATTTTCACTCCTTTTCAGAGACTTAATAGATTTGAAATAATGGGTGAAGGCAGACTAAGCTATGAACAAAGAAAATTTACCTTAAAGTACCACCAGAGTTTTTTTTATGGGGGTACATAAAAGATACAAAATCAACAACAGTAAATGAATTGAAGGTGCACAGATACTGAAGTAAATAAACTAAATGACGTTGGTGTTTGTGATTTCATTGCTTCATGTTATCAGCAATGCCTAGATCAGAACTGTCATTAGTATGAAAACAGACATTGACAAAAAAAGGAAATATTATTTAATGATATAATGTCTACTCTCTGCCTTTTACCTATGATAAACTTCAGGTTCAAATAATCAAAGACTTTGAAAGTTTAAGAGAATGAGACATAGTATACTATATAAAGAGTAATTAAAGAGAATTAGAATGCCTAAACTGTTATAAAATAAAATAAACATTAATGCAATATATTAAAAGCCTAATATGCAAATTGACCAACTGGTAGAATGATCAGTCACTATGATGTGCACTCACCACCAGGCACAGACACTCAGTGCAGGAGCTTTCCCATCCTGCAGGCCCCAGACCAGCCAAGGTGGATGCTAGCAGGGCCCTCCTGATCACCCTGCTGGTCACCCCACAGAGGGAGGTGGCCAGCAATGGCAGCGGGGTGGGGGAGCAGTGAGCAGGTGGCACCAGGCTGGCCAAAACAGGTGCCAGTGGGCACCCTCCTGATCTCCCCACTGGTCTCCAGGTCTAGGGATTCTACCCATGCATGAATTTCATGCACTAGGCCTCTAGTTTTTATATATTCTCAACAAATAGCACCTCTTCTCATAGATCACATGTATTTTAACATCTTTATTGAGATACAATACCATAAAATTCAGCCATTTAAAGTGTGCAATACAATATTTTCTCAGTATTTTCATAGAGTTGTATAATTGTCCAAAAAACCTAATTTTAGAAATTGTAATCACTCATTATATACACATTAGCATCACTTTTATATCCGCCTTTTTCAAACCTAGAAAACACTAATCTACTTTTTTATGTAGGGAAATTTTAGATATTGCTGTTATGCATAATGCTGATATGAACATTTTGTGCAAAATGTTTGGTGTTCATATGTTTTCATTTCTTTAGGGAATACATCTAAAAGAAAAACTGTTGCATTGTATGATAAATATATATTTAAAAATTTTAAGAGATGCCAAATTATTTTCCAAGTTGGTTGTATCAGTCCACTAGCAAGGAATGAGCATTTCAGTCGTTCTACTTTGTCCTTGACACATGTTACATTCTATCTTCTGATTGTCGACATGCTAGTGGATGTGAAATAGCATTGCTATGTAGTTGTGATCTGTATTTCATTAAGGATTAATAAATATGCATCTATTTCAAGTGTTTTATGGCTATTTGTATTTGTTTTGAGAAAGGTCAATTCAAACTATTTGCTCATTTTAATGGGCATATTTCTCTTTTTATTAAGTTTTAAGAGTTTTTTATATTATCTTGATCTATGTTCCTTATGAGACAAGGTTTGAATTTTTTCCTGGGTGTGAATTATCTTTCACTGTTTTGATAATAAAAAATATATATTTTTGATGTAATTTATTTTGTTGTTGCCTGTCCATTTGGTGAAATAGTTGTAATTTTCCTGTAACATTTTTTTTTGGGTGTGTGTGTGTGGTACTGTAGTAATGGGGCTTTCAGCATAATCTCATAGTCAATTCAGTGGTAAAATCTGTAAGGTGTGGTACTCAACATTAATGTAATTGTTTCTTCATCAGACTAGTTCCTTGGTGTTATTTTGAATTGATATTGTTAATTAGCATTTGAGATTTTTGGTACAGGTTGAGTGGTACTTTGGTTAATTCAATAGTAACATATGAAACTATTTTTTGCTGAATTTCATCTGAATCTATTTCTGCTGCCTGTATGATAAAAACTACCTGCTATGCCATCAAGACAATAAACAATTAGGTCTTTATTAAAATATCAAAGATAATAATGACTTGCCAATATGTTGAGAAGTGAAAGAATTATGATGATGGTGAATTCTTTTTTTTTTCATTTTATAAATCTTTATTGTTCAGATTATTACAGATGCTCCTCTTCCCCCCCAACCCCATAGCTCCCTTCCACCTGATTCCCCACCTCACACCATGCCCTTAACCCCACCACTGTCTTCATCAATAGGTATAAGACTTTTGTCCAGCCAAAACCGGTTTGGCTCAGTGGTAGAGCGTCGGTCTGCGGACTGAAAGGTCCTGGGTTCGATTCCGGTCAAGGGCATGTACATTGGTTGCGGGCACATCCCCGGTGGAGGGTGTGCAGGAGGCGGCTGGTTGATGTTTCTTTCTCATCGACGTTTCTAGCTCTCTATCTCTCTCCCTCTCTGTAAAATAGCAATAAAATATATTAAAAAAAAGACTTTTGTCCAATCTCTTCTTCCACCCCTCAGATACTCTTCCCCCTGAGAATTGTCAATCCACTCCCTTTCTATGTCCCTGATTCTATTATATTCACCATTCCATTTTGTTCTTCATATTTTTTTATTCACTCAATTTTAGATTCACTTGTTAGTAGGTATGTATTTGATGTCTTTTTGTTGTTCATAATTTTTACCTTTATCTTTTTCTTCTTCTTCCTCTTCTTAAAGAATACCCTTCAGCATTCCATGTAATCCTGGTTTGGTGGTGATGAACTCCTTTAGCTTTTTCTTGTCTGTGAAGCTCTTTAGCTGACCTTCAATTCTGAATGATAGCTTTGCTGGGTACAGTAATCTTGGTTGTAGGTTCTTGATGTTCATCACTTTAAATATTTCTTGCCACTCCCTTCTGGCCTGCATAGTTTCTGTTGAGAAATCAGCTGACAGTGGTATGGGTACTCCCTTGTAAGTAAGTAGCTGTTTTTCTCTTGCTGCTTTCAAGATTCCATCTTTGTCTTTTTGCCCTTGACATTTTAATTATGATGTGTCTTGGTGTGGTCCTCTTTGGATTCCTCTTGTTTGGGGTTCTGTGTGCTTCCTGAACTTGTAAGTCTATTTCTTTTACCAGGTAGAGAATGTTTTCTGTCATTATTTCTTTCAATAGGTCTTCAATATCTTGCTCGCTCTCTTCTGAAAACCCAAAAATCTGGATGTTAGTAAACTCAAAGCCATCCTAGAGGCTCCTTACACTATCTTCACACTTTTGGATTCTTCTTTCTTTCTGCTTCTTTGCTTGGGTATTTTTTGCTTCCTCATATTCCATATTTTTGGATTGACTCTTTGGGTACATTGATATACAGTTGAGTTTCCGCTGCCTGTATGATAATTATTTCAGATATTGTATGATTAATTTCTGACTTGTTCTTTCCCATTTATTTGCCACTCTTATTAAGGTCCTTGAAGGTCTCACTAAGCTTTTTGGAGGTCTCATCAAGTTTCCCAATGGTTTTTAGAAGATTCTGGAATAATATTATAAATGTGGTTCTGAATTACTTGTCTTCTAGTATTTTACTTTCCTCCATCTCTCCCATTCATGACATGCTTCTGTGTCTCCTCATTTTAGCTGCCTCCCTGTGGTTATGGAGTGGCTTTGTGTGGTCAGTGATCTATAGGGGACAGTAGCTCACCTTCCCCAATCACCTGAGGTGGTTGCTCTTGGTACACCCTGTTATGGGCTGAATACAATGTCTTGGTGTATTAAACATTGATTGCTGTTGATATACTGGAAGGAATTGACCTTCAGGCCAATTGGCTGTGAGGACCTGCTGTGTCTATAATGGAAGACCTGATGCACTGGAGACACACTTGTGGTGCAGGCCTTGTTTCAGTGGAACTTTGGTGCTCACTGAGTCTGTCTCCGAAATGTGTCAATTATGGGTGTGAGGAGTTGAAATCTGATGTCTCACACTGACCACTAGGTACACTGGGTTCTGGATCTCCAATAGGGTGCAGTTCAGCTATGTCTGAGGCCACCCTACAGGAGCTATAGCGAGAACCATAGTCCTCTCTTCCCTGCTTGGAGCTTGGAGGCTTTGGAGCTGTCTGCAAGAGGTTTCAAGTTTGCTAGGTTATATTGCATTAGAGAAGACCATTCATATGCAAAAGCCACTGCTTAGAGCTAGGGTGTGTTTGTAGATTGTGTGGGGTAGAGTCTCAGGGCAGAGTCTCAGGGTATCACTGGGCTAGAGAATGGCCAACAGCAATGGCTGCCCATCAGCCTTCTCTGCCTCTCTGCCAGTGTCCCTATGTCTCTCACTTCTGCACAGCAAACAATTATTCTTGCATGCAGCTCTGCTGGCAAACCATCTTCACTTCCTGACTCAGTGGCAGACAGTCTAGCTTCTTCCAGAAACTGAATTTCAGAGAGATTGGGAGCTTGTCTCTCTTTGGGTTGAAGAAAGCAATGCCCGCCTCCAGCTGGGATCCATCGTCAGCCCGTATCCTGCGCGTGCCCCAGTATCTCAGTTTTTCAGCACTTGTGCCCTGAATGCTCTTCTCTCTCTCAGTCTAGTTGTAGAGATTCCTCTCAGCCAGCTTTCCTGTGGTTCTGGGTGATAGATGTTTTGTATTTTAGTTGTAGTTTTGTAATTATTGTGCCCGGCAGCAGTTTAGATGCCCACATACACTGCCATCTTTGTTGAATTCTTTTCAAACTTTTTTTAAATAAAAATATTAAAATTGCCTTTTGAATAAAAAATTAGTTTTTTTCAAAATACAGATCTCCAGAAGATCATCAAGGTACAAAAATGTTTTTGAACAACAACAACAACAAAATAGGGGAAAAACTGAAATTAAAAAAAAAAATAGGCCAATTACCCTAGCCAGGTGGCTCAATCAGTTGTAATATCATCCCATAAACCTGAAGGAAAATAGAAAATAGAAAAGGTTACAATAAATCTGTCTCTCTCTTCTTCACTATGCAAATGCATCTAAGAAATTAGTCCTCATTTAGAAGAAAAGCATAATCTATAACCTATGAACCTTCCTCATTATAGCATATTGCCCACAGCTATAAGTACTAATTGAGAAAATAGAGCATAAAATTGTTAAAGGAGCATGGAAAACTAATATTTAAAAATTACAAGAAGACTTAATTAATTTAGAGAGCAATCAACAGCAGAAAAAACTGTTATTTAGAAAATGATTATATGAAATATGATAGGGGAAAAGATAAAACAGAATGTCATTATTTCATTACTTTTTATAAAGTTATGAAAATGAAATGTCATAATTTCAACAATGCCTAGATGAAAGATTGACAGCTTAAATACATTGAAAACCATTATGTTCTAGAAAAAAACTTTTTCAGGGGTAGATGTAGCCTAACAGTGTGCTTGGGTTTGGTCTAAACCAGC